>BEXV01000049.1:479638-493071 GCA_003118195.1 Hemicentrotus pulcherrimus | reverse complement strand
GGGGGGGGGGGTCTAGAAACTAAACATGTAATGTATTGATGAAAAGAAGAAAACAGAAAAATTACCGTTTTGGCCCTTGTACCAACGTTGGACCTGGTTCCCATTGGCGTGTTCTGATCTCTTCCGAGGGTAGATGGGTCAGCTGTGATGGTTGGGATAGGGGGAAGAGCTCCTCTTTTATGTCCCGTTGGTTGTGTACCCGGTCCTTGAATGTTCTTCATTTTTATAGGAACTATTCCTGTAAGTATTATACACACATAAATAACTTGACTAAATGGCAACTATAGACAGGTGGCCTTTATAGAGGGTTGACCCACTAAGACAGGTTTTACATACGACTGCTTTTTGTTTGAATATGTGTATATATATATATATATATATATATAATTTATATAAGAGCAAAATTAAGTAGATACAAACCTTTACAAAAAGAAAATCATGTGTTATATATGTATATATATATTGAGACATGAATATATATAAATAATGGTTAATTGTATTATGCGATTGTGAACAAGCCACTACATGTATCAATAGATATTTGTTGACAGCTGGCCATGCAGGATCTGCTGCTCAGTTTATGTTATGTATCTCTGATCAATTAAAAACAAAAACAATAACAATTCGAACACAATCATGATGATATAAGAAATTATGAAACACACAATGAAAGAATGTGGAAATGTGTTAAACATAAGAACGTGATCAAAGGCAGACTGAATCATGTGAATTAGAGCACTAGCCCCTTGCATGATCGCACAATGATCCTGTCATTAAACGCATTTAGCTTTTTTTTTCGCAGCATATCAATGTTCAATTTTGCAGCCATCCGAAATGATCATCGATTTATTGGCAATTCGTATAAAATTAAAAGACATAACAACCATGTTTCCTCTCTTTATTTCGAATTAAGAGTTTAATATAGAGTCGAGATGTTGCAAACATTTTTGCGTCTACCATTCATTTTTGTTTCCGACATACATGCGCATAAGGGTGAATGATTGAATTATCAGCAGTGAACGTAAAAGTTGCTTGATAATACTCTCAACATCATATCATAAAATGGCGTATTATTTATCAAGTAAATGATAAGGAGAGGGTCGAACCCCTTAATTTAGACGTGGGCGGAATGCATCTCGGCGGACCTGCATGACCCACTACAATCAGTTGGGTTACTCTTTTTTATGGGCCTTCAAACGAGTGCGCGTGCATGTTGTGCGTGTACGTAAATGCGTGCGTGTGCGTGTGGGTGTGTGTTTTGTGTACATGGGCTTAGATGATGCACGCTGGCTTTAATATAACCAATGCTTGATATGCCAATGAAGGAAAAGGAAAATGTCAACCACCATATATGAAAACAGGAAATGATAGAATGATACTTTTACGTCATTCTGCGACCATTCAAACGGTCAACGTTTGGTTTAACTTTCTCCAATTTTAAAACAACGGACAAGGAATACTTAAAGTTTCGCGCGCGACAAAAAATCGAGCCAAGCAAGTTTTAGGTTGTGTCGCGGAGCGATCATCAAGCATCAATCATTTACACGGAGCCTAGCAACCAAGTGTAGACGGTGTGGCAACAATGCTCTTCTTCTACTCTCAACATTTTGTTTTCAATTGCAACTGGAAATCGAGTGGGTTTACTCAGCTATCACGCTCGTCTCTAAACTGGAAAGAGAAAAACGTCTCTAAACGGTCAGCGAAAATGGAGAAGTATAATCTGATTGCGGCGTGTACAATTAATGTGAGATGCAGGGTGTGCAAATATGGGGGCCGTGCAACTTGTGAATGATGGTGTCGGTGAGAAGAGCTTCTTGACTCATTTTGGATCTTTTATCGACGATAAAAACAAGCAGTCACGGTGCATGCGAGTGATATTTAACCAAAGCTTTGATTTGAGATCGACCGGGTATCCCGATCTTCTTCGCTACAAGTTTCTACCTCTTCACTTCTATATATATATTTTGCATAGTGATATCAACTGTAAGACTCGCTTGGTCCTGTGGACCCGAAAGAAAACAAAAAAAAATAATTAGTCGTAATTTCGATCATCTTTCGAATTCATCATCTTAAACAACCTTGGAAAGTGTTATGAAGTGAAAACTTTAAGGTCTCATCATTATATTTTTGATCGCAAATGAAGATTATATATTTTAATTCACCAGATATTTAATGCAAGGGTGAATCCCCTCCAATAGTTAACATTTATGAATATAGATAATTGTGAAGTTTTATCACTATACCAGCCACGTTCTTTGAAAAGAAATTTTTCAAAATGTATCTTCAAAAAAACGAAAGATTTCACGGCGTTTTACATTTACAACTTGCCCTTAGCTAAGGTTGTAAATGCTTAAATTAACAGAGGCTTTACAATTCCAGACAAGATTGTCCGCTGAAACTCGCGAAAGACATGTCCTACTCTCTTTGCCAAAATTGAATACTGGCGCATATTTTCAGGATTCGAATAGTGGAATTCATTCTATTTGTGACGCATATACTAGTAACCGACTCTAACATTAAAGGAGGAGAAAAACTACGCCATATAATGGAAGTGTCGTACTACAGTTCAGGTTCCAGCTACGATCCAAGCAACGTCTCCTGCAGTGCGACCGAGCAAGTCCTCAGCCCGGCGGCCCTGGCTGTTACCACCTTTACGTTCACGACCATGTTCTTCGTAGGGGTGACGGGTAACATTTTGGTAGCCCTCGTAATATGGCGCCAACACGACATGCGGAGCTCGACCAATTACTTTCTT
The DNA here is from genome assembly GCA_003118195.1 of Hemicentrotus pulcherrimus. Taxonomy (NCBI): domain Eukaryota; kingdom Metazoa; phylum Echinodermata; class Echinoidea; order Camarodonta; family Strongylocentrotidae; genus Hemicentrotus; species Hemicentrotus pulcherrimus. The sequence goes on along the minus strand of BEXV01000049.1, from coordinate 490,316 downwards.
CTAAACCTGAGCATTGCCGATATGCTGGTCCTCCTGATATGCGTGCCTGCCGGGCTGGTGGAGACATACAATCCGATGACGGGCTGGCCACTGGGAAAATTCATGTGTAAGTATAGTGGATGTAGTAGTACTAGTTGAAGTAGTAGTAGTATCACCATCCATCTGCAGCCATATTATTCGTTCATGTCGAATACAATCGCAAAGACTTTCGAAACAAATCATCTTAAGGTAATTTCACTATAAACCCTTGTCTATAGAATAGCTTAATATGCATTCACTGTTCACACTAAAAATTAATGGTACAAATTTGCACCCTATACGGTGCAGACCGCTGCTACAATAGTAGCCACCTATAGGGTGCAATTTTGCAGACTTGCACCCTAAGAGGTGCAAAAAAGCACCCTTAGGAGTGCAAACGGGCACCTAAGGGGTGCAAAAGAACACCCTTATAAGGGTGCAGACCGCTTAATCTACAATAGCAGCCACGTATTGCAGACTTGCACCCTATAGGTGATAGGTGGCTGCTATTGTAGCAGCGATCTGCACCCCAAATGTACCCCTATTTCTTAGTGTGTTGAGCAAATTTTAATTTTGCCCTATTTGCTAAATAGGATATTTTGATTTAGCCCAGGTTTTGCTAATAACAAACGGACAAAATAATTACCAATTTTATATGAACAAAATACATTACCAATTTTAGAATAGTTTGCTGAAATGTATTAACCATATACAAAGTAATTTGAGAAGTGTTATATCGTTTGTATCTATTGTATATGTTTTCAACTCTTGATTTTCGGTTACATTAAAAAATCTCATCTTTGACCCTTAAAAATATTATTCTTTACCTTTACCACATTTCTTTTCTTTTCCCTTCACACTATTTACATACTCTCCCTCCATCCTCTCTCTCCCTCCCCCTCTCTCTCTCTCTTTCTCTCTCTTAAATGAAGCACGTTTAGTTAAATGGGCCAAGACGTGATGATCGTTATCATGGGTAATACATAAAGGAATAAGTTAGCAAGGGGGACACCCAACTTTACATTTACGCTCCTTGAGTATGTTTGTTGGTACATTTGCAAGTTTGTCGTATTTGCAATGTGTTAGCACCTGCCTCATCGTGAACCCTTCGCCTTTTTTTTGAGTCGTCCCAATAGCCCACAGGGAAAATCTTATCCCTCCCAAATATTGTCGAAATTCGCAGTAACCGAATCGTCTAAAGTACCCTCTTAGGATGGTTGCCCGCTACAGGCATGCACATATTCCAACAACAAAACATCTTAAAGACACTCTGTTTGAATATTCCGGTTCAAACAGGTTATCTTTCTTTACCAATGTTTAAATATTGGTCGTTACGATAACATCAGTTTACAAGGTTATCTACATCAGACAACAACGTGTACACGACCCTTGAACCACCTGACGATTTTACAATGAAAATGTAAAATCACTTTCTTTCCATTTTGACATCCGTACCAGTAGTTCTATAAGTGTATGAGTTACATTCATTAGATATTGGAATCCTAGTTGACCCGTTGACCTGACTGATTTCCCACATACAACATAGGTTTAAAGGGCAAGTCCACTCCAAAAATAACTTACTTTCTATAAAAGCAGATAAATAAGAAAAAACAATCAAAAAAGTTTGGTCAAAATCGGATAACTAATAAGAAAGTATTGACATGAAAAACTTTGAAAATCAAATGGCAAATTGGCAACTCACCCATGAGTCTGTGACGTCATTGCCTCACTATCCACTAATTTTTTCTTTAAATTGATAATATAAATTTCCAATTTTCTCCCGAAATTTTTTATTTCCTCACACCAGCAGCCAAGTTATATTGATAGTACATGTTTTTATGTGGATGCACTATAATATAAAGTAATTTTTTTCAGTTAAATCATGAACAATTTGAATTTTGATGAACTATTTAAAATTATATAAAGATCCATGATTATGAATATAAAGTATTCAGAAAATAGTATCAATCCTTCAAAGTTCATTACAGATTTTGTGAAATGTCATGCACGCAATGTGATACAAATCATTTAACCTGGGCGAAGGCATGGAGAAATCTAGCTTTTGGAATAAAAATGAAATAATGGGATAAAAAATGTATTAAACAATTGATAAATAATCAGGCAATGACGTCACAAAGTGATAACCAAATGGCAATTTGTGTAGTGATTTTCTAAGTTCCATAGTTTTTCATACTTTTGTAAAAATTCTTAACTTCCTTTAGTCATCCTATTTTACTCAAATTATTTTGGCTCTGTTTCTCTTGTTTTTCTGCATCTTTTATTAAAAGCAAATTATTTTTGGAGTCGACTTATCCTTTAATGGCGGTACTATCGATTTCCGTAGACTATGAGTTGCCCCATCATCCTTTGCTCGTGTATTACACAATCCATTTTAAATACAGGTCCAAAATATGTATAACATTACTGCTAGTGTATTTTGTAACATATACTTTTAGTGGAAGTGATAATCACGTCCCTCCTTTGTTATTATCGGGATGTCACAACTATTTATCAACTTAGGATTTCGCACTTCGAATAAATTGTACTCGCCAGTACGATAGCGATTTCTATAATTCTATGTCAATTTGAAGATGAAGATGATAATGTAAACCTGCGAGTGTTTGCTTAGAGTTCCCTACAGCTGGCGAGTTGCCCACCATAGTACACGTAGTACAAATACCCGAAGCAAAGATTTACTCGTAAATGTAGCATAAATACAGGCAAGCCCGGTATAAATACCGAAGAAGGAAAGAAATAAATACAACTGATACATTAGTGCGAAGATAAATGAGGGTCAGTTCCCGTCTTATTTGGCGTTGTTTCATATTTTGTTATGTCGTGATCATGCAGTTTTATTCGGCCTCAAGTTAAAATCAATAAACAAAACATTGTTATTCAGTATTGTTTTATCATAATAATGGTTTCTGTGAAAAATGAGTTCATATTCACACGTCTAAGAATGCCCATAGTGTATAGATTTGTTTTCTTCTGTTGACAAGTTCTTTCCACCCACTAGATTTCAATAGGTATGCTTTATTATGCTACATGATTGTGCTGAATCTCAGTTCAAATTAACCCCGATAAGAAATTGAATATTCCCCTATTCCCCGTGAGTATTATTTTGCTTCGATCTTCTTTAAAATACATGGGAAAGTACATGGAGGACTTTTTTCAAAGAGGCAAAGTTTATCAATCATAACTAATGAATACTGTGATGAAAAACATTTCTAATTTCTAACACCTCGCTGTTCAGTCAAACGCCGGCCATGAACTTTCACTCAATACCTGTAAGGCCTGTATACCGTTCACTAATTACAGGAATTGTGGCAAATGGAAATCTAGCACTTTGTCGCTCCGATCGAAAGAAATGGGTGCATTTCAAACCGACGGGTCATTGTAGTAATGTCACCAAATTTAGTGCCTCGATACGAATTTTCTCATTCGCCTGTCAGAATGAATATTGCAAATATAGTACGCGTTGTTAGGTGGAGCAAGCCATAATGTTTTTTTTTTCTACCTAGCAACAACTAATTTATTAAATTCAAATTCTGACTATTGAGATACATTGTTTTGTAACAGGTCAGTGAAATAAATCGCTTCGAAGCGCTTCACAAAGGCATATACACAAAATTACGTGGTTACATAACGAAAATGCCCTAATGTAAAACACCCCTCCCTCTGAATCTGTAAACGTTCATGAAGCAATTTTGTATCATCATAAGTGTTTTTTTATGAGAAGATCAAATTGATAAAATAATTTATATATTTTGACACTCGTACTCTTCCTTTTTGAAAGAAGATAATTGTCATATGTGTGATTTGAAGATTTATTCGTGATTCGCAGAGATTCCTCATCTTGACACTCTGCTCTCCAAAATGGCAACGAATAAACTCTGTGATTTACGAGCCGCGAGTAGGCTCCAAAAAGGTCAGTGGGAAGATAATTCATTACGAGACAGTTCATCCCGACCAACCATGGAAAATCAATGTCATTTCGTGATAGGGCATTTCGTAACGAGTTCGGTTCAACTTCTTGGGTTCACGTAATCTTCATTTTTCACCGATCCCACACTGTTATAGCCTTTTCAGACTGTACGAAATTTATGCGAAACTCATAAAAAGAAACGTCGTATAATTAAGCATCAATGTTTTGCGTACCGACTAGATAAGAAACATCGTACAAAGAAAATGTCGTATAAAGAAACGTCATAATGAAGGATCATCGTAATGCGTACGGACTAGATAACAAACATCGTAAAAAGAAATGTCGTATAAAGAAAATGCATGATTTTGACGAGATCTGTTAAAATGACGGCCGGCCATTTTTGAGTGCGCGGTCACGTTAAGCCCCGTCCAGTTAACCAGTTTCGTACAATACGACGTCCAGGTTAGAACTAGATGCTGGCTCTTTATCGAGTTTCGTTCGAAACGAAGCTCAAACAGGCTTTCAGTATAAGACGTTTCTAAACAACTTACGTTCAGACTACAAAATTTAAATTCCTTTCGGTTTTCTGAACGCAGGGTTAATGGTGTCGAGGAGAAGGTTAATCGTGCCAATAATTCGTGCTTTATCACTTGCCAAGCTCGTCCTTCTTCGTCTGTAGCCGACATCTAACTCACACATTAAATGAAGAATTAATGCCTCTTAAACTAATGGGGAGTCTTCCCACCGCCCTCCAAGTTCTGTAACATGTGTCGCCAATTGGTAAAGGTCTTTTGAAATGCTTTACAAAATCTAAAATTTGATAGAAATATTTCAGTTTTCTGATGGTCGTGATGATCATGGCGTTTTGTTTTAGGTAACTTTTGGCAAGGAGATAAAGGGACTTTTTGATTTACACGATGAGAACGTGGACTGCCACGTGTAACATCCTTTTAAGGCAATTTGACGTCCTTTTAATGCACTGTCATAGACGTCACATTGCATTAAAAGGGTGTCACACGAGCAGTCCACGTTCTCGTCGTGTATATCTAAAAGTCCCTAATGACGTGCGAATGTCGACGCGACACCGAGTCTAGGCGTCGTTTCACGAGAACCCCATTATGTACAAGTTCATCGATATCCCATTGAAACGCGTTTAAATTAAATACATGACAGGCATGAGTTTCCATGGCGTTAACGGCGAACTTGGACTTACGATAGGTTCGTGACACGCTGCCCATGCTCTTGAACAAATAGGTGCAGGGAACGCCAAGTCGGTTGCTATTACGTGTTTGCCTGTTTCTTATTTGTTCCTGGATAGCGTAGAATAGCTTTCCATCGATTGCGAGATCTGGACCTCATCTAGCCTTGTCCCTACGTCTAAGTACAGAAGGTTTTCTGTGCTTTCGAATAATGATATTGTACGATACTGCTCCCCTGTCCTAACAAAACTGAATATTGCAAAGGTGTACAATTACCCCATTTGTTTTCATAAATGGATTTGCCCTGTTTCAAACTCTGATCACAACCAAGTATTTACTGACAAACCAATTTTTCCATGGACAGATTGGCGAAAGTGGATGAGTGGCATTACACTTTGGCACTGTAGCGCACCGACTAGGTTTCGAATCCTAGAACTTCTTGTTATTTTGGTAGTGTCATATCCACTGTGCAGTTACGTCTTTTTTATATTACTTATTCGTATGTTTTGTTATTAAAAAGAATTATCTAATTCAAATTCAAATTCAAATGATATTATTTCTCATGCAAAACATATAATAAAATAGGTGAGCATATTACAAAAAGACAAATAAAATACGACAACAAATCATAACATTTATTCTTTAACGAATTCCTCTGAAGGCCAGCGTAGTTTTAATGGAAAAAAAGTTCCTGTGTATTTTTTTTTTTTTTTTGTAATCACTTCCTTATGATAATTGCAATAATGGAGAATCTACTACTCTCAGAGCGGCCGGATAACCTTAATCCTTTGTATACCATATGTGACGTTTTCTACTGATATCTGCTTTCTACCTTACTTTAAATCCAAGATAATATTTAGAAAGGAATTAGAAATCATCCAATTTGCTTTCGGTTTGCAGATATATTTAGACCCATCTTTCCAACGGTGGATTACTATTGCATAAATATCTCATGTTTAAACAGAAGGGGAATCGTTATTGCGGTACTTGTACCGCACAAGATTATCAAATGAGAAACTAATAACACTTCAACAAGCTCTGCTTCTAGTTAGTTTCTCTTGTATCGTGCCATTACTATTTTACCTCAATTTACATTTTCCCCATCATTTTGAATAAAAGTTATCATATTTATTTTTGGAATACATATGGGTAAACTCTAAGGATGCATATAGTGATCCAACTAATGTGATAGTGAATTCTCCTTTCTGGTAATTAGTACACAAAATTGAATGAAGAGAAAAAAAAAACTCTGCCTAGAAAATTGTCAACAAAATATATTCTGGCGTACAGATGCTTTTTCCTCAATTTGCCACCTTTCCTCTTCATTTCTATGTATAAGGTATACGTTAGTTTATAGGTAAATTTGATGGTCATCCTTTCTATTTTAGAAAAGAACTAGCAATCATCCCGAGGAAGCGTGTCCCATAGAGGGGACAGTATTATACGATTAACGTACATTAGTATTGTCGCCTGAAGAATATTTTATTCATTAGGACAAAAATTACGTGCTAAAGAGCGAAACAGAAAGAACGAGGTCAAGGCAGAGAAAAAGAAAAAACAAATGGAAGGATGTGTCTATATAGGGACAGCTCAGATTATCGCAATATGAACCCCAAATCGGCTTTGAGTCTTATGATGACGTAAATTATGACGTCTCATGATATTACTTTAATTAAGTCTGCAGAAATTTCTGGGATGAGTAGAAAAAAGGCCTTCATAGACGTATGTTTTCATCCTGCTTTTCTAAATTCGTTCGGATAATTCTAACTGCAATTTTTTGAAGAAGACGCCAAGTGACCAAAGTGCTAAACCGCTGGTACCTTTGTCAATTTTCTTAGAAACATACTTAGGAACAATAAGGAAAACATTGATAGTATTTAGGATGATCGTTATTCCTTTAGAAAATTGTTCTCTACATACTTAAAAAGAAAGGCATAATTCTGTTATAATAGCAGCACCCTCTGCCAAAAACGCATAGGTGGATGCAAAATGTGCACCTCAATTGCACCCTTATTTCTTAGTGTGTATATGTCTCTGTATCTCTAGAGAACTAACCATGGTCACATCATCTGATGAGAGCTAGAAGGTTACATGCCCTTTGCATACATACGCGGCGTCATTCCGCCTGCGTTATTGCCTGCGCTAATCAAGCCCTTGAAGGCAATTAGTGCATGCGCCAGTCATTCGGAGCAAATTTTCTTTGTTCATTCTACCTTCGCTTTCTGTACGATATCAACGTTACATGTCGCTTCAAAGGTCACTTTAGTAGGCTAGTTGACGCATTCTTACGTCAAAAAAATGACGACTGATGTTTTCACGACCCTTTGTCAAAGGTAACGACTTTCGACAGTCCGTACTCTCATGGAATGTTCAGCCATTAGCCTAATTTGTACCGAACCTCACATTATATGCACAAAACACAAATATTGACTTATTTAGTTTAATGATATTTAAACATGCACAAAATTATATAAAGGTGATAGCATTGTTGATACAGACAATGATTTAGCACTGATAAACAAAATTACATTTTATTATTTAAAGTTCATTGCCTCCATGAAGCCCAGCGGAGGTTATCCTGACATGATAAAACCCGAGTCACACCAGCAAACCTACTTCAATCCGACCGACACTTGGCCATAGTGGTGGGGGATATAACGTAGGCTAATCGAATTATTTTTGTTCGGTCTGCAATCGGTCTGGGTTGTTAAACATTTGCTCATGCGACAATTGCTCCACTGTAGCTTTCTACATTTACCAAACTTCTAACTTCAACCTTAAAGATGAAGTTGAGTTCTGGTCATGCGATTGCATTGTGAAAGAAACGGTGTGGAATCGACCAGAAAAGGTTGATCATCTAGCATATAAGAATGTGTGTGTGTTGCAAGGTTCTGGAATCATCAAAATGATAAGAAATTTGGTAAAGTTACAAACACTGTACACAGAAAGATGTATATGAGACTACACGAACACGTGGCGAAAAAAACCTCCCCCCTCCCCCCGAGTTTTACGATAAACATGACATATTTAGAATATGAAGGCATTTGAAGAGCCATGCTTTTCAGGGAACATGTCTTATCTGATGTTTGTCCACACTNTTTCAGGGAACATGTCTTATGTGATGTTCTTCCACACTTGCATAATAACAAATGATAAAGTTCACAAATTATTTTTCACCTTTTCCCAGAACTCAACCTTCTCTTTAACCCTAAACCTTACCTAAGACCGGAAAGCTACCCTTACCCTACCCCTATACTTTTGACGAAATAAAATCAGGAGCAATTGTGGCCGGAGCAAAATTGAAACTCGGAGCATTATCGTCGGTCTGGTATGATCGGTGTCGTTAGTGTGACTGCGATATAGGCGATGTAAATGCGTATACCCCGAATTTGATTAAATTGGTCTGCTATGTCATTTGGTATACAGCAAACTGTATGGATTACCTCTCGTCCACGTATGCAAAGAAAAGAAGTTTTCTACACCCCATGAAAGAAGATCCTTCACTAAAAGCTTGTATGACATTTGTTTTAACAACTCGCAAGATTAAAATAAGAATCACCGAGTCTTATTGAAAAGAAAGAAAACATATCTACGTATGAGCATATCCTGGAGTAACTAAATGTATTCTAAAATCCCCCTCAGACATCAGTCTCGTTTGCTTTATTTCATGTTTTACACTTTCCTCTTCTGTGTAATGGTCAATTTTAAAAAATTAAAGAAATACATGAATGTATGCCCACACTCAGTATTCTGATGCAATAATGCCCTTACAATGTTATACCACGTATTACCACCCTCCATGTTCATCTAATATTTTCACAAGTCTTCAGCTAGCCACCGACCAATAAAAAAGTTTTCCTCAGTCCGGTATTAGGTTCTTTGATCAGCACACATGGCATATAAATAAAGGGTATGTAACAGATATCACTCAGATAATGCTCGCATCTATATTTTGAAGAGGAAAATGCAGAGAAAATTATGCCGAATTGAGTTCAGAAACAGAATATGTCCACTTCCCTTTTTTCCTTCTGAATAATAATAATACCATTTATAACTAAACACGAAAATTAGATCTAGGTTATGGAACATACTAGCAATTACAGCATGGGTCCAGAATTTGAGGGGGGTGTTGGTATCATAGAGGGGCATCGATCTTAGGAGATGGGAGTAATACGATCATGTATATCGTATACAGAAAGAGTGGATAGATATCGCATTGCGTTCCTTCCCCAGTCCCCTTTTTCCCTTCTCTACCCCTTTTTCGCAATGCGATGTGTGTGGGGGGGGGAGAGGGGGGGGTGGTTCCCCCTTCGACGACTTCAGTGTACGCCAGTGAAAATGAATAGGGGAAGGCGCGATGGCTCAGTGGTAGACCAGTGGTCTCATAACCGGGAGATCCTGGATTCACACCAAACCAAGTCGATGCGCTCGTGCCCTTATTTTGTAAGGCAATAATCATCATTACCAAGTCTGACCTATAACCTCCTTTTCTAGAGCTTTTGCAATTACTCATTTTTCCTTTTTTTTTTTATCTTCCTTTCTTTTTGCCTTTTACTATTTTCCTCCATTTTTTCCTCTTCTCCATTTTTCCCCAAAAAATCTTTAATGTCTTAGCTACAGATTTGTCTATTTATTGATTTTTTTAACATACTTTGTTCATGTTATATTGTAAAACAGCATTTGAGGAACTAACACCTCAACAAGCTCTGCTTCTAGTTTCCTTTTCTCGTGCTTTTTCTATCATATTTGTCGTTTCATTGCATATGTTTGTAAAATAATTATTTATTGTATTATGTTTCGCATGAGAACTCAATTGTATCACAGTCGTCGGGCTTATTTAGCAAACAGGTAAAACTAATTAAAAACACAAAACAAACTCAATTCGTTAACCTTACGCCTGCTAATTCTTCTCAAATGCAAATCTCAGCCGCAATTTCATGAACTTTCTTAAAATAATCACAATGGTGCCAGTATGATAACGATATCCATTAGCGGATTATCGCAAAATTGTTGTCAGTCACCTGAAATAGACGAATGTATAATCTCCATCGGTGCTACGTTTTCCCCTCTCTATCTCTTCCTCTGTCAAAGTCAGGGAACTCTATCAAAAAGGAGGTTTATATACCAGGGCAAATATCTTTCATTCAATGTAATTTATCACCCGAGGCCTAGCCCGGATAAATATTGTAAGTGACATCCATTGCACGAATCCGCTTACCATAATCACATTAAAGATAGTGTGGAAGAAGATTTGAGTACACGCTCTCCTACGATGAAGATTTGCACTTAATGGTAGAAATAAATCACAGCAGGATTTAGGTGTAAATTCTTGCCATTGACAGCCATATAAAATGCTTCATGTTCGGATTATTGGAAATATGTTGGAAGGTGAAACCAACATTAAGAGTATGATACATTTATCTTAAAAACAAGTAATTAAGAGAGTCGAAAGGATAAATCTCGTATAACTCCAGTCCCAAAAGAGGTTTCTTTGGTACTACCCTTATCATTTTCTTTTTCTCCCCCCCCCCTCCCC
>BEXV01000049.1:464399-476358 GCA_003118195.1 Hemicentrotus pulcherrimus | reverse complement strand
CTCTCTCTCCCTCTCCCTTTCTCTTTGTCTCCCTCTTTCTTGACGATGGTCGTATATTTCAAATGAAGCGCCGTCAATTCAGACATAATCAAATTTCACATATATTGACGAGCGAGCAGTGAAGATGGCCCTCAGGAAGAGCCGTTTAAAGAAATTGTTGGAATTTCGTATTTGCCTGACATCTTTCAATTTGTAGCATGCAAATGTTTTTCTTTGTGCGGTGCTTACACCGTGAGTTCACATATGACCACGTGCCTTACCAAAATGTAATGTGGAAGGAATAACCTTTTTTTAAAATTAAGATGCATCTTTTATTTCACGTTAAATAATTTTCAGGCAGAAGTGCGCGCTTTGGCTGATCCTGGGAAGTTGAAGATCTTGCTTGTCAGAAAACTTGAAGCAAAAAAAGGCACCCAAAATCCAATTATCTGTATGTGGTTATTGTTTGTTGAAAAAATTCGGACATAACTTAATTGCCCCCGCCCCACCCATCCCCTAGCCTAAAGAATTCTGGATACGCCATGCATGGAGAAAAAGACTTCTTGGAGCAATTTCTGGTTCGACGTTACTGCAAGCATCCATTAACTCCATTTCTCCTTTATCAGATCACGATTTCACACGTGATTTAATAAGTCCTATTATTGACCTATATGTCTTTGGATATGTATGTGAAAGTTGGGTGACCATGTATATAGAGATGTAATGATAAAGTTATCCAGTCACCGGACTTTAGATCTCGGACAGCATTAATTTCATTTTGCTATAGACATTGATCTACTTTTATCACACTCTATATCTAAGTAAAGTAAACACGGCAAATGGGTCATGTTTATGATAATGATGCAAATAATTATGATCGTAACAGAATGAATATGATTATAATCATCATTAGTCTTACATTATGATGTTTAGATGTATCATGAAGAAATACCCTGAGAATCGTCGTGCCTAACGTACATTGGTGCTAAGACAGGCGTAATATAATTAATCAGGTAAAATTGAATTAAAAATCAATCTAAAAAAATATATATATACATTAAAAAGTATGTCTACAAATGACAATGGTTTAGACTTGTCAAATTAGTTATACTTTGAAAACTGTTATCGGAGCATGTGTAGTAATATTTTTTCTAAATGAAAGTATAAAATGAAAGGAACTTGTACCCGAAAGTGCCACACAGCACATGTTCAGATTGTGGAGCATGGTCACGACAGTGTACCTTTAAGAGAACAGTCGATGCAGAGTGATTTTAATGAGGAAGCCCCTAGCACCTCGTATATGCCGCATAGTTGTCTCCAAGTTTTGCCAATAGTGGCGTATCCAACAATAATAAACGGGGGGGGGGGTCCGAAACAAGAGGGCCAGGCAGAATGTATTTTCGCAGCTCCGTGTGACGTTAACACACCTGAAACGATATCATGGAGGAGGGAGAAGGCAAACAGGGGCGTCCACCTTCCCCATGCTATATTGGATACGCCTTTCATGAACGTAATAATACTTCTATATATCCTCTATCGAGTTTATGGTGGTGGAATTCATCGGTTATAGTTAATAAGTAGATATGAGCCACAGGGGAAAAGGAAATTAGGGCAATCACACATTGTTTATTAGTTTTAAATTAATACATCGGTAATTTTATGGTTTGTTGGTAGCTGTTTAAGATAGATTCTTACATTATAATGACACATTATTTGTTAGTATACACAGAAGTGGGCTGGGGTTACCAAAAGATAATGTAATAACACACCATGAGCAGGCTGCCCCTAGTATGGACAGTAATATCGAATGCTCCCCTCACTCTCCCCAAAAATGTGGCATTTCGCAAATTTCCGGCGGCAAATTTCCACTTAACTTTTCAGGCCGCGTCAAAAATATGAAAAGTTCTTAAATGCTTTTTTTTTCTTCGCCGGTCTGGATTTTTTTTTTGCCAGTTTAGTCTGGCACTACTCCCTCAATTCTAAACGGTCGTGCAAAGACTTAACTGATTCCATTCTCTAATGTATACCTGAATTCTGCATGCTGTGACTAGGAATGAGGAAAACATATCATTATCTTCCAGTGCCCTTTCCTCTCCTGTTTTACAATTTAATGGGAAAATTACAAATAATGGGTGCTGTTGCCAAATCTTTTTAAATCTTTAATGCTATTGTTTGAAATTATTATGTACGTGCGCAGAACATTTTTTTTAAATAGAAATACTGGCATAATATATATGAATATAACCTATTGACATCGTATGAGGAAATGGAATGGATATCACTAGACGAATGGAGGAGAAGAAAAAAGTGATTTCACGCGCCTGTACATTTTTCCAATAATATCTATTTTAAAAATATCTATTTACATTAATGTTATCAAGTATTGTCAATCATAAAGGGCAAAACATCAAGAGTGCCGTCAATGTCTTTTAAATATGTGGAGATATTTGAAACAGAAAAGGTCTCTAACAGTATTTTGGGGGAATGACAAAACTGTCTACTCTGCCTTTAATAAAGTATACAAATTATAAACTGTTTTAGTGCTCCTTTCAAATAACTTATCATTACGATTCAGAAATGGGGATAGTGTTATGAGACAGGAATGATCGATGACTCGGGCAATACTATGTATGATAGGGGATTGTTAACAATTGAAGTATAGACTTTCTGTTGGATGAAATAAAAGTTAATGACAGTGGGGTTTGTCAAACTAAGATAGATGAATGTGAATACTGGTGGAGTAAATGAAAGCACAACCATCCGCATACTCGTAATTCAGCTTAGACTGACCTCCATGAATACAGTGAAAGCTCTCAGTTAATCAAAACAATGTTTATTTGATGGTGTTACACATTGGAGGATTGGGGAGGGGGCACAACCGGTCCTGAGTCCTGACCCCTTCTAAACCAAAATGTTGCATACTATAACTGGGCATATACACGAAGAAAAGAAATGTGCTCCCACACAAAAGGCACACTTAAAATATATTTTAGAAATTGGAGTGAGGGCTTGTCAGAGAATGCATTAGCACCTATTTTAATTGAAAACCCAGTTTGGGATTTTGTCATAGAGAAGAAAACATTTTGAAATACAAACTTTACAAAACTAGTCAGATGGTATCGTTTGGGAGTGTGTATTTGTGTGCGTGTATGAGTGTGCACTTAGGATATACCAAACGGGTACCAAGGTGCCTCGGTCAGTACCGAAGCTGTGATGTCATAAAAATCTATTTTTAGAATTTCTCAAATTTTTTTCTTCATTTTCCGAAAGAGCATAAAAAATAATGGCCAAATGTCGAAAACCAATTGAATATGTTAAGTATTGGCTGAGATATGACCATCTGAATAAAAAGATTGCCTATGGGAACTCTGTGTTGCTGTGGCTCCTAACCATTAGGAGCCAGAGCATATAACACTGAGTCCCTATAGGACATATATTTATTCAAATGGTCATATCTCAGGCAATACTTAACATATTTAATTGGTTTTCGACATTTGGACATTATTTTTTTATGCTCTTTTGGAAAATGAAGAAAAAAATGAGAAATTCTAAAAATAGATTTTTTGATGACGTCACACTTCACCACTCTATTGACTTATCCCCCAACACTTTTCTCTCTCTCTCTCTCTCTCTCTCTCTCTCTTTCTCTCATTATCTCTCTCTCTCACACTCACACACACACCACTAAAATGGCGATTCGCGTACAGTTTACAGTATTGCACCGAACTGGACGAACAAGTGAAAAACTATTCATAATTTTAAAGCAGGTCATTTCTCATCCCACGCATATTTTCAATTTTACGAAGTTAGTATACCTCTTTTGGAGATCTAAACCTATTCTAGAGGGAACAAGAAACTCAGTCAATATCAAGAGTGTCTTCGTCTCCCCGGAGACATCACGAGCGGGAAATATATTCCAATAAAAGATCGATCTTTCGCACCATTAGACGTATAAACGTACTAAATAATTAAGCGCCATTTTAACCTCTCTTCATAAACTATTCATGATCAAAGATGCAAGTGGGGTTACATGGAAAAACTACTGAGCTGTCTTTGGAATGAATTACTCGTTAATTGACCGCACGTCACTCATCCTCCATTAAATCCATTGAGAAAAAAATAGTGCAAACATGATTCAAGAGACTCCTCTATTTCTCGATTGGGTTAATGTATTACTATTAGGATACCAAGAGTCGTGGTTTGCCAATGGCAGAACTTCAAAATGAAAAATACTGTACAAAGAAAGTAAATTCATGTTGCGTGGGTAAGGACAAAAATGTATTTTGAAAATAATAATGTACCATTTTGCTTATTTTTGGAGATATGACTACGGGTGTAATCTAAAAGTGACACTGCTACTGTGCTTGTGCCGTTCGATGAACCTCCCTTTAAATAATAATGTGGTATTTGGGGCAATATATGATGACTGTTAAAGATCCCCCATTACTTGTATTCATGGAGAAAATTATTTTAAATGCAATATTTACACTTGTTTCTAACAGTGCGATTTGAACCATAAAACAAAAATGTTCATATTTGCCTTCGTGGCTGAGGTCCTTATTGCATGTAAATCTAATGGATAAGGGTGAACCTGTTATAAGGGACAACAATATGATACGTTTCAAATGTTTGATTTTAATTGAGTTTTATTGCACATTCCTAAATAGGGGTTGCCCCAAAAGGAAAATAATTGATGCACCCCAACTGACTAATAAACTGTCATCATTTCAGAATGAAAACGATATTGAATACAAATATTTCCATTGCTGACACTTATGGAGTCCAGAAAATATATAAAGATTCACTGGAATTTAGTCATAAAAAGTTATGCTCTTTAGCTCCCTCGTTCATTTTTTCTACCTTTCCCAATCATTCCAATATCTCCAAGTTCCCCGTTCTTATTTAAGCTGTATGCATCTAATGTCTCTGAATATGCTGAATGTGTATCTAACTATCTACATGTATTTCTCTCTCCCCACCCCCCACCCCCCTTCTCTCTCTCTCTCTCTCTCTCTCTCTCTCACTCACACACACGGGGGCTTTTTCTCATTCATGCTCGGACACACGACTC
Organism: Hemicentrotus pulcherrimus; assembly: GCA_003118195.1. Lineage (NCBI taxonomy): Eukaryota > Metazoa > Echinodermata > Echinoidea > Camarodonta > Strongylocentrotidae > Hemicentrotus > Hemicentrotus pulcherrimus. The sequence continues at coordinate 471,308 of BEXV01000049.1, read as the reverse complement.
TGTCTCTCTGCCTCCAACCCTTTTCGTATTATTTCTTGTTCTCACTCTCACTTTCTCTCTAACATGCACACGCGCAAATTCACACCCACACGCACCTCTCTCTCTCTCTCTCTCTCTCTCTCTCTTTCTCTCCTGGTTACGTGCGCAAAATAGAATATAAACGAGCTGGTAAGGATTAAACACGGGTGTCTCCTTAAGAAATGAATATAAAGAAACTACTAACTGGATTTTATGGCATTACAATTACGTTCTCAAGACCATGATATACAACACTGTAAATTCGTTCTCAATTTCTCTCTCTATGACCTGTATTTTATAAACTTAAAGGTATTTCCAACCAGTTACATCCCAGTAGTCAGGAAGTAGACGACGATTCTCTTTTTAAATCTAGCACCTTTATCTGCATGCTTCTTTGAAATACCATCGACCTATTTTTCTTTCTTTTTACCTTAATTTCTATACTTATCCTAGTTATCATCTGATGCGCTTCGAAGTCTTATTAATCCCCCGATTCCTCGGACATCATTCTGTCTCAAGAGTATTACTTGACCTTTCTCAAGCGCGGCCTGCTACAGATGCCATCTGTTTGAGATATTGCCAGATTTATATCCGACACTCACTTCATGGAATAAATATGCGCCAGCGGTGGGATATATCATTTGTCATTTCAGATTCTGAAACTTGGCTAATCAAAGATGACTAATTTGTCTTACTTATCCTAACAAATATAGTGACCGATTCCGTTCTACTTTCCTTTGAGGTAGAAAAACATAGACCCGATACGCTGTATCTACTTTTTCTATTTTGAACTTCAAGACCAATAAGTTAATCATTAGCATAATAATCAATTGTATCCGGTTGGTAGCATCATTAACTTATTTGTGTGTCTCTTTAATTTGATAAATATGTAGGATATTACATTAATGAAAAGAATTGCAGTTGTGAAGTATGAACACTGATTTAAACTTGTTTGGTATGGTAGAGGACATAAAGTGTCATGAAAGCACAATGATAATGATTATGATATAGACGATGATAATTTAACATTTTATAAGATTGCTTAAAAAACAGAACAACACGAAGAAAAATAAACTGTTGTGAAATGAGAGGTGTTGAGACTTACGGGTATAATGATAACAAAGACAGTTGTAATACACATTTTAATTAAAATTACATGTACTTCTAAAAGGACTAGCATGTAAAATTATGAAAATACTTTTTTAAATTAAGGGCATACGAATGGGTGGGATATGTAGCCTACGTACAATCCCCCTCATCATTACAAATCACTCACTGGGCCCCAAACGGCTTGAGGGTTTTAAAAGATGCAGAAAAACAAGAGAAGCTGAGAGGGAACAAATGNTTAGGGTTAGGGTTTCAATAGGGTTTTATGTTAGGTTTAGGGTTAGGTTTAGGGTAGGGTATAGTGTTGAATCCAGGGTTGAAGTTAGCCATTCGATTAGTGTAAGCAATTTACAGCGGAGCAACTGTCGCCGGAGCAAATGTCATGGAATCGCTAGTGCCCTTCGGTATAGGCATAAATCCCAATACATTGCCCCTCAGAAAGGGCTTAAAGGCTAAGTCCACTCCAAAAATAATTTGCTTTTAAAAGATGCAGAAAAACAAGAGAAACTGAGAGGGAACAAAATAAGTAAAATCGGATAGCTTATAAGGAAGTTATTATTTTTTTTAAGTATGAAAAACTATGAAAATTAGAAGATCACTACCTAAATTGGCGATTTGGTTATCAGTTTGTGACGTCATTGCCTGACTACTTATCAATTGCTGTTTATATATATTTTTTTTTTATCCCATTCATTTTCCTTTTTATCCCAAAATACTTGATTTACATATGCTTTAGCCCCGGGTATATGATTTGTATCAGTTGCGTGCATGAAATTTCACCAAATATTTTATGAGCTTTGAAGAATTGATACTATTTCCTAGGTACTGAATATTCATAATCATTGATTTTTGTATAAAAAGTTTTCGTATCGTTATTTGGGTGACTAACCACTAACGCTAAATATGAATTTATGGGCCCCAAACGGCTTCGGGCATAGTATAGATTATACTTACATTAAATCAAGACATTTATTTGTCCTATTGAGTGTCTCTATCTCCATGGGATTAGCCAGAGCTCCCCATTATACAGAGTCACAGAAATGCTTCAAACATCGCGTATAACATGTAGGGCTATATAGCTCGTCTCTAGAGAATTCTAGAAAATTGGAAATCCGCGAAACCCAAGTGATTGATTTTGACCCGAGTTCTCTCATTTACAGTGCCAATATAATGTCATCTGTATATATTCATCCTAAGGGAAATCATTCCATCAACTAATCTTTCTTTTCCAGCAAACTGAAGAAGAACTTAAGATGGTTCCCCATTATATCGTGTTTGTATTCTGTTTATTCGAGTACCCCTCAACCATCTCACAGAACCTCGCAGTCTATAGCAAACCGAGACGCACAATTTTTTCGCAATGATGAATGAGAGTTGTCTGAGTCATTTCCTCAGAAATTAAGAATTTCTTGCAATAATGTTATTATGTGTAAAGTGTATTTGTATATTTACCAGGAAAAAAAATCATACGTTCTGTAATGATATATGTAATACCTTTGTTTATCTCTCTGTTGGAAATGAAATAAATCAGCAGCGTAGCATGTAAGGTATGATTTCAATTCATGTAAGGCATCTAGAAGTGATCGTTAACGGCATTAACGAGATTAGGTTTTCGTAGAATTGTTTTCAATGTTCCTTGATTAATGAACTTGTGTATCTTGACTTAATAACAATGAGGCTTCGCGGTTTGACACGACATGTTGGGTTTGGGTATCATCGAGGTCAGTCCCACCCCGTTCCGTTTTAAAATAAGAATAATTAAAAAATGAGAAAAATCTCTCTCTCTCTCTCTCTCTCTCCCAGTTTTCCTTTCTTTTTATTCCTTCTCTTTCTCTCTCTCTCTATCTCTCCCATACATATCATATACAGGACATGTACTTTCTTCATTCATGGTTACAATGTTATGCCTATAGTCCAAAATTAAGTGCATTTTTTGTAATATTGGTAATAAATTGAACACTTTGTTGTCTCTGCAGGCTACTTCGTACCATATAGCGAGAACCTGGCTGCCAACGCCTCCATCCTCACCCTCCTCGCCATTGCCGTGGAACGCTATTACGTAATATGCACCCCTTTTGAGGCCCATTACATCTGCACCCCTCGCCGAACCTTGGTGGTTTGCTTCATCGTGTGGATCTTCTCTGCGTTGGTGAACTTTCCTTTGTTGATGACCATCATCTATGTGCCCGAATGCATGCATGACGGTGAATTCCGGTACTTCTGCGCGCCAATGATCGACGAACAATGGGAGAAGATCTACGAGACGGTTACCACCGTGATGTTCTTTCTCCTTCCGTTCCTTTTCCTCTCGTGCATCTATTACATCATCGCCAACACCCTTCGTGAGCATAACTACATGATGGCCAACATTCGGGATAATGAGTCTGAGAGCGGTAGTGTTCGAGCGAAGGCAAAGGATGGGTCAATAAACCTGATGCAACGCGATGCGTCTTTGAAGAAACGCGAAACTGTCAAAGGTAGGAACTGTTTCCTTGAGCTTTTCCATAGGCTAGACTGTGGTTGTTTGTCTCGCCTGATTCACAGGAAGACACAACATAAGGGTGATCAGGGGCGTCAAGATGACAGCACCCAGGAAAGGCTGACAGACCTCCATATCATCGCCGAACAGGAAAATCCCTCGCGCGACGATGACGTCATGGTAGCTGCGCTCCACAGTCGGGATGCGGAATGCGCACATTCGCCACCTTTGAAGCGCCAGGACACACCGAGCAGCTGGAAGCAGAAATCTCTGAAAGACAAACCGGCTCATACAATCTACGGTAACAAGATCCAGCGGCATCACACGTCAACGTCAATGACATCCCGCTCCAGCAGGAACTCCGATGCGAGAGGCTCAGTGAAGAGGTCGTCGATGACGTCCCCTCGTACAGCCAGTGCGATCACCCGCCGGAACCACCAGCGCGTGATCCTCATGCTCGCTAACGTAGTGGTGGTGTTTTTCATCTGCTGGATGCCATACCGTGCAGTCAATCTCTGGGGCATCTACAGCACGGAACAAGAACACCGTCGTCTGACCCCACAGCAGATTGTCGCGCTCGTCACTGTATGCCGGGTTCTTGTCTACCTTAACTCTGCCATCAATCCAATCCTATATAACCTCATTTCAACGAAATTTCGTGCTGCCTTCAAGTCCGTTCTCCCGTGCGCCTCGCTTCATGGTCGGAGACGCTCCATGTCTAGTCGGTCTTTGTCCAGTACCTCAAGCTTCCGATTCACCAAGAAGTCTGTTGATCATGCATGCTAAAGCACGGCATTGTGACACTTGAATAGATTTAATTAGGGCTGAAGATGATCTGCACTTTAAAGCACTTTGCCGAATGACGCGTCATTATGCTGACGACTATGATTGCGTCGGCAACCTGCACAATTCTGTAAAACGCCTTGTGACAGCGATGCCGTACATAACATGAATGCAAAAGTGCAAAACATTCAAAATGAAAAGTGCAATCGATTCGTTGAGTTAGTCGTGCAAGCGCTAAATGTCCCAAATATAATTATGTTTGAATGGCGCAGGAAATGGCGCAGGAAATGACGCAATCGAAATGATGCCTCATAATGTGCATTATGCATTAAAGCTTTTCTTGCAGTTTTTTGAAAAAAGGCATTCAAGAAGTCCAACAGTTGCATCACCAACTGCTAGAATTTTGATCGTTGGTGATTTGGTAAGGATAACCGAGCAGAAAGTCAATTATGTTTTTAATGTAGTCATACATTAACATTCCCTTTAAAGTTTTGTTTTGATATCGCGTTGGTGATAGGTCGTTAATGTAAATTACTGTCTGAATCTACATCAGGAGAATGTAATTACCTCACATGAGAACAGTTTTATTAGTCCAAAGGTCTCATGTGGCTCAATGCTAGGATGACATTATTTAATGTTTGTAAATAATGTATATAAAAAAAGTTAAGTACATGTACACATGTATGTATAAACTATATGTTAATTATGTTATGTGATACAAATCAGACGGGTAATTGTTATGAATAAAGTGTTTTGTAATACGTGATTCAAATTTTAAGAAAATTATGAATATGATGTCAATTAAGTAACTATTGAACTTAGCAACATTTAATTCCACTTTTTGCCACCAGATTACCTTTTTACTTCCCCCTCCCCATTTTGTTCATCCTCAATTAGCATACTTTCCCTTGAATTTTCAAATCATATATCTTCAACCGGTATCATGAATACTAATTTTACAAGCTAATGAAGATGGTTGGTATGATTATTTAACTACTTTTCTACTCCTGCTACAACATGTAGGCGTAAAATTACTGATGCTGCTAGTGCTACTACTACTACAACTACTACTAATACTACACCAACAACTACTACTGCTGCTACTACTGTTGCTGCTACTACTTCTACTGCTATTACTTCTTCTTAGTGCTGCTGATGTTGCTGCTCTATTACCTCTCTACGCCAACTTTTCTATTACTGATATTACTAGACTACATTACTGCTACTACTACTAGTACAATTATTACTACTTCTGCTTCTAACACTACTAATCATATTGCTACTACTATTACTACTGCTACTCTGCTAGTACTAATAATACTAATTTTATTTTTACTACTACTATTACTACTTCCATTTCTTCTACTATTTTACTTACTGCTATTACGATACTATTTCTATAACTCTACTTGCTACTACTATTAACAACAACACCTATTGTTACTACCACCACCACCACTACTACTACTAATAATAATAATAATACAAATAAAATATACTACATGTATATTCTACTACTTCTAGTACTACAACGACGATAAATATCACTTCATCTACTTCTACGTACTACTGCTACTACACTAGTGCTACTGCTGCTGTCGCTACTACTACTGTTTTTGTTGAACTTCTACTACTCTATACCACAACTCCTACTCCTACTACTATATTAGAGCAACAACTACTTCTACTACAACAATTACTACTGCTAATGTAAATATTACTATAACTACTACTTCTACTACTATTACTTCTACTACTACTACTACTTCTATACTACTACTTTCACTACTAAACTACATGTATAATGTTTCCACAATGATGTCTGAAAGTTATCAAGGGTTATGTTATTGTCTCGTTGCCTTGGCATCGCTTTCACAATTACCAATACCCAATTATAATATTTGTGATCTTTCAAATGTGTTCAAACATTCATCAGAACCTCGAACATGTGTTCAATTCGTACAATATATCCATTATTAATCATTTTGCAGTCACTTTCATGCAAATGTGTCAAATTTGTCTCACTTCTTGGTAAACGAGTTTCTTCTCTGTGTTGCGTAATGTGCGTGGCGAAAATAGGGGCAAAATACAAAAAGATAAGGAAAGGGAGAGGCAGAAACGGACGAGAAGTACACTCCCGCTATTGTTCTTGTCCATAAATTCAAAATACAATGTTAGAGGAATAAAATTATTTTTCCCCATGAATGTATGAATGTATAAATGAAGACGCGTTAAGTATGCTTGATCTAAATGTATGCAAATTCAATGTTTGTGTTTCAGTGTCTTGTTGTGTAAGAACTATCATTAAACATACAAGTGAAAAAAAACTCCCTCTGTGTTGGATGTGTAAGTTATTACATTCAGAATGGTAAAATAAGTTGTCAATTTGTGTATGATTATTTATTCTCATATCCATGCGCTCTTTTTTGAAAGATAGTCTCTACCAGTAACTTAAATAAACAGAATCTACTTTTTCATGCGGAAGATAAAGAAAATTTTAGACAAATAACAATATTTTTTTT
>BEXV01000049.1:449248-463545 GCA_003118195.1 Hemicentrotus pulcherrimus | reverse complement strand
CCCCCCCCCCCCCCCCCTCCCCCAATTTCATTCACTAATCATATTCTTAACTTTAATCCTTGACCTAACACTAAACCTTACCCTATTGAACCGTGACCCCAAACCTTAACGTAATCTAAAACAAAATTACAGCCCTAAGTCCTTACCCCTTCATCTTTGACGAAATAATGCCTGTAGAGCAAAGGTCGCATGTGCAAATATTACATCACCTTGAGGGATGATAGGGGTAATGACGGAAGTAACAGGTAATGACGGTATTAACAGTGTAGTTATATGGTGGTGATCGTAATGGTCTTAATGATGTGGATGGTAGTATGGTGATGGTAGTGGAAATAGAAGAATGTGTTGGTGTGTCCTCCTATATTTACTCCTGTGACACTTGTTCAAGGCTTTAAAAGTACAGGATTAGGGTTGCAATTGGTTATAAGGTTAGATTTAGGGTTAAGGTAGCGTATAGTGTCGGGTCAAGGGTTGAAGTCAGAAAGTTGGTTAGTGTAGGAAAGTAGTGCGGAGCAAGAGTCGCAGGAGCAGAGTGTTGTATATAGAATCATGAGGTTGAGGTTATTAGGGGTGGTAGGAGACACGGTTTAATGGTTGAGATAACAAAAACAAATTGCAAGGAGAACAGAAGTTAGTAAATGTTTAATGCCATTTAATGAGTATTTCTTAGCCATCATTCATCTTATTCCTGTCCAATCAATTTTCTTCAAAAATATTTTAAGTTGACAAGGGAAGCCTTTTGCAGAATTTCATCATTATCAAAATCATTGATAATGCATTTACACTGTAATCAAATTTTTAAATAAGCAAAAAATAAATAAAAAGACAATAATAACAAGATAACAAATAAAATATACCACAACATATTTATATTTACCTGTTGTAGCAAATGTAGCATAATACAGGCATTCTCAATGACCAGTGACTTTGCAAACTATTTGTGACTGAAAATTACGTGAAGTCTTATTTCTAATTCAACCATCTCTACAAAATGGTTAAAACTACAGATTAAAATTCCAAACATAACATGACCTTGTCTAACATAGCAGCAACATATTATGCTCGTGTATTTAACAGAATAATGAAATAGTCGTCACTAAAGATTCTGGGAGAAAATCACAAATTCCAATATATTTTTGACAGGGGAACAAGGCAACTTTACTTCATTATCCCTTCACTGGCTCCCATCTTTAAATTTTTTTGAATAATTATCTCCGTCTTCTTAAACACCAATTTTCAACGAAATTTTTTGCCGTTTGGATTTTTAGATGGTGTTGCTTATCACACCTCCTTTTGATACATTCCTTCTTCTAAAGATTTTCAATCAGGTTTATAACTGCATAACTACATGTAATGCTTCACAACTAGTATCTCAATATTATTATCATACACTTCAGCTATCAGCCTAACTAAGTCAAGGTCTTGGGAGTCCAGTGACGTACTGCAAAGTTGCAGATATTGCACAAAGTAATGATGGTCCTGGATAGCTAAGAGATGTGGTTTGTCAAGTTTACAGATGATTCAACTGAAGTAGGGCTAAGCTGACTGAAGTAGTCAAACTTAAGATTAAATATAGACTAAACTAAACAAAAATAAAGAAAAGAAAAGAAACAGGTCCCTGTTTCATAAAAACTTGTTATTAAAGAATTCTAAAATTCTATGGCGAATTTGCTTTAGGTTGTTAGAACTTGTTACTACTTACTGGTAACAAGTTTTATGAAACATTGCCCAGTTGTTAGGTGGCACATATGAGCAGCGCATTTCTAAGTGGAAATATCAATAGTCATAAATAACATTGTAAAACCCATCAAGGTAACACGCACATTATCTGAGGATGAATAAGAATTGAACAGCACAAAATCCATTTCAGATCATCGTTTGGCATCTTCAAATAATGGGTAAAAACAGGGGCATGTCAGTCAACCAATATCTGTCATTATTGTCTTCATAGAAAGAGTACAAGATTATGAGAAAATAAGTGACATTACGATACATCAAACATATTAAGTAGTTTTCGAATACATTGAAAGTGCAACAAGAATGGCAAATCGAGTCTTGACAATTATAAACTGGAATTCACAAACTTATAAACTATGAATCCTTAAAATGATTTTCCCAAAACAAAGTAGGCCTATATAGATACATCATTCTTTCCATAATACTACAAACTTCTAGTACTTCTACATGCTTTTGTCTATTTTCCAACTTTCTAGCATAAAGAGATAATAATTACATAGAGAGGGTGGGAGGATAGGTCCTTAAAAATGTTCACATTACATATCACTTACTACTTTACATTTTAAAGGCATACATATAACATAAAACTATATCTACTAATAATGAAATGAATGTTTACATATACATGTAGATTACAAGCCAAAAAAAAAGGCTTTTCTACAGAAAGTGAATACCTATTATTGAAGTGTCAAGGAATGTAAATTGTAGATAATACTTAACAAAGAAATGGTAAATAACAAAATACCTGCTTATAAATCAAATATGATAAATTGCAGTCATATTGTATTCAAGGCCTTTAATAAATGGACACCTATAGAATGTCATAAAAAATAAGGGGTAAGGGACACTATATATTCAGTATCGCAAATTTGATTTGCGTTGCTATTTCTCAGAGCAAGGTAATTAATTTCAGTGTATGAATACATTCTTGCAATGATCTACGGGTGACCTTGAATAAATAACATGCATGCTTTTGGCTCCAAGTACGAATGATGCTTTCTGACGATACGTACTAAAATATGCTACATGTAAATGCTGCTAGAAATAAAACTAATCTTAAATACACATAATGCTTCTGGTTATACAGTGAACAGCACCAAATGGTTTCTGAAAAGAAGCTCAAGAATTGATTACTTTGAATAAACTCTTCAAAAACAAGAGCCCTTAGTAATAAATATCTAACAAGAAAAACTTGATATGTTTAAAGCTGAGCTGAATGAGAAGGTAAGTAAATGTATGACAACATTAATTTACAGGAGAAAATTAACAGGATTACCGTGTAATGACAAATACCATTTTTTTATCAACTCATCACAAGGCACTTTCCTACTAAACCATTTCTTCTGTCGGCTGTGTTGCGCCCTAATATGAGGACTGAAGATGCGTATTGAGAAATCAAAATTCACATATTAAAACTAAGGCTCTCTAATTTCAAAATCATTTATTTCGCCCATTCCATAAAGAGCATTATAAAACACAAGAGCTGTATACAATGATAAAGGTAAAACACAAGAGCTGTATACAATGATAAAGGTGAATGATGATCAACACAAACATTATCACTGTCATTGTAAAAATCCTCATGATCTTAATGGTGGTATGCAGAATGTTGGTTATCCTATAATCACAAGCATGACCCTAGAAGAAATTCAGGTTGCTTTCATCAAATTTTTTATTATAATAAACATACTAATTATTATTATCATTATCTTCATCATCGCCATCATCATCAACACCATTAACACAAACATTATCACATAGTAAACAGTGACAAAAGTTCATGTTAAAACAAAACATACTGTTTGCTTGTCAAAAAAAAGACTAACCGGTATTAACTACCGGTAATAGAAATGACGGTCAGTACATTTTTCTCATGATTGTAATGGCAGGGATAATAATTAAGAAGCAATAAAAAGACAAAAATCTCTCTTCAAAATCTTCCCATATCATCAAGAATGATAATAATTAAGCCAGTTCACTGATAGCCAGCGAGCTTCATATATGCCGCCAGGTGTCAAAGGTCAAATGAGACATGTCTCGTCATGTTTACAATCGCTAGCCATGTCTTCGCATAGTGCACACAAGTTATAGTGGTACGCAAGATCTTTCTTTGCTTAGTCCTTTCTTCCATCACTTTTCTACTTTTCACCTAATATATTATCTGAATTTATGAAACAGAAATTTCCATGGAAACAGAGGGACTTTCCAGATACCTCTATGCTGTTGAAGACTCCAGGACCTCCTCCCCATTCTCCACCTCCAGCTCCTTGTGCACAAACATCTTACTCCCTCCATCTGCGTACTCCTGCACGGTGTCTCCGGATCCCTCAAGGATCCACTTGGTGGTGAGGAGACCCTCCACTCCGACTGGTCCCCTGGCATGGATCCGGGTGGTGCTGATACCGACTTCAGCTCCTGAAGAAAGTTCATAACAGAAACAAGTATATTGAAGACCATCTGCACTAGTTTGTTCAGTAGGAATTAGACCTCCTTGACAGGTGGTTATCTCATTAAATCAGCTCTCAATTTACATTAGAAAAAGGGAACCATGGGGGACTAATGTTCACCGATTAGGCATTGTTTGCTATATAGATGGCGCAAGTAGCTATAAGTAGTGCAGTGGGGCTTTAAGTCATTAGCCACATTGTAAATTGAAAAAGCCCAACACTTCCCATTGTTGGTTAAAATGACCATTAGACAAATAGGCAGTGTTGAACAAGGCAGGAATATTTCTACCTAAAGGGAATTCCAGACTGATATAACGTTGATTTCAATAAAAGCATACAAATTGATGAAACAGATCGGTGAAAGCTTGAAGTAACTTAGAATTATGTGATGTAACAATTAAAACAAATCTAATACAGTCTGTATTAATAAGACCTTTTTAAAGACTGGTATATTTTCACAAATTACCAAATTTGTTGATTACTACAGGATTTAGTAAGCTAGTTCTGATACACTATACTTTATAATCCATTATCGATCGGCTTTCAAGCTTCTACATGACACAACTGCATAGAAGTACTTCTATCAAAACAAACTTGTTCAACACTGTTTTCATAATGCTATCCATGTACATATATATTCAGTTTTTGTTGTAATGTAATCTCCACACTTTCAACGTAATGAATAATTTTGCTCTACATATCATCTTGAACATCCGTTTTATTTTCTAGCATCCCAAGCATATACTCTATATGTGTGATCCTGACCATGTGTAAGCTATTCCAGCAACTTGAGCACATTATGAACCATATTTAATACTGTTGTTATTAATATTATCATCATCATCATCATCATAATCATTATTATTATCATTATTATACTCATTATCATAATCATTGTTGTTTTTATTAGTTTTAGTATTATTATCATTACCATCATTATTTTCATTATGATTACCACTATTATTACTATTATTAATATTTTATCCCCAACATCATTAACGTTAGATATCAATAGCCCTTGTACATCATAAAAAGACACGCACTTCCATAATTACAGAACAGTAAATCAAATCCATAGAATAATCATTAGGGTTTTGATTTTCTACATTTTAAAACAAACCACACATATGCAGGGCCAAACTGTGACCTAGATTCCTCCCTGTTTACCCATTCAGTGTACATTTCGCCTAAATTGAAAATTCATTGGCTGTAGATTTCATCCTGCTTGAGAGTAAATTTCATACTTTGATTGATAGATGGATGGACAGGTGGAGATTGGTTTGTTAAGTTCTTGTTGATTTCGTACCCTCACATTCATTGGTAATATATTACATCCTGTGCTTTATTCTTTTGAGTACATTTCAATATTCGTTGGGAGGCAGTGTGATTGAACTTCAACAAGGTTCACAATTAGTTATCCTTACATAATCATGCATAATCATATATTTGAATACAGTAATACATGAAGATGCACTCTCTCTGTCAATGAAATTCTTTTTTAAGGTTTTTGATTTTAATGGAATTAAATTTGATATGAAGTATATCATGTATAACAAATTTTGTATATCGAACTAGGAGATGAATATTGCAGGAAGCCTCTTGGCTCGACCAGGTATTATGAATGGACCAACATCTGCTCAAAAATCACCTGCTTCATACAGAATTATAACCGTACACTTGTTGTTTGCAATGTACCAATTTCTATTGAAATAGCTGCCTGTTCATCTGACAATTCAGTACTGGAAAAGAAAACCCTCAACATACAGAATTTGGAAAGAATAAGAATCCATCTTTTTATATGAAATGCTTTAATATATACAGCTCATGTATATTTTATCCTATGTTCTTTTTTTTTCTTCAACATCATCTGGTGTTCAGACATATGCTGCAGCAACAGTTGCCCGTTTTTTTTTTTTGGGGGGGGGTTGGTATGCAATCTGGTTTCAAATTAGATCTATAATAAAGATTAGGTAATGTATAATGTTTGGTCCAGGGTTGAATTCATGAAGATTGAGAGCAAAGCAATCACTACTGAAGCATACATGTGTCATACAGCCCCAAATACTTAAAAAGTCCAAGGTTAGGAACGTACCCAATCCAAAACGGTATCCATCAGAGAAACGAGTGCTGGCATTGTGGAAGACACAGGCACTGTCCACGTTTTTCATGAATGCATCTGCTGTCTCTTCTGAAATGACAAAGAAAAAAAAAAAGAAAATGAGAAAAGATAAATATGTTTTACTGTTACTTTCATTATCACTAAAATCTTCATTAAAATGAAAACAGAAAAAATATATCACAAGATAATCTCTTTGTACTGGTCAATACTGATCAATATTTAGGGCATGAACAATGTATTCCACTTATCTATGAAAAGTTTTATAGTGTATACATTTTCTTTACAATTACTGATTTTTGCAAGACATTTTTGAAGTCTGACTTTAAAAGAATTTACCAAATAAGAAACATAATGTGAAAGAGTGATATTTTCAGTGCACACAAAAAAATGGATGAAATAAAGTATATTTGGTATCATTAGAATTCTCTTACAAGATTATGAACAACATTTTGCTCTGCAAGATGCAAACATGGATTACAGTAATCCATCAATCAGTTTTTAAGATAATGCGATCACAAGCTATTCTTCATACATTATGAGCCCTGTGATCTTTGACCTTGTGACCCCAAAATCCAATCAGCTCATTAGCTCTGTAAGATACATACATGACTCAAGTTTGGCAGGAATCCATTCATTGGTTCTTGAGATAACGCGATCAGGAGAATGGGACGTACGGCCGAACAACCTAAAAAGATAATGCCTCCAGCTACTTTGCAACGAAGGCATAAAAAGTGGCAAATGTGAACGAGCTGTAAGAGTTAATAAGGAAGGGATACAGAGAACTACTGACCATTATTTGTAACAATCACATCAGTATGGGAGCTGCCATGTTTGTGGATATGGTTGATTGCACCGGTGACGTCGTCAACTATTTCTACTGCACACTCCAAGCCACCGTACTCGACGCTCATTGAGTCTGCCTCCCGTGGTCCAAACTTGAGGGATCGGGCCAAGCGAGGGCCTGGGTTGAATTTGACCTAAAATGAGAATAAAATGAGGAAATCTTGGATCAGTAAATTGACTTTTGATTTTGTTTTAAAAAGTGTGCCTCTTCAGTACCATCCAGTGTGCAATTAACGAATGAGAGAATTTTTTTAATTAACTTACAAACTTGATGTCATATGTCACCCATGAACATGAATAAGTGTTCAATATGTGTTTTCAATGTAAATTTTTCCATAGTTAGTTTCATATATTTTTAATTGCTGTCTTTTTGTGAGGAAGCTTTCTTTAAATGCATTAATGCTTATTAATCATTCTTTCCCAAAATAAAGTAATGCAAGTCTCAATTCATCATACATTTTGTCAATATTTGTAACAATATCTAAAAGCCACTTTTAAATGAATGTGACTAATCATTAACAAATTGTTTTAAAAACACAGTATAAAATAATTGCACGATAAAATTAGTGTGCTTTTAAGAGGATCTGACAAAATAGAATTACAGATCCAAATTTACAAATATGTCTTAACATTCTGTCAAACAGCAATACTTTATCTAGCCAAAACAACTTTCTACGTACATTTTCTGCTCTCAGCATATCAAGGATATCTTCAAAAACTTGAGTATGTCTGAACTTCTTGTGGATGAGTAGCGTCTCCATAGCATTGCAGGCGGCTGGGTAATCGCACTTAGAATCACGGACTGTCATAAACAGAACATAGGAGAAGTTAGAAGCAGATAACGCAAGGATCTTTCCCATGTCATTATAAATAAATTGAAAAAAAGTGTGCACCCATTTTATATGCAAACAGAACATGGGCAAGATATCAATACAAAAGTTGTAACATTGTTGTGCGTAATGTTGTACTTGATTCTCCTCTGTGTGATTCCAGAAAATCTGATGTCTCTTTCTGGCACATGTAAAATGCCCATAACTGATTTCTATGAAGTCTGTACTACTAATTATAAATTGGACTTGTTCACAAAGAATATGACATCAGATAAATTGTTCATCACAGTACTAGTCAGCGTTCCAAATTGTATAAGTGTTTTGTTCTTTTTTTACCTTTTGATTTGAAATTTCCTGCATAACATCACCCTTCAATTGGAATCCATGCCCATTAATAGTGCAAATGCCTCTCTGCTCATGAAAGCTGTCATTTCTCTCTTCTCCTCTCTCCCTCCCTCCCTAACCTCTCCCTCCCCCTCCCTCCTTTCCTCCCTCCCTCTCCTCCCTCCCTCCCTCTCCTCCCCCTCCCCTCTCCCTCCCTCTCTTCCTCCCTCTTTTTCTCTCCTCCTCTTTATCTCTCTCTTTCAAATGCAAGTTTTAAAGATGCAACTTCTTACTAATCTTCAGGGCCATGTCAAGATCTGCATCCTCGTCGATGTAGACATGACAGATGCCCTCGCTGTGTCCGAGGACCGGGATACCCTCACTCTGCTGCTGAATAAGCTGAACCATCTCCTTGGAACCTCGTGGAATGACCAGGTCAATGTCGTCGGACATCTTCAGCAAGTCACCAACCTGCTCCCTGGTACTGATCTGAAGATCACACATTCAACAAATATAAAAGTTACTATTCTAAGGCCTGAAAAATTGAGTACTGATTTGGTGGAGTTATATCACATTTAATTTTGATGAGTTGTACTTAAGGTGTTGAATATGTTTGCCACAGTCACAATTTAAAAATTAGAATCAACTAAAAGTTCAATATCACAGATTGATGAGATGCTCAAACTTAACTGATCATATTCGAGAAAGCTAAAAAAAAAAATGGTGATGGAAACTAGTATCAAGCTGATGCTTCAAATGGGTCATACAATTTTTTCCTATTTTCACAAAGTGACGGTAGTGAGGAAAATCTGCACGCTAATTGTATGCGATTTTCATTCACTACCATCACTTCGTGAAAATAGGGACGAATTATACCTTCATCAACGTTATCAAGTATTGTAAGGCATTAAATGTAGAAGTCCAAGTTCTACCACATACAGGTTATATGACACATCCTCTGCAAGAACTGACTAGCAATAAATATGCTACACTAAACGCATTCCTGACTTCAATCCTGGACTATACACAACAACTCGCCTTAAACCCAGCCCCAACTTAAAACTCAATACCACTTGATCAGAGGGCCTGAAAATCACCTACAATGAGCTAGTTTGTTCACAATAAAGCCTAAACTATGGTATGAAAATAACTCGCCAGGGCCTGAATTCAGGCTATTGCCTGAAAACTAGCATCTCTGTCTAATGCTACATCCTAGACAAAATAAAGCCCAAAGCAATTGTCTCAACAAATGTTTGATGATCGATAATTGTTTTACCCGACTGCTAAGAAAGCATGTATATGCTTGTAAGTAAGCAACCAGGGGACTGACAGCTTTAAGTCCTCTTCGAGAGACATGGTAATGATATTATGCCTTAACAGAGGACACAAGCACTTTGACCCGGTTTCGAACCCGGGACTTCCCAGTTACGAGACCGCTGCTCTACCACTGAGCTATCCCTCCTGTCCAAAGAGTACCAAAGAAATTGCAGAAGATACTCTTACCAGTGCTACAGCATCTTTGTCATCATGCATCTCCAGGGCTTCTTCTACTAGTGAGTGTAGCACCTCATTACTGTAACTTGCTTCCTTGCCTCCCTTTAGGAGTAGACCATTGGCGCTGCTGATGGCCAGTGCTGCTACCTGCAATATAAAAGTGAGATCCATTTTTTGAGTTATGGGTTTGTAGCTGATACAAGAGAACTTTCCAATTAAAACTTACAAAGACTAGATATAAATGCACATTTAACAAACAAAAAAATGTTGAAGAACAGATCATAGAAACTGCCTCAAATCCTACAAGCTAAATTGGAAATAGAATGTAGAATTTGTTTCTGTTTGCGTTATTCTTTGCCTGGTCCAGCAATAAAGATTAAAATCACCTTGGCTTTGGCTTGTTCATGATTGCTCATCAGTAGCATAGCAGCAGGGGTAATCAAATTCAAAAAAGAAGAAAAGAGATAGAGGAAAAGACATAGAGAAATGAAAAAGGGAGAGAGAAAAAGGAACTTGAAAAAAGATGGTCCGACTATGTTCTACCCCCTCCCCTGGCCTTGCTAATTTCATTCAACAAGTAGGACTGGTGCCCCCTCTTCCTTCCACTCTTCAGTGTTGTTCATAGATTGCGAAATGTAGGCCTACCTGTGGCAGACAGTCTGGTCTGGACTCGAAGATGACCATGAGCACTCCGATTGGCACTGTGACCTGTCGCAGCAACATGCCATCGGAGAGCAGGGTCCTCTTTATCTCTCGGCCCACATTCTTGTGAGAGGTGGCTGCAATCTGCCTCAGACCATCGGACAGGCTCTTCAGCTTGGCATCGGTCAGCGCTAGTCTGGACAGGTTAGGTCCAGTCATATTACCTGTGGCAAATCAGAGAAAATTAGTTTATCAATGATATACATAGGAAGAAGAAAGTAGGAAAGAATTCAAACTGCTTGTAACACTGACACACTAGAATGACACCAAAGTATTAAAGTGTACCAATCACATGGAAAAAATTAAATGTGGGTAGCTTGAATGTATAAAATCAGCCTCAAACTTAACCTGGCATTCTTTAGGTAAATGGTTAAGGAGTATGGAGAAAATAAAGTACAACATTAAAGCCAGCGTTCAAGGCTTGCACGAAACCCAGGTCGGACTTGGATTCTGTGTGAGCATTTTTCTATGCATGTGCGTAATCTGTAGTTATCTGTGGCTTTCATAATGCAGCAATGAACATTATACAAGCGAAGGGGCAGGCGGTCAAAACTAAAACAATGACCACCGAATTGAAGTTAGGATTAAAACTTCCCATGAAACCATGGGTCATAAGATCACATTTGCTAAACTCTATTCTAAAACTAACTATTCTTTTTTCCACAGCTACTCACTTATCCTAGCCTCGTCAATGTCCCTCCTGTTAGCTGCCATGATAGTTGATGATCTTTCGATCAAGAGATCAGCAAGACGTTCTATGATCTCAGCTCTCTGCACCAAGAAAAACAAAATAAAGATTCTACATTTATCTTTCATTAGTAACATAAGGCATTTTTTTAAAAAGATGTTGTATTGCCCTTTCCGACCGACCCAAAACTTTTGAAATCGACGGTCGGCTTTTTAAAAGTTTTTTTTATCAATTAAAGCATTCAAAACTGAGAAATATCAGCCAAAAGAGGGAGCTTAAAATTTTTTTTAAAAGATTGAAGAAAAAAGAGGATTTCCCACCAATTGACCATGTTTTGGCACCTAAAGGGCAAAACAACATTTTTTTTTTCAAGGCCTTATAGTATCATCAATTGTATAACCGTGATGGTTTTTATATTAAAGCATCACTATACTTATCACATGTAAATTTCAAAGTGTTGCAAACGGAGAGAACCTATCCGCCTTATACAACAGCTTTCAAAGCTTTCAGTAAAACCAGTTTTTAACCCTCCCGGGCAACACCATTCCTGCATCATTTTCATACTGGACTCAAAAGAAGGACTTAGTTACGTAGATAAATTAAAGCAACTGTTCCTGTTTCTGGACAAAAATATAGACCTTCTCTGTATGTATCACATGGTTACCTGGTAATGCTGAGATATTTATTGCAGTCCATCTGGAAGAATAGTGTAAATATGGATAAAGGTACCCTGGGTAAATGAGGCCAAAACATTAAATTATTACATCTTCTTGCTACCGGTACCTGTTCTGAAGTGAGTGCCTGGAGTAACCTGCCACCGTCTCTGGCTTTGATAGCCTGCATCTCCGGGGACACGCCCGTGGGTTTGGTCTCTGTGAAGAAGGTGCCCACCTTCCTCCCATTGAGGATGTTGAGCACAATGTCGTCCCTGTTCATCCCGTTGCCGATCACGACAGAGCAGCCGCGCTCCAAGGCCCAGTTGGCTGCTTTGACCTATCAAGTGGTAAAAAAATACAGTGAAACCTAACTTAGGAACCACCTGTATAGAAAGGTTTTTTATCCATAAATAAAGTGTTACTGAGTGAAGTCTGTTATATATTTACAATTACCTGTACAATCCTGTTCATAAAACCAAATATATTGTTTTCTCCCATCTTAACATACAGGGGTCATATTCTGAAAACGATGTAATCTTTTATGTTATATGGAAAATGATGCATATTGTCATAAACTCAAAATGTGCAGAACTAAGACTTATCATTGGTGCTTGCGCAGATATCTCTTTTAACTTTATGAGATCTTTGCTTTGCTTGGCTTCGTGTAGGCAATAAACAATGGCATGTCCAAAATTTGATTTGTTACAACAATCAGCATTATTCTGCTATAATGAAAGATAACATTATTTTCCAATTGTAGAATAGAATATTTGTTATTGTCACTTTCTGTGGCTTAATCATTCATGAATCTTGTTTCGAGAAAATTAGCTTTTATAATTAATTGTGATAATGTAAAGTAAAAAGCCTGCCATAAGAAAAAAAGTGTATTTCCTGATAGACTATGTACATCCAAGCTGTGCAAATGTTTATTCTGAAACCTAGGATCCATGGATTTCAAGCCCAACCCTTAAATCAATTTGAAAATGCCTCTCCTATTTTGTTCTTTCAGTAAAGAAGAAAGACATTGCATTGCAACATGTATACTGTGGGAAAATCACTACATGTATACTGTGGGAACACCAACCAACAACAGACCAAACAAAGAAATACATAGCAACAGATGGGCAAGAGTCAGATGGTTTGGAGTTGATGTGGAGTTGAGGTATTGGCAGATACATGTACCTGACCTAGTCTAACATGGTAACATAATACAGTCAAATCTGCATTAGCGGCCACCTCTATACAAAGGCCACCTGTCTTTAGTGGCCACCTTTT
The DNA here is from genome assembly GCA_003118195.1 of Hemicentrotus pulcherrimus. Taxonomy (NCBI): domain Eukaryota; kingdom Metazoa; phylum Echinodermata; class Echinoidea; order Camarodonta; family Strongylocentrotidae; genus Hemicentrotus; species Hemicentrotus pulcherrimus. Next base: position 450,430 of record BEXV01000049.1, on the reverse strand, counting down.
GTGTTTCCTTCTTGGGTGGCCTTAATAGACAGGTTCAACATTATATGCCTACAAGCTAACTGACCTTCGATTCCATACCGCCAAGCCCAACACGAGACTTCCCACTAAACTCAATGAAAGCTGTGTCTCCAGGGTAGACCGTATCCAAGAAGGACGCCCCCTCTTGACCAGGAGGAGCAGAGAAGATACCGTCAACGTCTGAAAGCAGGACGAGAAGATCAGCATTGATCTCGATGGCAAGACGGGCTGCCAGGCTGTCATTATCCTTGATACTAATGACCTTTACATAACAAATAATACAAATGATTAGTATTCCATGAAATATAAATTACACTTCATCATTCGTCAATAGTTTAGATAGAAGGCAAGATGGGCTACTAGGCAGTCAATGTATATGATACTAATGACCTTGATTTAACAAAGAAGAAAACAATTAGTTACCATTAAATAGGAATTACACTACATCATTTATCAATGATGAAATGGATGGTTCAAGACCGAGGTCCTTGGAGACACTTGATGTAGAATTCAGATTGGGTCACAGAACTTGGCATAAACTGACAGTTCACTATTGATGATTAGTGATTAGTATTCCATAAAATATAATTAGAAAGTAAATACACATCTTGATACATGTACCTCTAGTTTTCACTTTATCAACGAGCTACTAGGCTGCCATTGACATTGAAACAAAAGACCTTTATATAATATGTTATGAATTAGGCTTAATATGAATAATAACTCCATAAACTCCTTGATTGATATGTAATATCTATGGCAAAATGGGGAACTAGGCTCTCCCTATATCGTTTTTAAGGAATGACCTACAGTGCGTCAATCATGATTACTGGTCCATGAAATTAGTCAAGAAAATATATCATACTAGAACCAAAAATGGAATAACTCATCACAATTTTAGATTGATTGCCCTTTAGATTTCAGAAGCCTGTGTACCATATCTGCTTCTCCTACAGTCTTGAAACGATGTTCTGTGATCAATTTGGCTTGATTGATTGATAAAACAGCACTATGTGCGTTTCAAGGTTATTAGTACACTCTTGTACATGGTAAGGATTATTGAATAGGAAAATATCATAATAAAGTTGGCAGAATCCTTTTAGCTTGAATAAATACACAATGAAATCAAATCTTCGTCCAGTAGGATAGAAATGTCCCATGTTG
>BEXV01000049.1:377012-388647 GCA_003118195.1 Hemicentrotus pulcherrimus | reverse complement strand
TTCTCTCTCTCTCTCTCTTTTTTTTTCCTCCTTTTTTTCCCTTCTTTTTTTTCCCTTCTTTTTTTTCCCTTCTTTTTTTTCTCTTTCTTTTTTTCCTTCTTCCCCCCTTTTTTTTTCTCCAGGGAGGGGGGGGGCCCCCCCCCTAGATCCGCGCCTGCCTAAGATTAGACTATCACAATCCTTTTTTTGTAATACAGACCACTTTAAACTTTACCTGTTCGATAAGTGCATGACTAATAATGACCTCCCGTTTCCAGGGCTCCGCGTTACAATTTTATCATAACGATGGTGGGGGTGAGGAGAGGGGGGGGGGTCGGTGAGGAATGATTTAAGCCTTCACACCTCATGAGCGGAAACAATGAAGGCAATGCAATATCAGCGTTAATTTAGTGTCACACAGCGACAGGAAACTGTTGAGTATCAGGTCTTTTTATGAAATTATAGGATGAGCAAACCGAACCTGTCAACGACGTATCTGTTTCGGTTGAAGTGTTTATTTCGTCCGTAATGACTTGATGCACAAATTTTTCTGCGGTTTTGGGGATCAGGATATCAACTTTGTAACTTTGTGCGACGATTCCCAATTACATTTCAAACATGTCTGTGAATCATTTTGGGGGACAATATCTTATCTCTTGCTTTTCTCTCTCTCTCTCTCTCTCTCTCTCTCTCATCTCCTCTCTCTCTCTCTCTCTCTCTCTCCCTACCTCTCTGTCATGTTCACTCTTCCTCTTGTTCATTATTATATCGTCAGATAATTATTTTGATAATCCTTCTGTCGTTTTTCATTTTATTCCTGATTTTACTTTTCGTTTGCGTTGAAAGAATTTACCATTTGCACTACCGCTCTTTCCCTAGATTGCTTCTCCTGTAGTTATTATGAAAATATCAAACACCTTTTTTTTCTTTCCTATTCTTTTGTTTGATTGTTATCTATTCTATTATCTTTTTTTAGGGGTACCACTGTTCGAATATGATCTTATGGACAATAGTGCTTCTGGCATGCGATGCTACTTACTTCTATTTTATATCAACATTAGCTGCTTCGAACCGTGTCTAATACGAGTTTGGGCTGAGAAAACCTTTATATAGTATAATTAGTCATTTTGAACTCAGGCTTGAACTTTTCTTACGGTCTGGGCTACCCCCAAATTGCCCCTACCCCCAAGGCTTAGTCACCCTTTCACCTGCTTCTCTCCTCGTAAAGATTCTAATCTTTGATCTTATGGCTGCTGTTTGGGATTATGACTACTTTCTTGATATACTTATAAAGTGATTTACTGATATCATTATGTATAAGGAGGAGATTAGGAGATCTTTTAGATGGGGTGGGGGCAACTTTAGTTTGGGATTAGAACATACAAATTATTTTGACTGAAGATGTGGACCGATGTGATTGTTGATTATCCAAAGGGTCTGTGTTAATTCTAAATGATTACTTCCAGAGCAGCAATGAATAAAAACATAATAATTCAGTAAAATATGAATACATTAGTTAGGAACACATGAGAGACCAAATCCTCGCATTATAAAACTTGTTTTCATATTATGCATTTTATTTTATGTACTCTGATCGTTGTATGTTCGATCGTTTGTCTACATAAATGTTCTTGTTTTCTTCATATTCTAATTTGAGTGAAGTAGTGGTAGTAGAAGTAGCAGCAGCAGTAGTGTAGGATGAGTAGTTATGTAGAAGTATTAGTAGTAGTAGTAGTAGTATTAGTAGCATTAGAAGTAGTAGTCGTAGTAGTAGTAGTAGTAGGAGTAGTAGTAGTAGTAGTAGTAGTAGTAGTAGTAGTAGTAGTAGTAGTAGAAGTAGTAGAAGTAGTAGTAGTAGTCGTAGTAGCAGAAGTAGTAGAAGTAGTAGTAGTAGTCGTAGTAGTAGTTTGATGGCTATTGGTGCTGCTGTCCTTGTCATGCTTGAAGGAACGTTACAGAAAATGTGGATTATCGCCCCCTCTTTCACTGATCCCCATTTAATCCTCGCCCTCACTCATCTCTCTTTATCCCCACCCCTCCCATCTTTACACCCATATTACACCCCTTCCGCTCCTGAACACCCCCTTCATTAGTGCCATCGGCTTTAAGGGGTGAGCATTTCTGGCCACTTGTTGTCTAATTACCACTACTGATGGGTCGAATGAGTTATTTCCGATTGGTCAGTGGATGGACATTCAGCTCTAGCCGGTGTCCATGGCCAGCTGTTTGATGGCTGACCGCTTGCCTTGGAGTAGCTGTACTTTTAACAAGTCTCTGAGTCAGAGTATGTTGATATCTGGCATTAACATCTCCTAATTACATCCAGATATATGTCGACATGGTATTATGCAAGAAGGCCATTTAAGATAGGTGATTAAGATGACTTTATTAAATGTCTAACAAGGTTCTTTCAAGGCAATCATTAGCACAATGTATCGGATTTTCTAGAAGGAGCCTCAATATTGACGCACCAAATACTCATTTGATTGACTCCATCATAGTAAGTGAGACAATTACAAACCTGTCATTATGATCAGTAATGAATATATAGAATCTGTGACACTTCTTTGTGAGAATACAGAACTGTCACGTTTGTTTGATATTTCTTTGTTTCATTTTTTTCTCCAATAAACAAATATCTTATGTAGATGTAAACTCCTTCTTTTGGACGTACTTGAGTCATAAGTAAAAAGAAACGCACTAGTCATGTTAATTTATTGCGACCTCACTAGATATATATCTTCCTCGAGAATTAAATTAAATTCATCAACGGGAACAAAATCCGTCTATTTTAATTCTATTTCTAACATTTTATTTGTTTGGTCGTATTTGTACATTTTACAAAAAACTCTACAATGTAATTCATTACATTTGTTACACACGTATACATATGATCTGGCGTTTTAGATCCCTACAAAAAAAATGTTCAGATTAATGGCATCATTCATATTATCACCAGTCAATCCTAGGCTTCCTAATACAAAGTTTTGCAATTGATCCTACGTTTGATGTGTGTGATTGATTACATTGATCGCTATGTGCAATCAATCCTACGATCAACTGCTAAGCTTTGTGATCGGTGTTCGTTTTAGAGTTCTTAAAAGGCGTATTCCGATTGGCTAACGCTTTTGATATGCGATTTAACTTACCAACTTTCGACCAATGAAAAAGCTCCGTGCATCGATATCCAGCTATTGTGTGATATATGTGTCCAGAGCATTATATGTCTTCTGCTAAGTAGTTTGACAGGGCGCCAGTGACCATTACGATGTAATGTGTCTCATGTCATGCTAATTACTCGTGGTATGGGACCTTCGTAATCAAAAGTACAGTTTGCTTCAAGTCAGTCTACAAGAACAGCGTTTTTAAGTCAACTTATAAATTGTTGCTATGTAATATCTCTCTCCCTCACACACACGTACACACGTTTTCTCTCAAACAAACAGACGCACACTCACTGTCTCTTTCACACGTTCTTACACTCTCTCACACACACAACCTCTCTTTTCCTCAAACACACTCTCTCCCCAACATACTCCTTGTCGCTCTCTCTCTCTCTCTCTCTCTCACTCTCTCTCTCTGTATTTTCGCCCAAAAAGGGTAAAATTAACATGTTTTTCCACTTTTTTACCCAGGCCCCCCCCCCGGATCCGCAACTGAAAGGAGGATATATAGCAAACTGTATAGAGTTTCCTTCGCAATTATGGATGATTAAAACAAAGAGTAAGTTAAGGAAAATATAACAGAGTTCCTCTTGGTCAAACAAATATGATTATAAAAAATTGTCTTCATTATCTGACAATAATTCAATTGTGCTCTCAATCTCAGCTCACTGGATAATATAATACAGAGAGTATATAAACCAACCATGGACGTCTATTAACACTCTTAAAGCAACATATCTTTTTAATGATTTAAGTAACTACAAAGATCATAATATGATATTTAGGGATACAATTGGCGCCAAATGATGAGTAGAAAATAATCTTCTGCTCACGACCCACCCTCGTTTCTAATCATTCTTTTGTTTCGTGATTTGATCAAAATAAAGGGAAAATGTAAGTGAGCATCTGTCTTCCGATAACTAGAATGCACTATGATGCAAGTGTGAGGTTAGTTGCTGTTTCCTAATTAAAAACCAATTTCCCCAAGTACTTATAAATGTCATAATTTCAATGATGAATTTATTGTTTGGAAGATTATTGACGTGGAAGTGTCAGTCAACTACGGAAGTCTTTTCCATTCAGAAAAATAGAGAGAGCGGGAAACCCAATCCCGACGCCTTTTGTCGTCTGCTGAAAGTTATTGTTAAACGACTTTCAGCTCGTAAAAATGTATCATGCCGCTAAATATCCGATGAAAATAGCGATTAGTTCTTTCCGATATCTCATCTTATCACCCTGCTATGAAAATCATCACAGTATAGATTGATCAATTACCCCGCATTTCATTCGGGAATCTATTACAGCGCGTAAGGTTACGTATCTATCGCATGATAATTGACGGCTGATTTCAGAAACGATGAAATAAATAGCGAAATGAAATTGTGACAAATCTCTGTCAAATACACTTAGCGGGAGAAGAGGAGAGATAAAAACGGGGATGCCGCTGCGTTTATTATCTAAACCCCTCATCTAATTAATTAAAACAAGTGTTTGTGATGACTAAGTGGAATTATCTTCCCCCTCTTTCTTTTCGCTGGATAGTCCCCGATGACATATTGCGAGGTATGTTGCTATGTTTGTAAGGCGAGGAAACGTGGCTAATTAATGCCATGCCTTTCGAAGCACGCATTTTTATTTGACAACTGGCAAACTATTGGGTCGGGTTAGGCCGAGATTAAGCTCGGGTGCTTAGCGCGGAGACTCGGAGACCGCGCCGTGTGGACTCATCCCTTAAAACCCTCCCTCTTTTCTTAACAATAGTTAGAACGAAGCCGGGGAATTACGAGGCAGGGAAACTGTGTCAGTTTGAAATTAAAGGCAACATGGTTGGATATGTACGAGTCGACGAAAGCCTCTTATTGCAGTCAAGAATTCTGCACACCCCAATCATAACTAGGCCTACTAAATTTCGAAGAATTCTTCACATAAACACATATAAATTGTTTTCTATTAAGCTTATAGTCATTAACTTCTATAAAAGTAATTCCATCTAAAGTAAATTAATAAAATATAGTTACGTGAACAATTCAGATACTTATAATTTTGCATTATTGATTTGATATTGTGAATTATGTTTATACCCCCCCNCGGTATGATCAGGTTGATATGAAAATAGTAATTCATGCGTTTCTTGTGCCGTCAAACAAAACATTGTATAATATTTATGTAGAATGTAAAAATGTTATTGGATCAATAAAAACTTTTCAAATAAAAAATAAATAAAAAAGCAGAATAACCTAATGGACATGCATATCATATCTTTATCTAAAGAAAACCCATCTAATTATTTTAATATTTTGATTGTAAAAGAGCTCAGTACAAGATAAAATACCGTAACATAAGTAAGTCCCTCCATTATGTCGAACGCCACAACCCCGCAAAAAAAAAAATTCTAAAAGAAGGGGGGAATGTTTTAATTTCAATTACTGTACACATATTTGGTATAATGTGCTTTGAAAACACTTTTGAAAAATGACAACAAACAAACGGGTGTCCTTTAAAATTGAGATAAACTTGCGTTGGCGACATAGATCATGCGTTAATACGCGCTCGCTAAGGAAACACACTACAGCTCTGCATTAACCGGTATCTAATGCGTATTAACAGGTGCTTGTATTAATTAATCACGCGAATCCTTCGGGGATGATATTCTACAAGGCGACGAGTGTTGCTTCAAAAAAGACAAATAAATAAGAGGGTAGCAGGATAAGAAGGAGAGAAAAATGTTAAATGCGATAATTTTCAAACTTTTTCATACTGGGTATCTTCAGGAATGTAGGAGGTCTTTCGAAGTCTTTTTTGAAGGGGATAAGTGACTTTGGGATAGGCTTTAGAGCACCCATGATCAAATAGACAAGATTCGCAAATCAATAGTTTCCGGCTATTTGAGCACTGATTTGGGCTCGAAAATAAGGAGGGATTTGAAAGATAGACGTGAGGATTTGGACTGAAATGTGTGTTGGAAACAAGTTATTCCACTGTTTTTCTTTCTTTTGTTTAGTATCTCTGAATTCATTGTTGCTTTAGTGGATAAGATAGAATAAAGTTCCTCAAAGAAACACACACAAGAAGGAAATAAACGTAGATACGTAACTGACTCTGCAATCCTGTAATTCTAAGAAGAAAAAATCTTAATAAAGCTTGTCTATTTTCATTTCCTTATTCATCCTCCATTTTCATTCTCGTTCTTCTTTTAGATATCATAAATCTGTTCTGAACCTTTCATTTTCAAGTTAAAATACGACATTAGTGACATTTATCATTGTTAATTCAAATAAAAAGGGTCCTAATACCACATGCACACACACAAGACGCACGCACACAATCACACACGCACGGACATAGGATACACACGCACGCACATAATATACACTGTCTTGTAGTTTGAGAAATGACACTAGAAATAGATTTCTTTTGTTTAAGAATAGATATTCACTGCGTAGGCGTAATCCTAAAGTAATTAATATTTGGAAGTAATAATAGTCATCCTCTGGGAAGAAGATATGAAAAACTTTTCAACTCAAGGGTGATTTTCATACCCTGTTGTATTATGTCATCCATGTTTAGGTTATCTAATACATCAATATTTTCGCGTTTTCATAATTTATGGACCCGGGCTATTGACATTTCCCAGGATTTATTTGTCGAAAGTCCTAACGATTATATTTGGGGCTTTTAGTATGAGGCCCTGTTTTATTAAAAACTTGCTATCAATAACAAATGCTAAATTTTTATGACAAAGTTGCTCTCAGCCAATCAAATAACATGATTTCAGTAGCATAATTTATATCAGTTATTGTAACTTGTAAGTTTTATGAAACGGAGCGCAGGGGTAGTACTAGTAGTAGTCTTAAATTAACAAATTATTTAAACCTCCTTTTAGATTACAATTCATACCAACTTCGGTGGCCTGACAACCACCTGACAAACTGTCTTGTATGCTGCATATAATTATATAGGCAAAATATTAGTAACGAGAACATTCGGATAATTGCGTTATAGGTTAAAGTAATTGATGCCGATGACAATGAAAGATAAACACTCATCTTGTAATGACTTATTCTAAAGTTAAAAAGGAATAATGGTCTACGAGCTAAATTTTAATCTGTTAGTGGACATTTAAATAGTAGTAGTGTTGGTAGTGGTGTTAGCCTAGTAGTATTATTAGTAATAGGCTAGTAGTAGTAGTAGTCATCGTCATCGTTGTTGTCGCAGCATTAGTAGTATTACTAGACGTAGATGAAGTCATCTTCTTTTAGTAGTAGTAGCATTAGAAATAGCAGCAGCAGCACTAATAGTTAAATAATCCTGGTAGTATGTAGTAGAAAAAGCGAAGTAGCAGCAGCAGACGTACTTGTAGTAGCAGCAGCAGTAGTAGTAGTAGGAACAGCAACAGCGGCAACATCAAAATTAGTCATATTAAATAATGATACATATTAAGCATAACATATGAAAATTGAGTTGACATGGAAGAGTGGTCTCTTTAATTACCCATGCATTACTGCAGGGGATACCGACTCTTAGTAATCGACTAATCATCACAGTGTTAATAGTTTTCAAGCTTTAGGCTGGTTAGTGTTTTATGTAACAGGCTAGCAGGAGTTAATTCTAAATTTCCCCCTATCGAGGACGAGATACCTCTGAACAGCTTCCTCTGTTGACTAATTCACTCTCACCTTCTTGCCCTACTGCTGCATGCTTTCCAGTGGCATGGCATGGGTCCAGTCATTGAGGGAGTACTGGCATAGGGGCGCACCTGTATTTTTGATAATGATAAGGCCTTTAGGTCGGTCAGTCGGAAATCCTTTTTCTTTTCTTCCTTTAAATCCCACTTTGGGCTGATATTTCTCAGTTTTGAATCCTTTAATACATTTTTTCTAAAAAAACGGTTTTAAAAAAAGCTTTTGGGGTCGGTCGCAAAGGGCAATACAACATGTTATCTTATTTCAAAGGCCTAGTGGGTTTTTGTACAGCGCTCAAAATATTTGTCATACTTGAGGTTCATGGGGCTCCACAAGTATTACCCTGGCTTTAGCATGGCTGCCATTATGGTGCTCAAGCATAATTATGAAGGAACTAATTCCTACCATGCAGTTACCCATTTACCTCACCTGGGTTGAGTGTGCCAAATGTAGATTGATGTCTTACCAAGGGACATTGGTTTCGTGGCGGGACTCGAACCGCTAACCAAGTGATCAACAGTCCGGTGTCTTACTAGATCATGACACTTCCACTCAAAGAATGAACTACAAATTAATAACATTACCGATTGTAGGAAGAGTGTGCTTTAAGATTTCTAATATCTCCTTTTTTCGTCATTTCCCTCTCACCATTCCCCTTTTTTCCTTTCTCTTTCTGTCTTCTCTTTCCCATTCAACAAAGATGGTGCCCCGTATCTAAGTCATTCGAGTCTTCTCTCATCACATCACAGCGAATTTACTTTTCAGGAAAAAGCTTCAAGTTTCATATAACTGAATTGAATCATTATCTGCAGCTAAAATGAAACATATCGTGCAGTATTACTTGCTTGTTAGGACGAGCAAATTATTCGAAATTTGACGAAAACTTACTGATAATCACACTGAGGCCTTCGTTGAATACCTCCCAAATGCACACATGAAACTACGCCCCCCCCCCCTTCCCCTCTTTCTCAGGTAGCTTTTATAGCTGTAAAACATTTTATTTGAATTTGTTACATACATTGTTAATGATGAGCTAAGTTGTTGTTTTTTTTTGGGGGGGGGGGTTGTTTCTTTGTTCGTCCGTGAGTTTCACATCTAAGTACGATAACAAGTATCGATACTCCGTATACAGGTTTATGATATCAGATTGTTAATGATTACACCTGCTGCAAATTACGTTGTCTATCTCATTTTGTTTTATTTAAGTTTCCTTTCGGCATGCACTAAAATATATATAATTGTTTGGATCTGATCAGCTTCTTCGAAAAACCTTTTTGGGCACAGAAATAGTTGACATGGTTCTACAGGCCTACAATGCTTCTTTGATTTTTCAAATGCAAACATAAACTGGTATTTTCCCCAATTATTTCGTTTCTATCGCTATCGAATTAATCATATCGTCATAACTTGTGAACAGGGAAGATAAACTACAGATGATTGCTGTGGGTTATTACGAAATGGATAAACAGGGGACGGAATCCTCTGTGGACGAGTGACTGTCCATCTAGCATTGACCATGCTCATGATGCTGACCAGCTATTCTTAACGAGGCAATCATCTAAGTGGATCGGCGATAGACCTTAGCAATATTAGTAGACATTGAAAGAGGAGTAGGGAGATAATAGGATGAGAGGGCTTTAGCCAAAGAGGTCATGAGCTATCCTACCCCTTCTCCCCTCCCCCGTTGTCTTCTTTTTTAATCACTTCACTTAATTTCGGCCTTGTTGATACGACACTACATATGTTACGGTCTCTTGCAAGTGTTGCTCTACAGGAAATGTGTAATTGGTCCTAAAGTAAACGTTCCCTATCTTTTCCCTTCCCCCTGGCTCTCTACCTTTCTCTCGACTTGAGCAGTCGAGAATCCTTTCTCCCACCGTGCCTCGATGCCAGGTTTTTTAATCGGTGCACATGGCCGTCCGGAAATGCTGCTAATTCGAATAATTGGAATATTGACTTGTTGAACGCTGCCACTGACTAATCAGGCAACTGACGAGAAAATTGGCGACAACAAGACGCCGCGAAGCGTTAGCCGCAGCGGTTAAATCGGGGGCTAGCACGCACCTCTTGCAGCCGTGTTGTACCCCTAACCACCTCGTTAATGGAACATTTACGGTCATGTCGTCACAGACAGTGGAAACGTTGCACACCGGCAGACAGGTGTCTCTCATTTGCTGCATCTCCACGTGAATGAAAACCTTAACAGGTTGCACACCACTCTCTGCTAGAAAGGCGCCACGCTAGACACGACAGTGGAAACGGCATCCGTCTGCCTGTACTTTGATAATTTTGCAGACCATATGCTCATAATCAGATAATCCAATTTGATTTCGTTACCGCATTACTATTGTTGATTTAGAAGGTATTATCGAGGTATCATCTCGGTTTAATCGAATCAAATGATGCAGGCATAAGAACAATGGGGATATATTCAAAGCGTTTTCTGTTAAAACTTCTGCTACTAAAGTACATCCGTTTAGTATCAGTTTGCAATAAACCTTTAGGATCGGTATCAAACATTCTCCGAACATACCAAAAACACCGGATTTAATCCAACGTCATTAAACTTTCTACAAACAATATCTTCATAAGCATTTGGTAAGAAAATCGTTATTCCAACAAGGATATGGGGTTGACTTCTTTTGCCTGACTAGCACCTCTCCAGTGTCAAAAGTTCGACACTATCAATGTGACAATTTGATTAATACGTCCTCAAAATATTCAAGATGAAATTGATGTATACAGAATTTACAATGGACCACTTCGCTGTCAATAATACAGGCTGCAGTCGGCAAAAAAAATCAGAATGTCAAAGTTTCTGAATTTTCAGGTATAGATCCCGTAGCTGCCCCACCCCCCCCCCTCCCCCCGCGTAGCGTACGCCTTTTTTAGATGGAAAACCATTAATACCATTATTTTTGTTCCCATCCGAAGCATGCCCCTGCCTCCTGTTTCCAACACATGCATTCTTGCCCCTCCCCTACCTCGAAATCGCCCCCAACCCCATTCCCCTCGGCATCCCATTCCTGTCACCTATACCCTGCCCCTAAACTGTCCCGCTCTATTTCTGATCATCCCGCCCTTCTTCTTACCTGTTATACCCCCTGCCCCTACCCCGTACTATACCCCGCTCCCATCGTTCGCCTGTCATCCGGTCCCTGCTCCGCTGCAAACCATGTCATCTTGCAACCTGTTCGTGCCTAACAATTGCCATTTGACGTGGGTGCCTTGACTCGTTTGTGGATGGTAGCAGGCACACCGCTACGCCGTGAGTGTCGGAGCCAAGTCATAGGATGTAATCAGAACAATTGTTGCCCTGTTTGGTCGATAATTCGCGGCAAAACAAGGAAATCATAGCCGGATCTGTCAGCTTAGTAAACTGCTCATTGACGCTGAGTATTGGGATGATGTTCCTATCTCACGGAATCCCGTAACAACCCCCACCACAACAAGTGTTGAACTCTCGCGAATGCCGCCCAATTTAGATCTGTAGGAAGTCATTAGGATAATTAGTGTCAATTATTCAGCAACATCTCAACACACGCACATTAGAAGTTATGAAACTGTGATATTTCACGGGAAAGGGGGAAGGAGAACATTATTCCATATTTTTAGATAAAAGAACAATATTCTCTACATTTCAAACTTCCTCAAATTGACAAGCGAACAAAAGCTACGAACCGCAAAACCGAGTCTTATAGGGTAGGTGTAAGGAATTGGAGACCGTACGGAATTGGAGACAACCAAACTTGAACCCATCACTGTCTGTCCATGTTGGCTCCAATATTCAGAAGCGGATCTAGAGGGGGG
>BEXV01000049.1:363484-376808 GCA_003118195.1 Hemicentrotus pulcherrimus | reverse complement strand
CCCCCCTCCCACGCCCTCCCCCTCGCTCGCTCCGCTCGCTTGGACTCGGTCGCTACGCTCCCTGGCATACCACCCCAACCCCCCCTTTATAAAAAGCTGGATCCGCCCCTGATATTGCTATTTCGAAGACTACAATGCGTTCTTTCTCCGAGAAAATTGGCAAAATTGACCACGATCAGCAATTTTTATCGTAAAATTTTTCTCTGATATAAAAACACAATTTTATCTGAATGATGTTGTGTATGCAGAAATTAAAGGTTGGCTCTTAAAAAGTAGTTTTAAAAGGAAGTGTATGAAGTGTGCCAACCATCACAGAAAACTTATGGCCATTGTGTGTTGTGAATGGGTGTTTCAATGCACACTTGAATGGTGTCTGATCGAAAATGTGTGTATGCAATGGGGGACACCAGATCCAAGATGGGGGCCTAATTTCCCCCCTGTTGTTCATTTCATGTTGAAAAGCACTAGCATGAAACATATTTGGTTGTTCGTGTCACCATTCTAATTTGAATGCTAATTTGAAGTTGTTTCTATGCTGTGAGTTTGATCAATGTTAAAGTCACATTGCCAGAACATTATTCTGAAAGTATTTAAACATAATTTAAAGCACCTTTATTACTGTAAACAAAAAACTATAGAAATACTTTGGGCCACTTTGTTTTAAAATCGTTAAAAAATTACAGTAAGTTCATTGGCTACATGTATCTCTTTCAAAAATTATTTGAACTAACCCATTTTCATTCAAATTGTGTTTAAAATGTCTTGATTTGTAACTGTCCCTTATTCCCTACACATGTAGGTAATGAGAGACCTTCGGTGATGACGTCATCAATCATTGTTACCTTATTAATCAGTTATCATGACCACAATGTTTTTATCAAATAAAGAAGTTACTGAAGAGAATACAAAACTCTCTCTGTGTGTAACATTTTCCATGTTTATGTAAATTATGCTAATGTGCTTAAGGGTCTTCAATTCCCCACGCCTACCCTATGTATAAATTAATGTAATAAATGACAGGGGCGAAGGATATCTAAAGTGGCTGAGCCATCATTTGTGGCAAAAATAGTCAATTCTGTCTGGTTGAAACACGGCAAATTATAACAACAACAACGACAACAATGAATACCGGCCACTGTAATCCATTGACATTGGGTATCTTACCGTTTTTCTTAAGACATCTCGGCAGTTTAGAAGGGGATAGATCGTCCATCTTCGGCGATTTAGTCCCTGACAACTGACGGCGGCTGCAGGCCTTAATGCCCTTTGCAGTAAATGCGTCATTTGCCTGACGTAAGACTCCGTCAGCGATTGGCGCTGTCTTTGACGTGCTATGTGAGAGCTGTATCATGTATATCCTACCCCCCTCTAAAAAACAAAACCGCAAAATAATCAGTGCAAATATAAACTGCATTTATACGGCAAGCAGAAATCGTCAATTTGTCTCACATTCCGGTGTTTCGTCGGTAGCTGCAAAGCATTTACCGGTAGCTAGTGGTAGCAGTTAGGCCTATACAGTGCGATCCAGAAAAAAACGAAACCGGGATTATCGATGTCTTATCATAACTTAATCACAATGATAATTAATAAATGACACATACTTTTAAAGCTTAGATCCTCCTTTTTCATTTATTGAATTGACAACAGACTTAACTCCGTTTCATTGACAATCAGCCATGCATGAAGTCTTTCGTCTATGTCTGATCGTCAACGAAACGGAGTGAAGTCTTTTGTTAATGCCGTTTGTTGCTACGGCAGGCAGCCAGTGAAAACGTATTCGTTTAATCAAATTATGGAAATGCAAGCATTACTTTAAGCAAACAGAACTTTGTTATTCCTGGCTCTTTTTTCCTGATTGAGGTGTCAAATGAAGGAGCAGGAAATGAAATTTAGAGATAAGTGAATTTTTTCTTCGAAATTCAGATACCGCCCGCCAAATGTCTTTTTGGTTTCCTTCCTTCAAATTGCTTTTGATCACTCATGCGTGAAATATGCATCATATGAGTTGCATCAAATGAAAAAGGACGGATCTATCTAAGCTTTACAAATATGTGTCATTTATTAATCATAATTGTAATTAAGTTATGATAAAACATCGATAATTTTCGGTTTCGTCTTTTCTGGGTCGCACTGTATATTAATTCCATGTTAATACGATACAAGTCTTATTGTGAGCGATACAATTCATTTCAATTCCACTATAACATCCTGGCACTCGTGGCATTTACATGTAATTAAATTGCATATATCTTTCTTAAGTGCCTCGTGACAAATCATTCATTCACCTGTTATGAATATTTGTTCTTCAATAGTCAGAATGCGAACTGCGTGCATTACGTGTTGCTAGGTAGGACAAACATGGCGGCTTGTCCTACTTATACTATGAACATGACTGACAAAGAAAGCGGACAAAATATACAGTTCTTCAGGTAGACAAAGGAACATCCCTTCACTGCTATTATGTAAATATGTGTAGAACAGGCGTCACATGTTTATTTACTTTTTACATATAATAGCAGTGAAGGGATGTTCCTTTGTCAACCTGAGGAACTGTATATTTTGTCCGCTTTCTTTGTCCGTCATGTTCATAGTGAAATTACCTAACGACGCGTAATTTATGCATCTCGCATTCTGACTAATGAAATACAATTGTCCGTAACAGGTGAATGAAATACTTGGTAACGAGGCACTTAACAACGATTTGTGCATTAACTTTGATTACATTACGAAAATGATCTATTCATTTGGCAGGGTCAATCCATTCATCCACCCGAACGTACCTATGGGCCTGCACACACACGATACGATTACGCGTAATCATGGTAATATCTAAAGCGTTATAATAATATCTGTACCCTGTTGATATTACGTAATTCATACACCTGAAATTACAATGTCATATTCATGTTCTTCATAGTTCATACTCACGCTAATTCTCCAATGCTACAATATCAACATAGTACTACACCATCTTCATTAAATAACAAAGCTGAAACACAAATAATTCAGAAATACATCTTACCTCGTTGAAAGCGACCCGTATGTAGGTCATAGGTCACAGGGGCTGCCACCAACGTCAAATATGCATTAAAAGTAATACAAAGTTTTTGGAAATATTGAAAGTTGGATGGATAGTGATTATTTACAATTTTGATATATTTGATGCCCCTGTGGATGTTTGATAAACACTAGAAAAATTAGCCTCTAAAACACTTTCGATAAAAATTGAATATAACAATTAACCGGTGCTCCCGGTAAATTTTGATCAATTTCAAATAGCGCCTACGGCCGTACAATGGTAGCTGTGACCATGAACATTTCAGAATATGTATATAGTTGTGATATATAATTTCCAAACAGGAATAGTTTATCAGTCGATTTTAGTCAAGAAACATTGTTTTATAGCTTAATAAATATCTTGACCTTGTGAAGGAGCTATACAACATAAAGAGTTTATTATTTACAATTTCATAACTTTAGACTCGATTTCAACCGCGACAACGATCACTGAATATTGCAGGATATGCCAGGATTGCATATACTTCCAATATGATTTGACCCAAATTCATGACCCCACACCGAAACTTTGTATTACCTTTAAACCTTGAAGCCGATGTAAACAAAACTACCAATTTACTACATACTTTAATAAATTTCTCCTGTTCACCTTTTTGTTATTTCTATCTTCTTTTTGTTTCTACCTTTTTTAAAGCTTTTCGTACATTTGTCTTTCTTATAATTCCTAACTTGAAGTTCTATGAAGAAGTTGAAATATGAGAGTATGCATCGTGAAATAGAGAATGGGAGAGAGAAAGCGAGAGGAAGAGGGGGGCACAGCGGAAGAAAATTAATGCAAATGTAAAGATTACCACGCGCATACGAAGTATCATGTACGTGAGCTTGCACCAATTTTATGGTAAACAATGTAAAGATATAGAGCGAGAGAGAGAGAGAGAGAGAGATAGAGAGAGGGGAGAGAAAGAGTGAGAAAGAGAGAGAGAGAAAAAGAGAAAGCGAGAGAGAGAGAGAGAGAGAGATACACAGACAAGTCAGACGAATAAAGATATATAAATTAGGCAAATATTGTAAGCTTATAAGGCAATACCTAAGAGTTGCTCTGAAGAAAAGTTTGATAAAGATATCTGACACAATAAGACCATATGAGGGCGAAGAAAAGCACGGCATAAATAGCAAATCATTGTAAGTGAACAAGAAGGACGATACTGTTTCACCCATGATAGGGGTGAAACAACGTGGGGTGGGGTGGGAGAGGGGTACTACTCATTACCCTTCACCTGTCTAGGTGATCTTTAACGGTGAATCATGAGTCACAATGAAAGTATGACAGAAGAGTAGCTGACTAAATTGATGCAATTTCCCCTGAGCCAGATTACTCGTTATATTTTCTTCAATTCATATACGAAAGACTCTTCACAATCAGATAAAACACTGTCATCCCGAGCATGGTAGGCCATATGCTGACAGTAACTGTCTGAATATTATGTGTTGTGCATTTTGATACCTTATAAAGTCCATGAGGCAAGTTTGCCCTTTTTCCGATCATATCGATGTGCAATTCGGGCTTGATTGCTCTATGCGATTGTATAATTTACCCTAAACAAGATGCCGACTTTTTTTCTTTTCTTCTAAAGCTTGTTGTTTATCCCATATAAATATGTTTGCATTCCTTAATACGATATTGTAATGTCCACACATTCAAAATGTGATTGACAATACTATGGAAATTGTATATGGGTGTACTTTTACGAATGTCTTTATTCCACTCGCTTTAATTATTGAACGTTAAATTTGTAAATTTGTATTGCTAAATTAGTGATTAGTGATTTGGGACTCTCCTTACATGGACTGATGATGTGACCAGCCATCGATAATAATCGGTAGATACATGAACTGGCTATTGTCCGCAGTTGCACAGTTTNCCCCCCCCCCCCCACCAAAAAAAAAAGACTTTTACTCTCTCTCTCTCTCTCTCTCTCTCTTTCATCTCTCTTTCCTCTTTTTTTTTGTCTGTATACATTTCTCCTCCCCCTCTCCCTGTCTCTGTATGTCTCTCTCTTTATCTCTCTCTCTCTCTCTCTCTTTTCATCATCCGCTCCATCCCCCTTTCCCTTTCTCTGTCTGTCTGTCACACACCCTCTCTATATCCCCCTCTTTCTTTCTCTCTCTCTCTCTCTCTCTCTCTCTCTTTCCATCTTTCCCCTCTCTCTTTTTCCTCAACCCATTCAAACACCCACACGCACGCACGCACAACCACATTATTTTGCTACCAGGTGAGCATGTCACATCCAACTAGTCCAAGAGGTCCGACCATGTGCCCAGACTGAAGGACTGGTCCCATTAATTTGACCGATGACGAAGGATGATAACTAGAACTACAATTCTTTCCCAAAACCCGTCTCCTGAAGATGAAAGAGGTATTGGATATCGACATTGCGGGCCAACAATCAACGAAAATCAGTAGCAGAGCTCGGGCCTGCAACAGCAGATCCAATAACTTTTCAACAAACTGTTTCGGAGACCGTTATGGAATGAGTTATAGTTGTAGTTATCGCTATCAATAAGACTGTGACTCTGAATTCATTACAACAACAAATCAATCTTACCCTCACCAGCCTTCATATTTTCTTCAATTATTTATTGAAACATACATCATTGTGTGATATAGTACCAAGTTTTCACTGTACAAAAAACAATCAGATTTAACAGTAGATTATGTTGTCCGTCGTTGCACCCGCCCATCATTCTCATCGATCATTTTCTTTCAGAGATTCACAATGACATTATATATTTGTTTATCTTACAAAGCAGCTTTTGTACAGAAATACTAGGACATTTTATAACAGTGAACACAGATTACACGCGGCGAAAACGACTGATGTTTAGGAACGTGAAGTGAATGGCACATTTTTTAGTGAACACGGAGATTTTGAACTCTGCAAAGTTGGGGGAAAGAAAAAGTTGTCATATCCCTTCCGCAACTTTTGAAGCATGCGATAATTTGTGTATAATTATTTGGCGTATTTGAGAAGCAATGAGCTACCTCCAAATTTAAATCTTAGGGCTTGACCCAATAAGCTGTTTTAAAATTTGCAGCAGATCTCGTATTCATGATCTTAAAAAAATACGTGTTCACTCCTCCTTCAATAAACAATCGTTTTCGTATCACCGAAATAAGTTCATTTTAAAAGTCAACAATTACCCGTTTCCAATGATATTTACGTGGTGCGTGTACGGAAAAATAGCGTATACTTTGAAAAGTATAGCACTTCTTTTACCGATAATATCAAGTCATGCGTTATGGTTTGCTGTGCGTGTGATTTGAAATGCAGACCCCTAACATTGCAAGCTTCGTATTTTTCATAAATCCATATCGGCGAGAAAACAGAGAATTCAGATGATGAAAACGAAATTCTAGAAGATCCCTTTGGAAATGAATTCCTTCCATCTCAACTACAGTTTTATTTTACAATGTGGATACTTTAGAAACATCTACATCTGAACAGTGGTCTACCTAAGACAAATATTTCGTTTATCACCAGATTTTCAGCTCAAAGCCGACCGTGTGACACATACAAATAACATGTTGACAATTTTCAAGGTGCTAATATAAATTTATCACAATGATCTGTGCTTAATGCACTTTCCTTCTACAATGGTAATCATCACGAAATACCCCTCCCCATTAATACGCCTCCCTCCCTTCACCTTTTTCTTAACTTGCTCCTCTCCGTTGTGTGGTGTTTTACGTCATAAGAAATTAAGTGAACTTACAATCTGAAATAATGACTATTGCTTTTTTCCTTTTGATAATACATCTTGACTTTGCCAGCAAATCGATTTTGGACTTAAACGTTTCAGTGTGGTTAAACAAAATATGACAAAATAGGTGTTTGAAATATTTGCGAAAAAATAAGAAAAAGCCTGAAATACATTGAATTAAAGACGATTTCATCGGCACGACAAATTTGTATTCGTTATGCTGATTCGATATCTAGAAATATCTTCATGATATTTTTGAAAAAATAGTGATGAGAGAAATATAGAAAGATACCAAAATAATAAGTGGACCAACGCTTGTATTTCGGGTTTGCCTTAAGAAAGAAAAAACACACCCAAGTACAAGATTGAAGGATAGATATTTTAGAAATATAATACCATCAAAATAATGTTGGAAGTGTCAGATATTAGAGGGAGACAAAGAATAATGTTATTACTTATGATTTTTCACACCCTATTTCGAGCATTGGGTTGCATAACAAAGGAATGTAGCTCAACCCAAATTTCTAAACCAGAATAGATCACATGAGCATCTAAATGATCTCAATTGCAACTAGAGCTGTATATCATAAATTGTATTCATTACGTAAATGATTTCGTCTTCTTCAGTAGATCACGGTGCGCCCATCATTGGCTCCACGGAGGGTGTGAAGTGGTCCAGTGCTGTACTATGGCCGCAGCACACGAGGCATTACTTCGATTGCATTATTTCCTGTGACACCTAAGCTTCTGAAGACATATATGGCTCATACGCAAGTAATAAAACATGTTTTCACAGTTCATCTTGTAATTAATTCTTCTCATACAACCTTATGCCTCACACAAAGCGTCAGTTGTTGACGCAGTCCTGCGCCAAGCAAATGACGTCATGTCTTCGGTGAGTATTATCCACCATGGNGGGGGGGGGTATTGAGTTTGAATAATCTCTTCTTAAGCTCATTTTCATCACATTTTGCAACTGATTTGGGATCGGTAGTCTTAATTTTCATGATGATTTCCAAAAGATGGCGTTAAGAGGTTTTTTCTGAGGTTACGATTGTCGTGTTCTCTAAGACGTGTTCAACTGTTCTCGCGGAGTGGCCGTAACATGTAGTTCATTTTTTAAAAGAAAAACTGTCGTGCTGTTGAAAGTGTACATCATGCAGAATGAAACCGAAGAAGCTCGGTGCGTTATGATCACCCTGTGTCTCTGCGGAACATGGCTGCCCAGGAGCCTCGAGGAAGTCACATGACTAACATCACCTGATATTTAAACATGCTTTGAGCATGGTGGCGCTTCACGTCATCTACAAGTCGCATTCAATCAGCAAAGTTCAAACAGTCAAACGCGAAGTTCATACAAGCGGAGCCCTGGCCTGGCGTCACAGCTGGTGCGCGATGAAGCACGTTTCACGTCTACAGGGCGACAGAACTTGACAGAGGTAAAAGTTGCATCGGAGGTGCCTGTTGTCTACAGAATAGGACGAGGAGTTCTACATACAGCATGGCACACATGGCTCTGAGCGCTCCAAGTAACAAGAAAAGCCACAAGTCTCTGCAGATACCTTTCATCAAGCATCTCGGTCATAGTCACTGTCATGGTCGAGAGAGTCCCCGTTCGGGATCCGATAGTACGGTGTGTCTCGTCGATCGTCCTCGAGGTCGGTCAAGGAACCATTCCTGTTATCGCCCAGAGGATTGTGAGATGGCTGTTGGTTCGGTTGATGTGCCTTGATCTCATCCTCCCTCTCATCACCCTCTCCCTTTCCCGTCGGTACTTCCTGCATGAGAAGAAAAGAAACGAAAGAATTGAGATTAGCAAAGACTGTCAAAAATGGCGCCACGGATGAGAATATTGCTTTCCGAATAAGCCCCTCGTAAAACACACCCGAACTTCCTTATCCATGCGATATGAAGGCATTTCCCTGTTCCTTATTCGACACCGTAGGAATTCAATCACCCGGCGAGTGATAGCGATCAACTCTATCAGAATCCAAACCTTTTTGAAAGACACGCTCTCTGGAACACCACAGCCCCTAGGAAGGATCACACCCATAACGAGTTTTCTTTACGTTGAGGAAACCTAAAATAATCTTTGCAAAATCATGGTTTAACCGCTCAGTCCCTTTTTTCACTCCCTCTTCCTGATAAGGTTCAGCCTTGCCCTGTGTACGAATGCGTGAAGTAGGCGGATGCGGAAATTTTTCCTTTCTCAAATGGCGTTCATCCCATAAGGTCGTTCTACTCCTGGAAAGGGTGTATCCAGGTTAAAAAAAAAACAGGCAAGGTTTTACCTTTATTTTACCTTATTTTACCTTATATCTACAATACATCCACTTTGCATAATCTATCAATCTCGCATAATATACAATGAAAACACCATCTAAGAAAACAACGGCACTTTTCTTTAACGTTCCATAAAAGATGTTGATTGAACATCCATAACGGCCCCCTGATTTCGTGTACCGCCAGAATCATTTTCTTTAAACTATCTTATAGAAACAAAATATGACCCTTCCGGTAAAAGATTTTAGACTCGGTAGATAAAGTGTTTTGTCTAAATGATGCATGGAAATAATAGTGAAATATTTAAACACTGTACGAACAATTTTGAAAATAGATGTGATCTTCCGAATCTTTAGTCAACTTCGGGGGATACTCCACACCCCTTCCAACCCCGACAGGCATTAACGCATTACTCTCCCGTTTGCATCATCGCATCTGTCATTGATTCATTCCTTCTTGCTTGTAAGGAGAAGGAGGAGGAGGGGGAAAACAGAGCATGAGTAGAGAGGGGTAAAAAGCTTCGAGCTGTGATTAATAGCCTCGAATTACAAGCGTTTTTTCACGGCCGTGGTGGACCATGACGTTTGGAGTGCTAGTCGATGTCTTCATCATCGAGGCAAAAGGTCAGTGACGACGAGGCGAGTGACAAGCATTTACTGCCTGTCATCCCAGGCCCCGTATCAAACGTAGGTGCAGCACCCCGGGCATTAGTCCAGAAGTGAAGCACGCTGCATAAGAGGCGCTATTTACTTAGCGTCAGGCTGCGTCAGTGGATGATGATTTGACGCGCACTGAACGATCGTACACAAAATGGGCGCAGAATGATAAATGTAAACGACTGCTTCGAATAACTGTCGTGTGTGTGTGTGCTTATTTCATTCATATATGTTTGACCGGCGCGACATTTTAACTCAAACGCAGTAACACCTCGTATGCAAAGGGTCCTATGCATTTGTTTGTCAAATGTAATTACAACCAGTAATCAAATTCACTGTTTTACACTGATAATTTGTTTCACTCAGTTTCTTATCATGTCACTCAAACCGTATATGCCCCGTCAAAGACCGCGCCAGTCACCGACGCAGACTTTCGTCAGCAAATAAGCCTTGCGTCGATCCAACGAGTATAAGGAAACTGCCGTACCCTATCGCCTACTACTCATCACATCTCCTGGTAATTATTGCCTACTTCTTCATTTGGATCATTCTGGGTTTCTGACACTGTTTCTATGAAAGAGCGTTTGACTCTCTTTCGTCTCTCTGGCTTGTCGTTTACGACAGAAAATACACAGAAGCGGGAAAATCTAATTTAAATCGAAAGGACTACTCGAATCACTTGTTAATGCAAACTTGATTGTATCAAATTACAGCTACTTCATAAATCATCAAGATTGAGTCAATCATTAAAATGCAGAGAGGAATTAAAAATCAAATTGGCAACGCGCACTAACGTCTTGTACGCTGCCAATGAAATTTCAAGCCACTGGATCGCTTTGTTCCTAAAAGATTACTTTTCTTCAATCCTTCCTTCATTTCGTTCTTCATCTTCCAGACTCGATACTAATTACAAGCAAGAGGAAATCGTATTTGATCATGGTAAATGGTTTGCTATACACCCCCATTTATGATTTCTAAGTACACATACTTAAAACCAAATCTCGAGGAGGCAAAATAAACGAGCTCCATGAAATACGCTACTCTAATTTGAAAGGTATTTACTGACGATAATCGCATCCGCGCAATTTAGAATCTGAGCTGAAGTGGGCTGAGTGCTTACATTTTCGGTGTGCTCGTTATATTAGATACTCATTTATCTAATATTAATGTTTTAGCTCCGGTGTGTATTTACAGTAGCCTGTGTTTTTGTGGATATAATCTCTGACGGAAGCATCGTAACTCAGATGGTGCAAAGAGGCCACTCACCGGCGGTTTCTTTCTCTAGTATGCACTCTGATGGAAAACTACTTGACGCGCTTTGCACTAAGGTGCGGGCGGATTTCCCGCCATTAAAACAGTGTCGTCTGTGACCACATAAAAACGTTCACTTTTACGATTCTTAATGTCCCTGTCTATTTCCTCAGCTCTTTTGTTTCCCGCTACAAGTGACAAGATAAACTTGTAGGCTTCTCGAGAACTTCATAAAAGACAAATCGGTTGGATCTTACCACCGTTTTGTTTTCAAATAGCTTCTTGGGACATGTTTGACACTAATGAATACATAACAACCAGATATCCTTCGTTAGGAAAGGGAAAGGTTTATTTTATTTTAATAATAGGATTGTACCGACAAAGGTGCTGACAAGGAGTTGCTAACAAATAAACTCAGGTGTCTTAAGCAGGACCAAGAGTGCTCCTGAATCAAACTAAAGTGGATCGTTTTTTATGGGATCGGGAAGTTGTCAAAAGAAAAAAGAAAAAGTATTCAAAGGGACCCGATGAAATGAAACCAATAAAAAAAATAGAAGAGTGGTGAAATTACCTGTTTTAATCGCCTCCATTTAGCTCTCCTGTTCTGGAACCATGTCTTCACCTGAAAAGACATTGGGAAAAAAAGACGTATATATAAATCATAAATCCCCTTTTTCACAGAAAAAGAAAGGTTTATTTGTTACAGGATATCTTATATGATACATAATATTTGTATTTGATTCATGGCACCATTTTAGAAACAAGGACACCGATGCTACTAGCTCGACCGGCTCCTTGATTATCAGTAAATCATTTTTTTTTCCCTTCCACAGGGTTCTTTATTTTCAAAATAAATTCCATCATATACAGTATATCCATATATCATATACAAATAATTCAAGAAATAATTTCCATACATACTGGCTTGACACATATAATAATCATCACAGCCAAAAAACTTTTATGGCAGATAAAATTAATTTTTTTTTTTAAATTAGTACTTTAAATATATAATTTTAAAAAATACTAAACACAAAATACATGATCATGTTTATGTTAGCACATTTCCAACACTCTCAAAATATTTTCTAAAGTGAAACCATTTCTTCTTCAATTTATTCTCTCTGAGATTTGTAAATCATGTTATTATTATTAAGAGTTAAATAATTTAGTTGAATTTTGTTCAATACATTTCTATTTTATGTTAATAATAACTTCGGTTTTAATCTTTCATATGTTTTCTGTTTATCAATGATATATATCGAAGCAATAACAACCTGCAAGTGTATTCGAAAGGTTTCTTTATCAGTTTGCATCATTAAATTTATATTAATGATAATGGGATTTAAAACGAAACGCCAAATTACATTATCTAGTATCAGAATGAACGTACAGAAGTTACAGCTTCTAAATCACAAAATCTTACTGGTCATTCGTTCTATTTGAAGAATTTGTTCCCAACTCAAAAGTCAGTTGAATATGCTTTAACTACAAATGAATAAGCCTAAATTCTCGATTTTTGGATTATAATTATCGCATGGACATCGTTGAAATGTTGGAAAATCAGAGGGAAGCGAATTTTCCCCATGATTAAAATTGTGGTGTGTAACGCGTCGACGCCCCGGTCAATCATTAGCTCATGGTGAGAGGGACCCCATTAACGCCTCTCGACTTATACTAGTGAAGCCCAAGATTATTCGAGTGAAATAAAACTGAGCTATCAAGCGGTACTCTTCAATACCTCCAAACCCTCAATTTGCCAATTTAGGGCTATCATTATGATTATATATTACTATGATATTCATTTTTCTGGACCTCCAGGAAGAACAGAGTCATTCAATTAATGGTTCTGAATAGAGTGATCTATCCGTATTCGTGTTTAATAGGCGATTATCATTATTTTTGTAAATATGTTTTGTGTACGGAAAATAAAACCAAACCAAAACAAATCAATTCTCTTGATACCCATCTTCTCTAAGCCCCTCTTTCTTTCTTCATTAGTTTAAGATTATTCGCTTCGTTTCTAATTTCACTTTCCTTTAATTTATCTCCTGATCCAAGAAGTTCATATATTCCCCAAACTAGGCCGATTTTGGGTCCAAACAACTTGAATCACATACCCATTATGCTCAGTTTTTATCAAAATATAATCGTAATTTGGGAAAACGTTACCCAAGATGAGCATAAAAGTGCCCTAAAATGATCTAACCCGTAATTGCTTTCGTTTTGAACACTTCGTTTTAACCCAGTATATTGAAGTGAGTGATCCAATAGGGTTCACATCATCGGGACCTCGCCACTATTGTGCGAGTTGTTTTGATTGTAGTTCTTAAAGATGGGGGGGGGGGGGGGGG
>BEXV01000049.1:320472-356501 GCA_003118195.1 Hemicentrotus pulcherrimus | reverse complement strand
CCCCCCCCCCCCCCCCCCCCCTCTCTCTCTCTCTCTCTCTCTCCCTCTTTCTCTCTGTCGGTCATACCCTCTACCATAATCAACTTTTCAGAACTTAGTGAATTCCCTAAAACATGCCTCCGTTTGGGCGAAACCAAAAAAAAGAAAGAATTAAAACAAAATAAAGACAAACATTACATCGACAGATTTACTTTGCTTTTATTTACCTGTCTTTCACTGAGCTGGAGAACCTTGGCGAGCTTTTTTCTTTCTGGTGGGGAGAGGTATTTCTGGTTTTCGAACTTCTTCTCCAGCTCCATCGTCTGGTCGTTGGAGAATCGGACCTGGCCTCCTTTGCGTTTGTGGAGCGGTCTCTGGATGAACGGGTTCCACAAGAAAGGTTTTCCCGAAACTGCAAATGAAAAAGGGAAAGATGTTTATTAGATGGAGATGCTAAGTCCTGTAAGATTTTGTTCTCTCCCTGAAACTGATTGGAAAAAATAGAAGGATGTTTAGTCATGTTATTATAGATCGAGTAAACGGATTCCACAAGGAGAATTTTCCTGACAGCGCATGCAAAGCACAGAATATTTTTATAAATAAAGATTATTAGGTTATTATGGTATCTCAAAAATAACATTCTTATTTTTTTTTTTAAATTAAGAAACGTTTATAGTCTTATTGCCGATATAATATACATCATAGCCATCTTGTTCAATTACTGGGAAAATGATTCAATTTTCAAACTTCTCTAGACGTCTCATAATATCACCCAGTGACCCAGATTACTTATAACCAGAATGGCATTTGTCATTTCAAATATAATATTTGGTAAGAAAGATGATATCTGATTGTCTTTGATATTTTTAGATATCGTAGTTTGTTTTCCGTGTACGTGTAAATATGATGATCAAAATAGAAAAATTACAAATTTTTGTTACCGGGAAAATGAATGATGCATGGTTAATAATCAACACTGATATGCTTATGGGGAAACTACTAGAGAGACAGTATGTTATTGTTTGTAACGAGATCGGATATGATAAGCACTCATGAATTCAACTAGTACAAATTAATTTTCATCAAAATATTGTCGAGAAATGATTTGAGGAAAATCATAATTTCCTTCGCAACCTGACGTATATAAAAGGGGTCCTCCGTCGAATTCGGGAAACAAAATTGAAGAAAGGCATCGTCTGTTTGAACAATGGAACGGAGATGTGGAATTGATCGAAATCAGTGCATTTTGCCATATTAGGTAAAGATAAACAGATGGATAACACGATAAACGTGATGTGTAAATCAATTGAAAATTGTTGGAAAGAGGAGAACAATTACAAGAGCATGCTGGGCATGTGTTGTGCGTAAAAAGCGTAATCGATGAAATACTTCTCGCAGAAAGTTTCCAATTATGCCGCGCTGCTTCGTCGAGTTCAGCCACCTTGATATAGGGTTGCAAATGGGGAAAACTTGCCAGGGGTATTTAGGGAACAGAATGGGCAGACAATCGGGTAAATAACATAATTGTCAAGTGCAATACAAATTGATCAAATCCAGGGAGGAAATTGTGTCTAAACTCTGCACCGAGTGAGGACGGGTTGGGATTGGAAACAGGCCTATTCGATGAGCCGCTTTTCACGAATGAATCCATCAGAATTGTCGTCATCTTTGGATGATTAATGGTGACCCCCGTCTGACATTCACTATCTTGCTTTTGTCTTGTCCTGATCTTCTTTGGAACACGTCATCCTTTTTGTGAGATGGGGGCGGGAGGGGGGGAGGTCGAGGAGGACTGTGTCATCAAACTATCAGTATCAATGTCGAACAAACCATTTCAAGTTCTCTAACTTGGCATGAAAAATATCAGACACAAACCAAGAGAAAAGATTGATTTAAATTTACCCCAAACTGGATTTAGTTTAACCAAGTCTCTTTTGAGGTTGGCTCAATGTCGTTATAATAAACTTCAATCAAATCACAAACGAGTATTCAGAAAGTCTGTTATGATGGCATTGTCACTGTTGCATTTTGGGATCAGGTCTGTGACAGCAGGTCATACGATATGTAGAGTGCTAAACCTAAGTATCTTTTTAACATTCTATTGTTTACAGTGTGTTCATGGCTGGTTGTATGTCACAGATATAACTTTAAATATAGACATGACTATAACTACAGCTATATAACTATAACTATAACTATATATTTAAATCTAACTAAAGGGCTTAACTACAAAACCGGCATATCAAATATATACAAATGGTTTGGATATGTTGCACATCGATTAATGCTAATGCCTTATGAGCATTTAGCACCGATGTAGTCATACCTTGTTCTACTCTGTCTGATAATTATACATGAGTTATCTTTATGACTTATAATTATGTGACCAGTCATTCAAACGATGAGCAATTTGTGACTTGAGTAGGGTAGACTATATCTGGACTCTCACCAGATACAGTACGTCACCCAATCGTCCTACTTCTGTTAATTAGCATAGGAAGTCGGCTAGCAGGGGTTTGAAGAATTGCCCGAGGGCTTACATGCCAAGGAAGACCCGCTTGGTTACAACACCATGTACATAGCCCGCTTACAATTCGCACCTTCATTAAGGAAAGGGCAGTAATTAACGACTTTCTTCCTATGTCAGTTTGTCACTTTGGATGACTGGTCGCGTGCGCGCGGGAAAATATAGAAACAAAATTAGAGAGCGTGCATCCTCTCGCAGCCGATAGCACTCCATCATTGTCTATTGGGGGCATTGTCTGCTATCACACACGGGAAACCTCGGCGTAGTACCTGTTGGAGGTGCCGGGTTCATCCTCCGTATCCCTCAAGAGATTTGGGGAATCGTCATGAAGATACTAACCATAGGCTGTGGATCCATGTAACATTATCAGCTTCAAATAAACGATTCCATCTATAAATATGACATTTAGATAGCAAGCGAGTTTGGTTATTACTCAAAAGCATACAGGATACCCCGTTCAAATTCCCGGTAGGCTACCCACCCCCTGACTTGTCGTTTTCGATTGAAATGGCATATTTAAAGGCTCTTAAAAACTCATCTGTTTACAGGCTATCAAGTATGTGATACTACAAAATCATAATGATGATATCGTTACCTTTTTTCTTTTACCAATCGCCACAATTTGGTAGATAAAAGCCCCTGTACAGTTCGATGAGCATTACCAATCATACACTCGGATTTCGTTGCATAAAATATCACATGAGAGATGACAAAAAATCATTTCAATTCCCAGCTCCAATCTGAATTACTTTACTTATGTAGTTTATGTATATTTTCCTAGAAGTAGGAGAAGTCACGTAAACATCCCTTTTAAATTAATATATACAAGAGACAATCGTAACCAATTATTATTTCCGCATTATCATAACTCTTGCTATTACTGACATGTAAAGATCACCATCGATTTAAATGTCATACAGGCTATTTGAGCTGCAATACTTGATTAAAAAATGGTGGCATTAAATAAACGGCATTAGAGGCGTGTTACATCATGATAACTCTGGTTATTGTTAATAGTTGAAGGATAAAACGATTAGGTCAAAGAGCAGAGGGGCGTTTCACAAAACTTGTCATCAGTGACAAATGAAAGTTTTTGTTATAAGCTACTGAAATCCTTGCTTCTGATTGGTTATCAGCAAATTTGTCACTGATTTGTGTCATTTGTCATTGAAAAAAGCTTTGTGAAACGCCCCCAGGTTGGGTTATGATAGAGGTGTAATATAATTGGTGAGCTTCTTCATTTTTGTTAATCCTTTGAAGGAAGAATAACATATTAGCAACGTCACGTAAAAAGGGTTGCCCTTAAACTGACATCATATTCGGAAAATAACAAGAAATCGTCTAAACTATTATTGAATATCCTTGGACCAACATTTGTTTTTACTTTACAGACTTTCCAGCATTTTGAGCAAATTTGATGATTCCAAAGTTCACAATACATTTTGAAACTAAATAACAATTGTACCAAATAACTTCTAGACAACTTCTTCCGCAATTTAATTGTATGGCTCGAACTCAAATTCATCATTAAAAAACAAAAAAAGGCCCTCAATTCCTGCAAATCTGGGGAAAATACAGATGTTAAGAAGGCATGACTGTGTAAGCAAAAAGAGAAAAAACTAAAAGGTTATGACAGTGGCTACCGTTTATTGACCTCACGTTATCTTATGTAAACCATTTTAAACCGAATGAGATGGCATAGCAAACGAAACACGACAAGATAAAACAAAGAAATTGCCTAACAATCGGTTGTCCGAATTAACAAGGCGGTCAATATTAAAGCAATCGCACGTTCTCTTGAAGTACTTCATAAATCCGAGACGCAATTATCTCTTTGCAAACCATCCCAATTTGCAGAAAACTTCTAGTATTTGCCAACTACTACTACTTTACTATAAATGTATCAATTGATGATCATCGTTATCTTGAAAGAGATTAGACTTGAAAGGGAGATCCGACTTTAATTACTACTATTCTAAACAGTTTTCATGTCTTTATCCTTCAGTTTGTAAATTGTCCGCGCTGTTAAATAGACACTGTTTTACATTAAATTATAGGGATATATTGTCGACTCGACGTGGGATTAATGCATAAAACTTTGCCAACTATTCTTGTTAATTGCTTTGCGGCCGTGAAAATCTCGAATTAAGTCGTTAAATTAAGGCGAACTTGTTGATAGTTGTAAGTTTGAGCCGAGCCAAAATTGTAACTGTCTTTAATGATCCCGAAAGTACTATAAAAATCCAGCCCTTTACTGATTAATAAAAGGATTGTAATTTTGGCATTCGAAAGAAATCGCCAATTCTAAAGTTCAGCTTTTTTCATGGTATTACAGGTATCACGTATTGAATTAGTGATTTCTTATGTACAATGATTATTGTATCCCTTGGTGCAATATTAATTAATGGATTAATACCCTGATCTGACGTGACATGTTTACGTCCGCGCTGCGTTTAGTTAGTGCTGTCATTTTTTTCCTTCTCTTTCTCCTTTTTTCATAATCATCATCTTCTTCTTCTTATCCTTCTCCTTGATATTTCTTTGCCATATTCTCTACTTCCTCTTGAACTGTTATTGATCCCTTATAAACCACTTCTCATTAACAAACTTGGCATATATCATGTCTCAATTGGACCATCTGTTTTCACAGCAAAATTGAAGAAGTTCCTGACAGCCAAAGAATCGATTTTCCCTTCCGATTCCGCATCTCGAAAATATATACCAATCCAATTAAGAGTGTTTGTACTTATCAGATATACCAATAACACCAGAGAGGGTGTCAGCTAGTGCACCCCTTAAGGATAGAACGTGTTCCCTTTTCGCACTGTATTACTATGACTTGTCAGTTTGTCTCAAATTGGGCACTCTACACGTCCCCATTGTCCAGCCCCCCTAAACAAACGCCCCTTTACTCTTTGCGCGTCTTTGTTATAATTCACCCATTGTCAGTACACAGGTGATAAGTGTTGCAGACGCAATAGAAATCAGAGAGGTCTCTAGGTCTGTATCCATTCTGGATTCTTTTTTTTTTTTCTTTTTTTTTTCTTGTTTTCCCTCTCGCTTCGGGGCAAAATTGGATAGGGGTAATACGCTAAGCAAATTATACATGTAGTTGTTATACGCGGAAGGAAGTGGGGATAACTTACCGGTAAATAGAATTTTCTACTCCTTGTTCTGTTCTTGTTTGAAATATTTGTTTGGTTTTCCCACCCCCCCCCTGTTCTTCATACTCTTCCCCCATTCTATTCGTCGTCCTCCCCCTCCTCTTACCCAAGTTTCTCCCCCTCCCCCTTTCGTCTTGCTCTTCTTCTTTGATACATCGAGATCGTTGTATATTCTTCCCGTTTTCGTTCTTCGCCCTTTTCCTTTCCCATCTTTTCTTCTAACAGAAACACTCGAGCACTGTAAACATTATGTAACATCAAACTCACACTATTAGGAATAGAGGAGGTTGGAATGGAACACCCTCATGCTTTAAAGGGACTTGGTAACATTGGTCAGATGAGAGATAGTGGTGCTTTGGTAGTGACTACAATGCTAGATGTACAAAAGAAAACGGACCATTATTCATGGTACAAATTAGGAAATACTGATCTGATCGATTCCTTAATTCTCCCAACTATATTATTACAATTTAATTACATTTTAGGTGAATGTAAATCGTCACAAAGCAATAAATGGCTTTACATTCCATTCCAGACAGTTGAGTGTTGACAATTTTTTTTACAGCCTGTTTTATATATTTTTTTTTTTTTGTAAAATTTTTTGGTAAATTTTAAAACGGTTAGGAGAATTAACTGTTAATCATTGTTAGAGGGTGTCGTACATCCACGCCTTCAAAGAAAACCATAGATATTTTTGTGGTATGAGATTTTTTTCAGAAATTGTTTGCATGTCAGAGGGTTAGTATAGTAGAAGGAATATACATGCAGTAAATAACATTTTATACAAAAATTAAGCAATTTTTTTCATCAACCTTTAACAATGTTACCGAGTCACTTTAATATCAAGCACATCCATCGAATGAAAGCTTATCACAGGAGGCATTGTTTTGTATAACCCATTGACTCCAGGAACCGGATGGCCCTAGCTATATTAAACAATTTAGTATTCAACGGGTTAATAATAATAGGAGCCAGGTAAGATTTAACCAAGGTAATAAAAGGATAGTAATTAAAATGTCAGAAAGAATTAAGCAACTAAAATAAGACGGAAAGGAACAAATAAACTCAAGTGAACAAAAATATGCGAAAACAAAATGGCAAACTTTAGATTTATCCCATCGATTTTTTTTTACCACATAATTACAAATCATACCGAGTTTTCATGGGATATGCTAATCATACTAATGGAGATCCAAAGATCCCCTTTAAAGGTTAAAAGTAGATCACAGAAAAAGAGCAATTACCATAAGTGTCGATCATAACTCGAACAAAAATGTATTACGCAACGCAGGAAACCGCGTACTTAACGTGTATCGATTTATTGTCGCACGGTGTATTTTAGTGTACTCCGCTGGATTAGAAGTGAACGAAAATCGTTATGTTAACGCCAGATGACAAACATTAACCTCCTCATAGCATCGGCTATGATATATTTATAAACCCATCAACTAATTCATTGCTTACTTCGTATCGATTGCTTTTAGTTCTTTTAGCTCTTTTTATTCCCACCCTATATATTTTCTAAAAAAAGTATCTCATGAGCATTCTATTGGCTCTTGAATGACTCTTATTATTTCCACAGGTTGCCGTAGAAGGATGTAAAGTAGTAAAAAGTTTATTTCATCAAAATGTTGTAAATTTTATATTGTTGAGAGGAAAAGAGGAATCTCCTTCCATTCCAAATCCGAACAACATCAGTTCAAATGATTCAATACATGTTGTAAAAAGTAATAACTATTTTTTTAAAACCGCAAATCTTATCTATTCTCCACACAAGCAAATCGTTGTTTGATATCTAATTCATTGTAAACTTTACTGTCTCAAGAATCATAGTGATGCTACCATTTTCTAATCGTTAATAATGTACTTAAATATAAATCTTACATTTATTTCACGTTGTTCATTTTTTCATATTATTATATCCCAGAAAAGACTTTTTTGGTATTTTTAACGTGACATCAGCCTACATTTTTGTATCATCTTGTTCTCTTACAACGGGTCAACTGTCACTCAAATTCACTCACTTTGTGGTTAAGTAGAGGGTACACAAATCTAAGACACCATTAAACGATCGGTAGACAGATACAAACAAAAGAATGGAGTGTCTTTGGACCCCTCAGATACAATTATAATAGAGCCATGCACCTTCATCGAAACCACCGTAGTTTCTTTACAAACCCCATCAAATGGCCCTATTTGTCACTCTCTGCTATTGTCTTGTTTTACCCCCCATTAAAAGTTTGTTTAATATATTCCATCGACAAGCTATACCCCCTCCTGATAAACATTGACGATCAGGTTTTTTGCTTGCTTTGTCGCTTAGCGCACATTAAGGACGGAGGAAACTCGCCGTACCTTTTATCCTCGCAAAATTGGGCTTGCCCAATATGTAACGTCGTGAGAAAGACACAAAAAACAAAGAAAACAATGAAGACAAAAGAACCACTAACAAGATTGACAAATGTGTGGCTGCCAATTGCATTGGTTGATGACTGAATTCTAATGCCATTTCCGCTGGGAAGGGGCAGACAGTTAAAAGATGGTCCAATGTTTGCTTTTTAAACAATCGCTCTATCGATTTTCCCTTGTTTCTGCGCAAGTGGACAACACGCAATCCAGATTGTTTGCGCAACAATAAATAATTATTAAAACTTGACGTGCCAAAAGTAAGACGCATGCATGTTGGTAGAGATATATATCATCATTTATTTGTAAGTTTATTATATGAAATCAATAGTCCGATAGCTATTCCCATTGTTAGAGTGTAACGAGAAACCGGATACAACCTCGTCTTCTACGAGAAGCAGACGACACGACAACTGTACGCGTCGCGCGTCCGCTCAAATACGAACCATTTTTAATGAGCGCGTAATTAGCTCGATTCCTCTTTCAAATAACAGTCTGGAAATCGATGGGAAAGTTGGCAAATATTGCTCTGAATAAACAGTTTGGATAAAACGATGACGGGTTGATTGATAGATGTCAGGGATTGTCATCTCTGTGAATTGGCGACGAGTTAGGTCGCTAATTAAGAGCATGTCTCTGAAATTACTTTCACGCGAAACACCGTGCTTGCGACAGGCGATATGGGTATTTTACTTAAACAAACATTGCCCACTTTCCTATAAGCATTCGATGTCTCCAATTCAAAGCTTGAGAGATGTTACATTTGCTTTATTTACATATCATGTGACCTATTATCATCTTTACATTAAGCTTAAAGCCACATAATTATTATTTGGATTGTTCATCATGACTTGTGTCATTCACAATGACAAGTCATTCATATCAGTAGTGGTTTGCTGATCGAGAGAAATGCAAGTCGATTTTTTTGTATCGTTATTAAAGAAATGTTAGACCTAGAAATGCCGTGCTTTTTCTAAATATTTTTTTTGTAATTATCCATGGGGATGTAAACCAGTTCACAGGTTTACCTAAAGGGCGGAGACAATTGAATTAAAATGTTCATACCACAAATGCAACATCATATTTTAACAATGAAAGAGATAGAAACAGAAAGAAAAAGAGAGGGAAAGAGAGAGAAGAGATGGGAGAGAGAGAGAGAGGGGGGAGGGGGAGAGAGAGACCGAGCTGGCGCCTCTTGTACCACAAAAGTTGGGACTAAACCAAATCCTCGATTCTGATTGGTTGGAAGTCAAGACTTGCATTTGAATTCGGAGTTCACTCGCAAATTTCAATATAATAGGTGTAAAACATGATAATATGATGTTATCACATTCTACCAAGTGATCTGTGAACCCTCCTCCAAAGAATCCACGTGGGTTTGAAAGGGTTAATACAGCCCATAAAGGTCACAAAACGGGATCGAACAACAAAGAGACCACGAGCCAACTTCCGGTCTCCGCTATAGGCTTTCCACACCGTAGTGAGAGACATGGAATCTCAGTTTTCGTATCTCCTATCATTTGCTAAATACTTCCCTATCTGGTATTAGATAAAGCTTTACCTATGTTCTTATTTTGTAACGATATCTTTCTTCTGAACTGTAAATTACCTTTTATATTTCTTGGTATAATTATTTCCGGGTATATATTACCGTTAATTGATATGAATATATAAACATCAAATTGTGTGACACGCAAAGTACGATTGTATCGACAATATATTAGCTGGTGGTCTCCTCCCCTCCCCCCCCCCTCCCCTCCCCAAATCAAGTCATCTTTTCTCTGACTGTACCTCGTCTAACATATTAATTGTTTTGTAATTGAAATACTACCAATTTCAATTTCAACATTTCATCAACAATCACATAATTTACATATTCGTTGTAAACAACTACAACATTTCGTTTCCCTTTCCCACTCCCCTTCCCTTACCCCCTCTCCCCGCTCTCTCTCTCTCTCTCTCTCTCTCTCTTCCTCTACTTACCGGGTCGACCCCGCCCCTCTCACACACCAAAGGGTGCCGCGCCGCGCGTGGAGAGAGCAGATAAAGCCCTCCACGCGGAAACGGGTAGTAAAGAAACAGTTGAGGAAATGATACTACAAGCACACATATTAATCTCTCCACCATTTGCAAATGCCATTTAGAGGCCGATTGGGTGTTATTGTAAGGGATAATTGTGTCTATTGGGCTCGTCTGATAAGCCCAACAGCGGAAATTATCCAAAGCGAAACGACGTCCTCTGTCTCTTTTTTACCAAGAAAAAAAAATAAGAGTGAGAGTAGGGAAAAGGGAAAAAAAGAAGGACGAAGTAAAGAAAATATGAAGACAATGAATTTGAGGAGGAAAGGGGGTATTATATGTATTTCATTTGTTCGAGGTTGTATGGACGATACTATGTGTAAAAATACACGACAGCCAAAATGAATGAATGATACCAAATGATTGTACAAGTCAGAAACATTATTATAGATTTTCAGTTAAAATTTGTGCTGAGTTTCCCGCAATAGTTAAACTCACTGTGCCACCCCTCCTAAGTCTACAACAACAACAAAAGAATTACAATAAAATATATAACACTTGAAAATATATCAAGATTATGATTAAGTTGTGTCATGCTAATTACAAGTATTTCGGTGTACCTTCTTAATCCATAGAGAACCGCCGATAACAACTAATTCATCAACAAGTATAATAAAAACTAAATATATAAGAATTAGTTAATAGTTAGTACAACTTAGACGTGTGGACGATTTGTTTTAAGAATTGCTGTCATGCATTAAACGAAGGCAACATTTTTCAGCTGATATAAGTGTAAGTTTTGCCATAGCAGTAAATAATAATGGAAGTTCTGACTCATAATGATAAAGGAAATTGATTATTGAAATTTCGAATAATTGGAAGGAAGATGGTGCAAGAAATGATGAATTAAATAGAATCGGAGATATGAAAATAAAGATATAAGAGAATGGGCAAAAATCATTTAGCACGGTTGACTACCCGCACGGGTTTGTATTGCGGAATCGGGAACAATGGAGGTGTTTTTGGAGACGGTCGCGCGAGACACTCCGCGGTCGCTACCCCGGGAGTACAATGTGAGAGACGCGCTGACTCCACGTAGGGAAAATATTGAGATTGTCTCGGTCAAACTATCTCAGAGAAAAGAAAGAATAGATGGATGGGAAAGGGGAGAAGAATGGAGAAGAAAGGATGGTGGCACATCGAGGGCTATTGGGGTATGGTTGATTGACGTAGATGTATGGTGGAGACTTCCGATGCTGTTTGGGTCATGTCTTGCTTGTGCTGAACGTCAAACATTGGAAAGGTCTCCGCGAGACTCGAACCCAGTCACGACACTCGTGTGACGACTAATTGACGCAATAAACAAATACGTCATCAAAAGATAATAAAGCAAACCTCCCAATTTGTGTAAAATAATTGCTTCAATAATACGCCAATCATTCGCCATCCAATTTTTCTGCAATGTATGTACGTATGATATAATACAAACACAAAGAACATGAAACGCCCTTGTGGGGTTGGGGGGAGTTTGTGCTCCATTCAAAAGAACATCGAGGGGAAATAATTCAGAGGGAGTAATAATTACCCAAATGATGACCTAAAAGGTGATCACTGTGTTTTCGTGGAGGCCTAATTGATGAGCCATTTCCGGCCCACATGGCCGATTGATATGTGAAAAAGAAAATACGAAGTTTCCGATCGATATCGCAATGGTGACGTTTTAAAGATCACTGAATCAAACTAAATAGATCAGAAGAATACAATGGACAAGTTGGCTATAATAAATCCATTAAATTAATGTGCTGCGCATTGAAATGACTCAACTAGAACATGACCAGTCTAGAGTTAGCTTTTATCTGATTTGTTAAATACTTTCAACCAAATCATTTCTTTAATCTTTAAAAATGCGGTATCAATTTGAGAATCCCTGAACA
Organism: Hemicentrotus pulcherrimus; assembly: GCA_003118195.1. NCBI lineage: Eukaryota > Metazoa > Echinodermata > Echinoidea > Camarodonta > Strongylocentrotidae > Hemicentrotus > Hemicentrotus pulcherrimus. The sequence continues at coordinate 344,472 of BEXV01000049.1, read as the reverse complement.
TAAATCGATTTCTAACTGTATGGTGATACTGTCAAGCGATGTGATGATCATTTATGGTGTAAAAAGATGTTTGTTTTAATTTAATAACAATAATGATAGTAATGATAATAATAATGATAACAATGACGGGTTGGTTGGTTGTTGATATTTTTAAATAGAGCCCTCAACCCTTGGGTGGGGATTCAAAAGAATGAAACACTATCCCTAGACGCCTCCGCTTTTTCAATAAGATCAGCAACATATTTCGTAACGTCATTAATAACAAGTAACGATAAGTCGTGTAAACTTTACTTACATGACTAGAATTGTTCTGGTCATATTTACTTTACATCCGATGAATGACGTCTAAATGACACCATCGAAAAGACTCGTCTCAGATTCGAACCCTGGGTACACTGTATATAGACAAGAGAGCCGTTGCCTCTTGACCACGCAAAACCCGTCTTTGTTATTTCTGATTAATACTACCGTTTAGCAAGTAGAAACAGGCGTAAAGTTTTCCATAACTCCTCACAATGTCATTTTGCTGTTGTTTGTTTGTTTCTCTCTTTCTTTGATTGCTCACGTGCGTCTTTGCATTCGGTTTTCTTTGTATGCTTTGTTTGTTTGTGTTTTTAGTATGCTTGTGAAGCATAATGACTGTAATCAACTTTGGACAGGTTTTTACCATGTCGGTAACTGTCGGTAACTGTCTTGTACAGCCCTTATTGTAGTATATATATATATATATATATGCAGAGAAAAACAAATGTATATTTTTTCAATTTTGAAACCTCTTTTTCGCTTTAACCCAGCGAGAGAGCAGTAGACAGACTTCATTCCAAAATTGCAGCTAAGATGACTGATGAATATATGAACTAATAATAATGTGGACTGTTATTGCTTTTATATATAAATTGAGATTAATTTTGACGACTGAAAGTAAAAGCATATACTTCTGGGCGTAATAAGGAAATGAAAACGTGAATTACTTTCGTAAATATGCAGTACATTATCAACATGATAAAGCGAAAGTATATCTACTTCTCATTATTACTTCTGATTTATGAAGTTATTAAGTAATTTGCTTGATATCATTATTGCTTTTTAATTAAATATTATAGCATGTAAATTAAAGTAATTTATCTGACCCGATAACCATACGTTAAAAAACTTAAGATAAATTTATATATTTACATATGATTATTTATATTTATACAACACGATCGCAATTATTTTCGAAATATCAACTCGAGGTCAATTTCTATATACCCTTTCCTATGTCTCATAGAAATCACGTTAGGATTACATAGTCAATGTCATGAGCGCACAAGGCTATTGAAATTGCCGTAAGTTGATTTTCGAAAGTAGTTGCTATGTACTATATATGTCATAAACAATGTGAAAGAAAATGAAAGAACTATACTGCATGGAAATAGCTTAGCTGTAGTACCTTTAATACTTTCATTTCGTATCTCATATATAGGTCTATACATGTATATAGTTCCTAATTTACATATGGTCCAAAAACTTCCTACCCTAATTACTTTAATTGAAAAACGCTATAGTTTCTCGTTAGGTCGAAGACTCGAAATCGTCGTGTTCTTAATGGTATTATTGAGGAAGATGATAAATGATCGTAAATGAGCAGGAAGAGATTCAACAAGTTTTGAAGTCAATTGGACTTTATAGGCTCTCCAACATCAAGTTCATCTTCCAAAAGTACGTGAAGATGTCTTCAAGTGTTGTTTGAAATCATGACTTGTCGGGGAAAAAACATGGAAAAAGAAAAGGATAACATTAGAGAGTGAGAGAAAGTGAGTGGCGACAGTCAGGAATTCATCTTCTTAAGTTTCGAAACCATAAAGGAGGTAATATATGATCATAAAATAGTTAATTATGAACCGCACATGATCATGGGTAGGATAGCATTTTCTTTGCTTTATGGTTCTCGCTACTGGCAGTTTCGAAAGTAATTAACTTCGAATTAAAATTAAATGGCACATCTTAGACACTCTTTGAAAGAAGTATAATTTGTAATTAGAAAGAGATTGAAACTTATTCTTTTATATTCAATTAGCTTTCTAAAATTGATTCTTAATTTATATGGATGGGTTGTGGGTTATCGACATTTTTAATGGGGTAATTTATTTCATGTAAAGTGCAAATACCTCCCAAACATTGCTTTGTATTCTGATTACAGGGATTTACTGTAATAAATCTTCATCGAGCTATTTTTCTTTATTAATAAATCTATAACTTGAATAGTTTTATTGTAAAAGGCACATGGCACTAATTGATTCATTAACGTCAAAAAAAAAAACAATAACACTTATACGTGCGAATAATCATAATACATTTAAATTAAATTTACTACAATGTAACATGTTGAAATTAATCATTTGTGATCTTCTGCGGTTTATATATCTTTATTTGAAAAGTATACAGTATTATTTTTTGTGTATGGTTGTCTCATTTCTGTATTGATGATGCTTGTGAAATGCATGATATTCAACTCTTTTCCCGATGTAAAATCGATTTGTAACTAATATTGCATTTCCTTTACTGTCGATTTTCAATCTCGTCTTTCAATAATTATAATAATTATGATAATAATAATAATACTCAGTTTTTATATAGCGCTTATTAGAATCATTACCCCGGTTTTAGCTGTGCTGTCATTGCGGCGCTCTAGCATTTCAAAGAATAAATTCCTGTTTTCTCTGAGCATAGTCAATTTCCCCCCCCCCCCCCCCCCCCTCAAAATGAAACAAAAAAAATATTGGGAAACATCTATCACTATGCTTGCACAGCAGTTCCTCACAAAAAAGGAGGCCCACATTTTCTTTGTATAGATTTAACTTTTGAAAATTCTTTCCCTCCCTATATTCCACATCTAAAGTCCCCTCCCGATTTTTTTGCCTGAAGTCCCCCCATCAATTTGACATTCCCTAACGATGTTGTACACGCAGCACTCCGGAAGCTATAGCTGAGCCTACTTCGCAAGGGCAGCTTCCGCAATGACCTGATACCGCTTGAAAAAATAGTACATGTGGGACAAGGAGAAAACGTCAACAAGCGGGTGGGGCTAGCTACGCGACCGACATAGCCCGCGGCTAGGACCCCGGGAACTTGTCGGGAGGGAGGGGGTGACTCATCAGTGAGTGGTAACTGTAATGCGTGTCTGGGGATTACCTTTCAGTCAAGTTGAAAACCTCTTTTTATATCCCCGGAGAATCAACTTTATATGCTGTTACATGTAGTCTAGACTTAATGATCCTTTGGTGATAATTACGATCAAACTCGGTTACGTCAGGCGGTTGTCCCTACCGGCATTTAACTATATTACAAAGTTGGCAAACTTTCTTTTCACAATAAGGATATAATCTAAAGTGGGTCTTAAACTCACCAATATGATGAGCATTCTTAATCAAATAACCGTCCAAGCTAAAGAAATAAAACTGGTTTCATACAAGGCCTGCAAACAGACTAAAGAGTGACCATTTTTACGACCAGGAATTTCATGATTTTTGTCACGATTTTGCGTGCTGAGTTACGCTGTGTATATCTGTGATATCTTTATCATGTAATGAGAAGTGACTACTAAGCTTCCGTTCGACTATACTATACCTACTGCCTGGTCGTTTTAAATTTCATACCACAATTATGATCGCTGATAACCATCTTTAAATAGTGGCTTCCGTTTTAAAATTAAGATTTTTCAATATCCCAATTTATCCATCTTCCTTTAATATTTGTATTAGTTTATTCAGTCTTCAAATTCTAACCTCAAAATGACGCGAACTTGTGTTCTGTTCGGCCATCACAATAATCATGATTAACTGATTAAGGTGAAAATGTGGGGTTTGTACAATGCCCGCAATCAATTTTCTGTACAAATTTAATTTTTTCATGAAATAAAATGACAGCGGAATGAAAACTGCCCATTGCTTTTTTTTTTTTTTTTTGCTTTTGAAAGAATATACAAATGAATGAAAAAGAATAAAATGCTAAGATGTGATAAGGACTTTAAAAACACATTCCGAGAAACAACGTCTGTAGAAAAAAAGAAAGTGTTAATGGAAGAAAAGATAAATAATGTTTGCATAGATCAAACATATTGAAAACAATATATTATTTGTATATATATATATATATATTAGAATTAAAACAATTAAAACAACATCTTAAAGAGTTCGCTGCTTCACTTTAAGAAGCATTGAAGAAGTGAACTCCAAATGAATTTCGTTTCAATTGTTTTAATTATTATTAATATATAACCGTGACGAATTATTCAAACTGAAATTGAATTATTTATTCTATGTACTAGATGAACAGATGATCAGGAATTACACGTTGGTGACAAGAACAGAATTAAGATATTTCTAGGAGATTAATGGAACAGAAATCGAAAACAATTCCATTGTGTCAATTATAAAACCTCTTTGAAGGCTCTTCTGTGACGCAGTTGGCTGTTAACATTTCCTGAATTGCGACAGAGATCAATCATTGGTTTAAAAATATCGTTAATGGTCTCAGGTTTACAGCATAGTGAAAATGGTTTTGTTTTAAAATCACGCTTTAAGAGACCACTTAATTGAATTGGTTAATATTCAATCCAAATTGCAGAAAATATAGAATTAATACAATAGAGATCGAGTGAGATGTTTACACTGTAGGCCTATATGGATGGATTAGTCTAACGTTTTACTTTCGTATCGTGGGAGGCTATACAAATTGTATATAAACAAGTCTGCTGTTTAAATTATTTCCGACACGTTTGCACTGTCATCTTATCATCGTGTTTACATGTATATTGTTGATTTCATATAGTTTGTGCGTACACATTCATGAACATCTTGCATCATTTTGATCCGATCGCCGAATGATAGATATCCAAGCCCCCCTAACCACCATCACCACCACCACCACTACCACAAACAAGTACATTGTCCCCCCCCCCCCCCCAACCCTCGAAACGAATGAATGACTTTCTATTTTACGGTCCCATACTATAAGAATTATGACAACTGTTGAGAAAATATTTTTTCACTCATGGGAAAGAGCATTTGTACTTTTTTTCAACAACAACAAATAAGAACTGTATGTGATCTACAAAGAGTGTAAAAAAATATAACAAACACACAATGGGTAGTATTATGATCTTTGGGATACGTTTTGAGAAGTTTTTTTGTTTGTTTTTTTGGTACCATGTCTACGCATTATGATGTTATTTCTTTTCACGTTTTAAATGATTTAACAGGCAAATATGTGAAAGTGGGATGATAGTGAAAATGTAATATATATTCATAATGGCACCGGAAGCTGTTCGAACAAAGGACGGGTTTCCTGTATAGCGGAAAATGATTCACTTCTTTGTGTGCGTATGTGCGTGTGCGCATGTGTGTGTATTCAATGGCCCATGCGCTGTTTCCTGAACAGCAGATCATCAGTTAAAATGCTTATCTCCTCCAGCCATGCTGTGCAACATACACGGGGAAACAATATAATGTCTCAACCTAGTAGGTCAACAACTGGAAGACTTCAGATAACTTTCTTTGATTTTGAGATTATGACCCATGCATAATATACTTTGCAGACCGATGGTGTATCGAGCGCTACATGAAAAAAACGGATTATTATTATTATCATTATTACATTGTGTGCCAGATTATGAAAATGTAATGAGGATAATGATTGTTAGACCTAGGTATTTGGTAAGGGAGGATTCTTGCCTTACTAAAGGACCCTGGACCTGTCAACTAAGTTTCGAATCCGTGACCTCCCAGTAACGAGGTTCCTGTGCTCTTCCACTCCACTTTCACATCTCCTTCGCAATATAAACGAAAGGAACTTAATATATAGAAATGGAAAATTATTCCATTGTCATGAGTACACATAAGAAGAGGAGATTCGTATCTGACAAAGACAAATCAATGACAAGTTGCTATACCATAAGTGTTAAGTAATTTAGGTCCGGAATATTAAATAATTATTATAACCAGAATTTTTAAATGCCTATAATAATGAAGATTTCTTGTTCTGGAACAGTAAGAACAACCTCAGTGGGACTTAGTCTTATCTGAGGGTCTTGGCTCTACACTTTCCAACAGGGTAACGAACCTGTGACCTCCCGGTAACGACCTTTTGCTCTAACCACTGCGCTATCACGTTTTCTTCATGCGATGGATGAATGGAGGACAAAAACATAAATAGAAAAGTAATTAAGTTATATTTAATAGTTGTAGTAAGAAAAGGAGATTCACATCTAACAGAAACAAATTATTGACAAACTTTCTACCACGACTGCCAGTAGGTCTGACGAGTTCAAGATTATGATTTTATAGCCTCTTCAAATCGTAAAGTTTGATTGCCAAGCAGGGTCTTTGATTGCCGCTTCATTGATATCGTCATAACATGTTTTTCCATAGTTAATTTTTACCATACAGATGGGAGTGAATTGTAGGTATATGATTGTTTTCTTCTTCGAAACGAGTTGAAGCACTTTGGGTTCTCTTTGAAATGCTAAAAATAATGCTTTCTCTGTTTTGTCATATTGCTTTTATTTGAAACATGTTTTGCAAGAATGATAGGGTTTTCCTTCTTTCTTTTGGAACCATACAGAAGGAAGTTAAAATATCGAGGATTATGCAGTCTACGTCAGAATTGCGACTGAACATTACGCTCTATTAAAGTTATATCATAATATTCTGTTGACAGGCCTGTATGTATATGCTTTATCGCAATAAGTTGAAGTAGTTCTGGGCCCTGTCTTACAAAGAGTTGAGATCAATCTCAACATGGCAATGGTCTATCAAGATCATCGTTACATGCGCGTATTGTACAGCACGCGCACTATCAACCAATGAGAACCGTTGTTTCAAAACTGCGATCGATCGCAATTCTTTGTGAGACGGGGCCCAGGTCCTCAGCATATGAATTATTAAGGATCGCAGAGGTGCAGGGTTTTCATGAAAAGGTGTCTTTACGTTATCTCTCCTGTGTAATTCTTCTTTCATCGTTGATGGAAATCAAACGTGATAGCTGATGTAACTACTACAACATGATCGAAACTTCAAGATCCCGAAGAACCTTGATCTGTTATTCAAAACACAAGTGGTTGCAAATGGGGGGCTGAAGAGCTTCCCTCCTCGTTCGTCAAGAGACAAACGAAATTTAATACTCCGAAAGAAACTTATCGAACTTTTGCATCTCCATGTTTCTCTTGGATGCACTCTTAGTATTGATGATCTGCTTTCAGTTTTGTTTGAATGTAGAGTTCTTGAGGGCTACTGACTGGTCTGCAGTGAGCTAAGGTAGGCGCAAGGATGGGGGCGCACACCCTCTTTGGAGGGGGGTTGATCCTTGAGAGGACTGCTTACGCGCAGGGCTAGATCCATTGTTATCTAGGGGGGCATATTTTTTAAAATACATTTATAAGACCATCGTATTAGTGAGGTGTTCTCTAAATTTGAGGGAAAAAACATCAATCTCTGACAAGCTAATAAATCACATTGTCCAGGTTCCTGCTGTTATTCGTTTATTTACTTATTTATTTATTCATTCATTCATTCATTCTGTTTTCTGCTTATTTTCTCTCTAAAGTATATGTTTGTACATGTACATTTGTATATGTATTAAAAGGGGCACGGGTCGGTTGGATATCAATATAAGTAAAATTTTATATCAATATTTTTGAAATCATATCCACCAGAATTATGTAACCAATAAATGTATACGCGTGTATTATGTTTGACTCGGCAAGAAAATAAATGTAGGCATATGTTCCACGAGTGGGAAGAGGATGGTGTGTGAGACCAAATTCAATTTACCTCTCTCTAATTTTCCCGTTTGTCTCTGGTACAATCAAACAAATTTTAACGTTGTGTAGTTCAATGATAAGTAGGAAATCAAATGATTTTTTTAATAAATATTTTCTGTTATCCTTTATTTAATTTTACAAACGCTTCCTTCTTTGCCGCTCAGAAACTGTAACTGCTACCTGTTCACGGTAATACCGGGGATTTACAAACAAAGTGCGATTCTACTTTGATCATATCTAAGCTCTGATTAACTCGTCTAATCTAAATAGACATGTTAATTTGCGCTGCTTCCCTCTGCACGTGCCTTGGGACGCGACCCGACGACCGAGCCAGAATGACTCCCAGGGGGAAGCAGCGAACCTGATTCACACGATCATACCTCCATTACCATGTTTTCATATCAGCTTGTACCGAGGCAAAGACGGGAACTGAATAATGCTTTTTGTTGCGATCAAAATTGAATTAGAAGTGATGAAGTCGGAGGTTGAATCACGGCTGTATTGTGATTTGTAACTGAGCCGTACTTTCCTTCTTCATTTTGTGGTGAAAGAGAGAGGGTGAGAGAGACAGAGAAAGATGTATAAATTACAAGTAGGCCTCAATAATTTGTGTTGGTAATAGAAAAGGTGTACGATATGGCTGAAAGAGCGAGGTATAGGTTGACTGGGAGGTGTGGGGATAACTTTGCAAGTGTAACAGGTTGGTGACGACCTGAAGAGAGAGAGAGAGAGAGAGAGAGAGAGAGGCTGAGGGAGAGTGGAAGAGGGAGAGAGAGGGGAGGGGTGAGAGAAGAGAAAAGGAGGAGAACAAGAGGGGTGCGAGATAAAACGTAGAATCTGAGCTGGAAATGCTGGGAATTTGGGGCTCGGAATAAGTATTGTTATTAACAAAATATACACAGGGTATTACTTATACTTAGTGTGGAAGAAAAACAAAAGAAAGGAATTATCATGACGGAAAATCTTGTAAATCATCTGGCTTCTGAAACAAAATCGATCCTCATCTATCAAAATAAGATTACATATTAGCCCCAAAGTACTTTAAAATGAATGACATGTACATAGCTCCCGTTTCTTTTATATATCAAGTGTTACTCTATGCAGAGTTTCACTCCAGTTTTATTCATAAATATGTAATTTCTGTACTTAAAGAACTTATTGAAAGTTCGTAGTAACATGATAGCCGATTAGCCGATGTAGGATTAGGACAAGTTTATGTAAGAATATTTTCCAAAAGTTGATGATACAGTGTAATAACACAAAAATAGAAGAAAATTGTCTACACCTATTTTGATAAGTTGATGTCATGACATCTTTTCACTCCGTTGAATTAAATCTTCCTGCAGATTATTTTGCAAAATAAAAGGAGAAACAAAATTCTGAACGTGAGAATGCAAAACACATATAAACTACACATCAAAACTCTTCAGATATTCACCTTGTTAAACGGAAATTATAGCGGAATAGCTATTGCAAAAAAACAAAGATAAATTGGCTGAAGTGAGTGCATCATAGGAGGTGATGCTGGGACTGGCATAACAAATTAATTGGAGAATAGTTTCCGGGATCTAGTGGCAACAAGGTCTGAATTTCCGTGATAATTATCCTCATCAAAACAGCAGAATACTTCAGCGCTCATTATCAAATTACAATATCAATACCCTGTATTATGGATATATGATGTTCTTTCTGTGTTCAAAGGATCGCTTTGAGTTGGAGGTATATACATTATTATGTAAAGCACAGTTTTGGACGCAATTATAAATATTTTCACTAACATATGCGGACGTGGTAACCAGTAGACCCCCACCCCCTCCACACTGATGTCATTTTATCTGCCACTACATATTAACAATATCGTGATGAGATTTAGATCAATGACAATTTTTTTTTAATCAATCATAATTTTACTTGGCAAACTGCTTAGCCGAGTATGATATGTTTTTAATACTTTCTCGTGATTAAGAAAAATTATGAACAAAAGTTTCCTATGCTTCATTAACGCTATATGAACAAGTCGAACACGTCGTTGTCTCTAGGTTATTTTTATTTTGTTTCTCGTTCGTGTGTGTTTTATTTAATTGTTTTGTGTTTGTTATTGTTGTTGTCATTCCGTTCTTAAAAGTGTAACTTGTTTCTAAAGGGGATCAATAATGTCAAAGTAATTAACGTACGAAGGTGATCAACGCTCTTACCGTAAGAAAAAAACTTTCAGCTTTTATCCCACAAAAATAAACTGGTCTGGATCGACATGCTATTTTTCAATTCAGGGACTTTTGCCATGCGCTGAACTGGTTCTTTAAGCTGTAGGATACCATCAAATTGGGTTTAATCGTGATAGCTTTATGCTTTGATCACAGCGGAAGTTTTTGAACAAACAGCAATCAATGCCATGAACAGCGCAAATTACCTGAACACGAGCTATTAAACCAAGGCTATTACATAGATCTATTGGAGGGAAATATCTTTATAAGGCATGCCAGGAAGTGATCGCTAGCGAGAAGTATATCCTGTCCTGTCTTTTCCAGCTCTGATGATCATGATCATCATTAAATAACATAGTAACTCAAACAACAACAACCCCACTGGCCGTGTTCACAGCGCGCAGACGACATGCCCCCAACAAGCAGTACAATCGAGGGCTGAGTTTCCCGCCCTGGCTGGCCGGGTCGATTAGGTCGTACACATGGCATGTACACGCAGACAAGACAACAATCGACTGGATCCAATAAAGCCCATTTCCTGCCGCCCATTACAAAATATTATCGCCAATAAAAATGCCTTAGTATAAGCACAGGGTGTTAGAGTATAATATTGAGGGCAGGGTTACGGAGGGCATAGAATTTATACACGGGATGTTAAAGCTACAGTGTACATTTTTTTAATTTAACAGGTTGTGTTTTTATAGCCCTACTAGTACTATTCTAATGTATTGTAACTACTACTTCTACTTCTAGTTATACCTTTTTTCTCTTTCTTTCTTTCTTTTTCTTCTTATCTTTTCTTCTCAAATTACAATAGATTAAGAGTGTTAAATTAACAAGTAAGCGAGATAATTTTAAAGAAGAAAACCAAATCAATAGTTTGTTAAACATGGTGTGGTATTAATGAAAATCACTCTCTTTTATTTTCTGGCAACATCCTATACTTGTATAAGACGTTTTTTAACACATGTAACATTACGGTAGGTAGTCATGTGCCTTGAATACACTTAATGATGTAATAAACTATTAATCTATATTGAATTATTCTGTACTTTTGCCTGGTTTCTCTATAAGGACATACTTTCATTGACAAAAATATTTAATTCATATTTTAAAGTAAAAAAGCGTAATAGTGTATAGATGTCATGAGAAGATTTCCAAATTTCATTTTTTCAATAAAATTAGTACTACAGTATAACGCGAATCTTGATTAATCAAATAGAATAATCACCACGTACTCTAGAGTCTAATGTAATTTTCGAAGTTGGAGGGCACAACAATAATTGTATTCATCTGGAGACACTGTGAAACTTTTTGGACTAGGTTGGGGAAATATTTGCTTAAAACCCCTAAAATACTCTCTTCAAGTTAGATTCCCAGGCATGCATGTCAATGACAGAACTTCGAGATATGGTCAACAACAAAATAATTTGAAAACAATTCTAACACTGAATTTCCCTTCATCCAATTTGAATTGTATACAATCATGTATTTAACAATGAATGTATTATTGATAAGAAATTGCAAAATCCAAAGGCTTCCTGCACACCTATCTCAAACCATTAACTATAGGAAAATATATTTATCTTGTATCAGAAGGAAATCCGATGCTGCTTCTATCATAGCTATCAAATTCTAATGACAACATTTTATCAAGGAATAAAGATAACCATTATTCAAATTATTGCATTACTTTTTCTTTCGGGGAATTTTATACTTTTACTTCCTCGCTATAATGATCGCGCATTCATTGTGTGCGTGGACCTTTATCAAAAAAACTATTGACTCATCTCAAAATTGAAACGAAAATGTGGCCTACAATTTATTGAGTAGGAATCGAACTTGACTGTCATTGTCTAAGAAACGTGTTTTGAATATTGACCTGTTGAATAAGCTCGGTCTACGGTCAAAATCATGTTCGTAGTGTGTACTTTAAGTTTAGAGATAAATTAAAAGAAACTAAATTTAAAGTTATCATTCAAAATGCGATGGCACCCCCACCCCCCTCCTCCCCTCTTCCCCCTTCCAGTATTTTCATTTATGCATTCCTACTTAATTTGTCCCATTTATCTCTTAAAAGTATACTTTTGAAATAGAAAATCTATAGATTTGATTAAATCATCAATAAGATTAAGCATAGGCCTACATAAAATAGGCCCACATCCATGTGCATGTGGATTTTGCATGAAATGTTATACCACTAAAATGTAGACTACTCTCTCTGTCTCTTTCATTATTCTGTATGATGTCTAGTTATAAGTGTAACCAATGAATAGAATGATGAGCACTTCATTTTTGGAACGTTATTGATTATCACTTTTATAACAATTCGCAACGAATTATACAAACAGCGAAATTGAACTGAATATCAAATGGAAACACTCTTCAACTGAAAGACAGCATTTGACTATAAACCGAGTCGATCGAAAACTAAACAGTTTAATTGACTCACTGGAATGCTTCTGAGGCCTTGGCATTGGATATTGACAAGCCAGTGATCATCTCAATTAGCATGATCAATGCCGAATCAATTTGGCAGTGATATTTAATGTCATTTTTCTTCTACAAATCTGAAATCGTCATAGATGTCATGACTGTAGTAAAATTTAACAATATCATTGCAACAACTTTGTCGCGTACAAACAATCATGGAACTATTTTTGATTAGGGTTTGCCCTTCTATACGGCTACATTTCTCACTTGGGATTATGCATGCCCGATTTGGAGACAACTTCTACCAAAAAATTTATGGCTATAGTCAGAGGCTTGCAGGATTAAAAGAAAGAAGGCTTTCAAATTGCCAATAAAGAAAGATTCGTAATTTGAATACATTGTGAGAACAACATGACAGAAGTATCATCAAGATATCTGTAACAAGGATATATCCTTTGAATGTCTAGATTTATAGAAAGTTATTACAGAATTGACATGATTTTCCGGGGTTCTTTTCTTGAATAGATGACGTACGCATTTTGTTTTGAGATATACTTCTTCAAGTAACAACTCCTGACAAAGGATGCTGGCGATGGCTTTCAGAATCACATGGTTTAAATGCAAGTATATCACACTTGACGTTTTCTTCCGTAAAATTCCTTCCTCGAAATATTACCACAGTTATCTGATATCTAATGAAAATATCACAAAGAAATCGAAACGCACAATCATACCATGATAAGTTCCTTTATAGCATACAAAAGTAACAAATGTTCATGTACACCATGAAGGCCCTAGATCTTTAGTGAAATTCCGAGAAATCGGCAATTATCAATACCAAGATTTTTAACAACCATGATTTATTATAATGCTACAATAGAAACATGGGGTGAAATAAGAAAATATAGAAACAGTTTGGTTTCGTATTCCAACTTATTCCTTAATTAAAACAAGTTTCATAAATGTTAATTAGAGGGAGAAAACAATTATTATGTGAATGAGTAACTCACAATTTACGAAGTTAAAAGATTGAAATGTTCCTGAATTAGCCTCTACATGAATAGAACTGGTTAACTGTTGCTGGTATACAGGTATGCATACTAAGGGCTTATTTCTTTTCATCTGTAGTAAAATATATTGTACGACAAGTCCACAGTTACATGCACCATTGTCAACTCTATGGGCTCAATATCATGGGAAATTAGTGCACTGAAGAGATCAAAATTTCCAAACTTATTTTACTTTATTAAACGCTCATGAAGTTTTTTGTAATGAACTTCGTGTATTACCACCACACTCTCAAGTTTCTAACTAGTTTGCGAATAATATTATTCACTAAACTACCTGTCTATTATACACGCGTGATCTTTGTCATAATTATAAAAGGTAGTGCAATACTCGTTCTCTTCTTTTGCAACACGCATTTCTTTTTCGTTATGTATCTTATCTTCCTGACGATAAATATATATATATTTTTTTTTTTTTTTTTNNNGGGGGGGGGTGTTCCTTACCTTTTGAGAAGTGATCGACTCTGTCTAGGAATGAGTGAGGGTAATCGTTCCTGCTGTACGGATACAGAGCTGTGGGCGAGGTAAATCCAGTCGTACTGTATGCCAGTGGCGCGGAGGCAGCCAGCCCTCCAGGTAAGGCGGCGGGATCGTAGTAAGCTCCGGTCGGATGTTGAGGCTGTCCGTACGGCGACGGTCCGAACGAATGCCCCGGGAACGTGGGCGTGGGCCTTGTCGGCGTCGTAGGGTGAGTCGCGAGCGAGAGAGAGGTGATGTTTTGAATGTTTGCCGCTCTATTTTGTCCCAAGATGTTTTCAATTGAAAACGATGTATGTGGAGGATTGGAATGTGAAGGTGAATGAGAGTGGCTGAGAAAGTTGTGAGGGTGCCCGGCCAAGCTGGGTAATTGTTGTATAGGAGTAGGAGCGACCAGGGGACTGGGGTGGTTCACCATCCCCAAGCCACCCGTACCTGGCCCGCTGCTTGGCATGGCGTACTGTATAGTTGACATGACTCCCGTTGATGCCGACAAAATATCCAAGGATGAGTTGCCAAGCCTTACAGACAACACTTTATAAACTCGATACACTCCTAAGACCTGGAAACGAAGTGTCTGGGATGCAGGCGGTCCTCCAAAATAGTTTGTAGAGCACAGCTCGACAATCAAAGACACAACTGATTATTCTCCTCGTCGAAGTTGTCAGGACTCCTTAAGCAGTAAGGGTATCACGGTATAAATAAAAAACCATCGGACACAGGGCACACTGTCTGGTGAGCCCAGATCCGATCTGTGATTATGAAGTTTAACGGCGACGAGTTATGATTTTGTCAGCACCATAACACGAAGCAACAATGCATACACAAGCAGACGGCAGCTAGCTCCACAGAGGCGCTTCGGTGCAAACTCTTCACGAACTCGCCCACTTTGCAGTGAGCTGGCTAACAATAGGCACCGAAGTTTTCAGCAGAAGAAGAGAGATAACGATATATCCTTTATTTGGGGGCGGAGCTTACAAGTGAACCACCGTCTGTCAATCACCTGCGAGGCTGATTAATCACCACATCCGGGCTCCCTATACTAGTAACCTTTGTGCGCTGATTGGTTGTGACAGCGCAAGTGATGGTGCACTCGCATCAAAACTTTTAGCGATACAGATCGTTTCTCTCGTGTAGTCTTTAAGCAGACCCTTGTTTTCTATCAGCATCTCGTTTCTTTCTTATTCCCATAAGGTCTTTGTCAGTCAATAACAAGGCCATTTTGCTACATTTTTGTCAAAGGCTTTTGCTGAACGGTAAACAATAATTTTGTATAGGACATACTTAAAAGCTGATAGCTTTGACTTTCGGGTTATTGTCGACTAATGATAGGATAAGTGCAAAATAATCGGGTCTGGAAACGAGCCTGATGAATTTACCCTCGACGAAGATTCGGCGATCTCCAGGTTCTCGTATAAATCTCGACAACCGGACGATTCGAAACGGCATTTTGCCTGTTCTCCCTCGAGAACGTCTGCCCGTTAGCTTGGGGCTAATTCAAAATGGACAATGCAGGATATGAACTTCATTCTAGTGTCAGCACCTAACCCCCCACTCTTCTTCCGTGATCACGAGTAATTATAGTCAGAAGAACTCAACAGTGATCGCTGTTTTCCGCAGAAAACCAGAAAACAAAAATGTCATGATCAGAGCGCAGATTGAAGACTTTCCTTCCCTCTCAAAGTGGATCAGCCCGATTCAGTCAGAGTGCTCGGATTCCTTCGCTTTTAGAACAAAGAAGGTCCCAACGGTATGTCGGGCATTCCTCCGCAAAGTGCAGAAGGCTGACATTATCAAACTTAATTGTGTTCCTTCCCGCGATCGAGAAGAGATAGCGCCCCAAGAAATATCGGGATTGATTTCCAATTAAAAGGGGACAAAATGAATGAGGGGGTCGAAGCTTGGGGAGCTATTCGCCCCGGGGTAAAGATGGCGCGAAAAACATTCGTAATTTTGTAATTGTGTTCCCCTTCCCGTGCTAGGAGTAGAACGTGTGAAGTGAGAACACGATCAGTTTGTTGGCTATCGTTTTCTCCCTGTCGTCTGCTTAGCAGCTGCACCCTCTGACACAACCCCCAAGATTTGTTGCCTAATTTCGGCGCGAAACAGCTGACACTTTCTTTCATTGAGAGAATTTTCCCCAACTTCTGTTCCATTTTCTCCCTCTTCCTCATTACTTAGCGCTTGTTAATTTACGCCAATCAAAGGTGTTTGGCTCGTTATGAACATGACGAAAATAACGATTAACTTTAGCGTTTGGCTTTAAAGAGAAGGTTGAGTTCTGGGAAGAGGTGAAAAATAATTCGTGAACTTTATCATTTGTTATTATGCAAGTGTGGAAGAACATCAGATAAGACATGTTCCCTGAAAAGCATGGCTCTTCAAATGCCTTCATATTATAAATATGTCATGTTTATCGTAAAACTCGGGGGGAGGTTTTTTTCGCCATGTGTTCGTGTAGTCCCGTATACATCTTTCTGTGTACAGTGTTTGTAACTTTACCAGATTTCTTATCATTTTGATGATTCCAGAACCTTGCAATACACACAAAGTCTTATATGCTAGATGATCAACCTTATCTGGTCGATTCCACACTGTTTCTTTCACAATACAATCGCATGACCAGAACTCAACTTCATCTTTAAACAATAATTTTTCGTTACTTCTTGTTTTTAAATTTTTTTTTTGTAACCGAAATGTAGTCACAAAAAATATAATTTTACCAATATTCATCTATAATTAGTGTCATTGATTCAGAAAATCGGGAGCTTCTATTATTGAGGGTAAAGGCTGAAAAAACTTTTTTTTTTTTAAATATATATATATGGCGAAAGGAGAAAAAAATATAAATGGCGACAAAATGAATTTTTAAAAAATTCACTTGAAAATTTATGTAGAGAAAAGGTAATAGTCTAGAATAATATGGGTTCTAATTTTCTACAGCATTTGACTTTGAAGATCTTTCAATGTGGGGAAGGGGCAGCCCCATCATAACATGCTGGATAGCATTTTTAAAGGGGGGTGGAACCTCCTCAACAAAAACAAAAATACATTTTCAGGATTTTGTAACCTCATAATATAGCATGCTCTAATTTGTAGCTATTTTACAAAGGAATTAAAGGGTAAGTCCACCCTGATAGTAAGTTGTTTTTAATAGAAACCGACAAATAAGTTCAGTGAAAGTTTGAGGAAAAACGATTTTCAAAGAAAAATGTTGAAGGTGCAATCAATCAAACTCAAATCGGTATTTCCTCTTCCATTTTCCCTTTTCTAAAGAAAACTAAAAATACACTTTCCTTGAGAAAATTTTTAACCATACACTCACCTTAAATATAATTATTGCAAATATGTTTTACACAACGAATGTTAATGATTCATTATTAAACAAAATGAAATTTTAAACTATTATCTGTACAGAGTACATCGAAGAGGAGCTCGTAATATACGTCACGGTCACGGTGTTGCTTTTTTTGTTTCACTTATGATAACTTTTAAAATTCATAACTATTTTTAATTGGATATTGCTTAGACTTTCATTAATTTATTACCTTTCTGCCAACTTATTATCAGGATTGACTTTCCCTTTAAAGAAATGAAAGTTCGTCTTAGAACGATGAGAAAGAAAGAAAAATCAGTTTATGCAATTATCATGATTATACCATACAACTTTACGTCTTTGTTTGAACTTGAAACCATTTCGTCGTTGCAAGTTTTTCTTCATGTTTCCTATTTTTTCTTTATTGCATTTTTTATCGGAATAATTTCATATTCTCCATGACTGCACTTTTTTACATGAAGGGAAATAAACGATACTAAAAATATCAAAAAAACTTGTTTAGGTAAAAATGGTAAAATATTATTAAATTAGGCCGAGTCAATTTTATACAGTTTCCTTCTACGTTAAGGATTTAAGATTGGTATATGTGGCTGGTATTTTCAAAAGACACTTTAATGGAATTGGACATGGATTTATAAACCCACAAGGGCTTTAGATTTTTTTCATTATAATTGAATAAAACAAATAAAACTTACTAATATTTTTTTTGATAAATGAGTGTTAATAATTATCATGAGTTTCCGATTTGGTAAGCAGCAACTACGATGTAATGATGACCATCCGATTATATTCAAACAGAAGAACTCCAACATGATATTTTTAATGCATTTTATATAGGAAAATTATCAACAACTTTTAGAAGTGAATGCAGTCCATGTAAGACGATGTCGTCAATTGAACCTACATGTACATCATGGATTTTGAAGTATGGCTTCTCTTCAAACAAAGACAAAATAGTTTGATTGTAATATATTCACTGTTCACTGCCAAGAATTGCACATTGCTATAGGAAGGTTGTAGACAATACTGATCGGCTTTTGAACATAATTCAGCAAAAATAGAAAATAAAAGCACGAGATTATTTTTTGACCCGACGCCCCGTACCAAGCTTATTTGTTTCATGATAATCCTTAGCTTAGGAGCTATAGCCTAGTTATCAAAACAAATACACGAGAACGTTACAGATGGGACTATTGAGATCGATGCTCAATAATTAGCCCATTAATCAACGGGTCTTCAGATTAACGAGGAGTCTCGGGAGCGTCGCACTTGCTTGCGTTCGTCAGCCCTTAATCTCCCATCTCAAATTTGCGTGTATTTGATAATAGCGGTCATATTCCTCGCATGTCTCTGTACACAGTCTCATATTCAGACATTTTGTAGCTTGCTTAAGGTTTGATAGTATTTTGAGAGGTGAAAGTTTGACATTTTAACGGGAAAAGATTGGTGAAGTGTTAGATATAAAACAATCACGCAGTTTAAATACTCATTAAAAAAGGGACCGTGAGGCAAACACTTATAATCATCTGTGAGCCCTGAATGATCCATTGTTGTTACTTTTTTTCTAATGGAAACAAAGTCAAGACGGTTTGAAATTGAGACTACCAATGAGGAAGAAATTGGCGCGATTAAGAGGGATCAAGTTTATGATAATGCCATCAGCCCGCGAGAACTTGTCAAACATTTATCCTGCTTACACCAAAGCACCAATCATCACTCCAGCTAAGCCGGATAGCAGTATACATCCTTTGTGACATGTTGTTCCTAAAACGAGAGCAATCACATCCCGTCAGAGGAACCCGACTTCGAGTTACATCCCTCGGATCCAATGCAAGATCAACAGCGATTTCGTGGATATTCCCTGGGTCTTTATACTAACCAAGGCGCAATCCCCCGCCCAGTTAAAACCCACTGCCGCCTTTTTTAATCGAGGTTTTAGCATCGGCTGCGTGCTCGTTTATTCCTTGAATCAACGCTCGTTGACAAAGTGGAGATGAAATACTTCCTAATATCGACTAAAGCAGCGCCGTCTATGAAAGAAGGGGAAAATGACATGCCGGGGAAGCTTTATATTGCTTTGATAGGTAATCTGCTTCACTTGGGGGATAAAAATAATAATGTTTTGAAGGAGCGTTTAGCGAAATAAACCTGCAAAAGCCACTAGGATCTAGAATAACCCAT
This sequence comes from Hemicentrotus pulcherrimus, assembly GCA_003118195.1. Classification (NCBI taxonomy): domain Eukaryota; kingdom Metazoa; phylum Echinodermata; class Echinoidea; order Camarodonta; family Strongylocentrotidae; genus Hemicentrotus; species Hemicentrotus pulcherrimus. The sequence continues at coordinate 324,972 of BEXV01000049.1, read as the reverse complement.
TCAGAAGTCACTGACCATTTTGGTATTACAACAAATAAAAAATAAGTACAAAAAAGTTTCTTTTAATGAATAAAGGTTTAAAAAGGAAAATCTTCGGAGGGTTTAGTTCTTGCACAAAATAACAAGTTTTCAATTCAAAATATTATCGTGATGATGTAATTTTGTTGAAAAAAAATTATACTACAAAAAATTGAGATTGCAAATAGAATACCTCGCTCTCGCTGCCTGAATATAAGATGGTATCATGGCAGCTGCCTAAATCTGAGGTGACCGTGGACTATATAGGTTGCATGAAATATTGGTAATTCATAATTTCAGGGGTTGAAGGCCCCCCCCCCNAAGGCCCCCCCCCCCCCTCCCCCGCGCCACACACCCACCAACAAAGCAAACCTTTTCACTATTATGGTCTACTTTTCTATTCGATAACACATTAAGTGTTTTGCTTGTTTTATATGATAATTCGAAACTAAAGTCAGTTGAAAAAGCCCAACTGACATATTTTTGCCATTAACCTTATGTTTTCTCTTAAATGCCGGTCTGCATGGTTTTCAGAATGTACGTTAAATTTATAATTTCGTCCTGTTCTAAACTGATATTGCTTCTATTTTCAATTATGTCGACATTTTCACGCTCCCCTAGATGTAGGCCAACTCTATATCACTGACCCCTAAGTTCATTTCATTCTACGCTCACTTTTTAAAGTAATTTATGCTCTCAGAGTCGTTATTTGATGTGGCCAGACGTGGCCAAGTGGTTAGGATTTGTAGTTCATTCTCAGGAAGGATGCGGGTTCGGTCCACTCTTGGGTCACAAGCATAAGCGAACCTTGTTGTTTGTAAAATCGATTGCCCCTAGAAGCCCCCCTCCCCCTATTACCAACATCTGAGCACGATAAAGCTAGATTATAGGCTCATTTCGTGACGTCGAACGATTTCTATCAAATTTGATGATGATATTAGATACTTTTATATTGCTCACACATCCATGCCAGGGAATGCTCATGCAAGGTCGCGTTCATACCGTTGCTATAGCCCAGTTCAATGGCTTTACCACCAGTTGCCCTAAAACACTGAATACCTTTAAGGAACAACTTCTTATCACATACCCATATATCATACACCTGTGTGTAGGGTGGCTAATGTAGATCAATGTCTTGCCAAAGGATATTTCTCGAACCGCGAAGTGCGTGGTTCAAGCAAAGTCCGGTAACGTATCCACTGGACCGTGACAAATTCATACTTACACGAAGATTCGTGGCTATAGGCACTCACTCTTCTCCAAATTCATTAAGAACCAATTTGCCATGCGTACCCATATACTTAAATGCATGTAATAAACAGAAGAGCCTATAGTACCATGCACAGTCTCTCCTTCTCCAACACATTCAGATTCAGAATCAGAAAGAATAGAGAATATGTAAAGTCAGTTGTCTATGAATATCAAGACACCGAGATAAGGACAAAGAAAACCATATCTTTCAATAATTATGAAAGGCACTTTGTTTTGGGAAGAGCATTGGGATTTCATTGTCGCTCCAGTTGTTATCAATACACCAGGCCAATTAAGGTAAACCGAGTCTTCCGGTCAGGCCCAGACGGGGGAGTCGAAGTGATATGTCCAATATCCGCAATTGTAAATTATCAACATTACTAAAAACGAGTCAAAATACTTGAAAAATAAACCGTGACCCACTTTCAGGGTAATTATCTGCATTAGGGGAGCATCTTCAAACCAAATCTCATTAAATTTTTGACATGAATGTATGTTAATGCATACTGCGCCATTCGGGGTTGTTCATCCTCTTTCTCTCTCTCTCTCTCTCTCTCTCTCTCTCTAACTCTCTTATATTCTCTCTCTTTTTCTCTCTCTCTCCCTCTCTCTTTCTCCAGACCTGCATTGTAGTACCATCAAAAGTAGTGTGGCATTAATTTTAAACCGATGCTTATAACCGAGTCTATTCATTTTCAGACTTTATTAGTTTTGTTGTTGCATCAGTAACTTCGATTCTGATGGGCTTATGTTTTTTAATGATTCTTTAATGGGGGCATTAAAATTTAGATGTTTTTAAGATGAAAAACTTTCGCAATAAAATTACAATCTTTTTCAATTGTTTTCATGAGATAAGAACTATGTAGATACCCTTTCATTTGTTTTCCGATGGATTTATATGATTTCCTGTTATATAAATAAGGTGGGTTGACAGTATTCAAACTTTGTAATAACAAAGTGGCGAATAGTACTTATGGTAACTCCATAATGATAATATCTTTCTAGTCACAGATAATTTGGAAGATAAGTCGTTTTTTGTGGGATAGTAAAAATGATTCGAACTTTGCTTTTAAATTAAAACGTTGACTACTGAATTGTCTCATTCCCGTCGGCTTCTAATGCAGGAAGACCGGTTCTAGCAGGCAACGGATTAACTTAAGTATGTATCCAATTGGAAAGATCTTTTACCACTCTGGCAACGAAAGGTAATACCACATATCTAATTTACCAACCACTATCAACTTTGAATCGGTGACCATTACGTGGAAATACTTCTTTACAGTACAGTTTTGAGGATTTCCTGCCTTTATTTGAATAAAGATATTAATCAAATGTAAGCCAATACCCAACGGCAAACAAAAATAAGGACAGAGCTGGAGGAAGCTGAGATATTTCCGATTTATTGGCAAAATTTTCCCGTCTAAGACAATTTTGCAGAATGAAAGTATGGTTCTTCTTTGTAGACATTCTGTTCTATATTCGAGAATCTGTTAGGTAATACAATACACAACCTTTGTTAAACATGAAGTTAGACAGGGAAAGGAAGACGAAATTTAGGTCCATCTTATTTAGATAGTTCTTCAGTGAGGTGGTCTTTATATTCTTTACAAAATTTAGAATGTCAGTGGTATCGGGATTTATATAGCACTTAGCGAAATACCGTCTCTAAGCGCTTTACAGATAATATTTCCCCGGTCATCGGATTTATCCACGAACAATGTACACCATCTCCACTCCCTGAGATATATTCCAACCATTTGGTCAACGTGAGGGCATATTGCTATTACTAACACAAAGGCCTTCATCATCCTACTATATGTCTCCATTTATCTCCGTGGTATGGAGTGTCAAATGTGTAGATTAATGCCTTACCGAAGGACAAGGTGGGGGATCGAACCCACGATATTTACCCGTTGCTTTATTCATTCCTCTGGTGCTCGCTCGCATTGCTTCTCGAAGATTTTCAGTGTGGTTAACTATTAATGGTGAGCAGTCGGGCGCGTGCCACCGCCCCTCCCCCTTCGCAAATCAAATGGCCAAAAGAGCCAAAATATAGAAAAGGGGGAAAGGGAGGGGGAGTGGAGAAGGGAAAGAGAATACATCAAGAAGAATATACTAAGATCTCTCCTATACCTTCCCCTAATCAATGACCTAAATTTGCATTTCCTCCAACGAGTGAGACTGCCGCCCCTCAGTGTCGTGTGTACCCTACGCCATTACAAAGTCATATTGCCAGTCCCTATTGTATAGGCCAGCATGTAATACAACTGAATAAATAACGACGGATATAGACAGACAATACTAAAAACAAACACACCAAAAATTGAATTGTAATAGGAAGATGAGAAATGACTCTGTTCAGTAACTGTAACCGCCAAAAAAAAACAATCGAGAGCAGAACAAGTTCCGGTCTGACTGTTGGCAGACGCCAATAGCGGAAATGCTTTATGGGATATCAAGATGGATGAGCTTCCGGGGCAAGTGTCAAGGCACCATTACAGTGGTCATGAGACTTATATGGCCTTTCGCTACACTGGTTCAAGTCGTTGAAAATGTTGATGTAGGCAAACTTGAAATGTTTATCTATGGACTTGGTTTCCCTTCCGATAGACCGTCATGATTAAAAACAAGCAGTTACTTTTCTAGATTCCAGAAGTACAAGGACGCGTATACCTTCATGTCAGCTATAGGAGCCCTTATAAAAAGAAGCTATTGAACTTGAAGGCTTACTCTAGAAACATAATCTATGATGTAAAATTGTTATGCACTAATTCATATAATGTCTATCATATCAAAACCAAACACAAAGTTTCTTAGCATCCTACGACGTTTAGAAATAAACAAAAAATAGTAGCACTTCAGTAGTAGTTTTGTTGTCGTTGTCGTAGATGTAGTAATGGTGATGATGGCGGTATATACTACACATGTCACGAAACCGGGTGGGGCCGCGGTGGCTAAAGCCTCCGCCCTTTTCATTACATACCACATACTTGTACATACGATAATTTGGCTGTGTGACACTCTATACAGCTCCAATACAACAACCTAAATACCCAGGCAAGATTGGTCTTGTGATTCTTTAAGTATGATCAATACACATGCAGGCAGAGGCTTGAGTGTGTGAATTGCAAAAGCAGTGGCGGATCCAAGATTTTACAATAGGGGTGGGGGCCAAAATTTTAAAATCGCGGCAACCGATATTTCGCTAAGTGGAGGTGGAGGGGGGGGGGG
>BEXV01000049.1:227297-240639 GCA_003118195.1 Hemicentrotus pulcherrimus | reverse complement strand
TCCCCTCCAAAAAAAAAAATATATAAAAAAAGTCATAAAAATTATAAAACTTAACATATTCAATTGGTTTACAACATTTGGACATTATTTTTGATGCTCTTTCTGAAAATAAATTTCAGATTTTGGAAACTCTAAAAATTGATTTTTGATGATGTCACGCTTGACCACTCTATCGACTTCGAGTGATTTCAAGTACGGTGTTCGGTGTTGGTGTTGATGTTGAGAGCACGGAAAGGCTGCTGAACGGAGCTCCAACACCGATGTTCAGTTTAGAAGGACGATACCGACCACACGTGCACGTCATCGGTAGCCCAACACCAGCCTCAACACCGAGTGACATCCTAATCTACCCGCGAAAAAGTCTTGGGATTAAAGCATAATCCATTCAGAAAATCCAATAAATTACATCATATCGAATATCAAATGTACAGTCAGATTAAAAAATCAATATATATAATATCATTTCTGTTGAAAAAAAATAATATAGCTCCCATGGTTTACTTCTGGTTTGACTGTACAGTGGTTTTTACTTTGGCATGATCGTGAGATTCGTGACAGATGCCCACATGCATAGTGCAACACCAACACCAACACCGAACTTGAAATCATGAATTAATTCCCAATCCCTAGGGGCTGGTGTTGGTGAATGGGAAAATTACACATAAATTGTCAACTACGACCGCGATACTCATTTCAGCAGACGACATTCAACACCAGCCCTCAACACAGACTACCGGGAATACGTCATATTTTCCGAGGTCTATCCCAACACCAGCCTGATTTCAAGTTTGGTGTTGTGGCTGATGTTGGTGTTCTCACAACACCAACACCAGCTTTCAACACTGAACTTGAAATCACTCATTGTAATTGTCATCAATGGCCTATAAGCTTTCCGTTAAACCTTAATCATATCGTTAAATACCCCAATGCACAAAGCATACCTGTAGGAAATCAAGTTGTCAAAGTATCACACAAGCATTGTCCTGCCTTATCACTGCTCCAAAATTTTTATCAACAACAACAAGTCTGTATGACACAGCCAGGGTCAGTTCAAGAGGGCAAGATTATGTGTGATACAGGTGCGCTGCAACACAGCTGATTCATGTAAACAGAGCCAGCATACATGTTGCGTGTGTACAGTGTACATGCACATCCGTCCGTAGTCTCTTCACCCTGCCCTGTCACAAGCATAGCTAGCTTGCTTTCATTCCTGTCCTTATAGAATCTAATGCGCAGTCTCCTTCAAAGCACCCATCGTTCATGACGTCTTGTTGTACATATCTTTAGCTGTACGTCTTTCTTGTGTCTTCTTCTTCATGGTATCACTTCTCACTGTTCCATCGGGTAGCCAAACAAGAAGGGTTTGGAGAGCTAGTTCCCACTTACTTTTGTTTAGTTAGTCCTTGATGCTTTTCTCTTGGTTTCGGAAGAAGTTGTCAGATGACCTGTTGTGAATACATATATGATGTGAGTAATTACAGTAGCACATTCGCTATTGTTGGTTATCATTTTTGTAAGTATCTTGTTCTCAAAGCTGAGTTTATATGTACAAGTAAAGACAGGTAGTAGGCAGACATCAGCTCCTTACTAAATTTTGTCATAAATAAAGGTTTAATGCCTGCCTACACTAGTTTATCCAGGAGGGATTAGACCTCTCTGCAAGGTTACTGACAGGTGGATATCTCATTAAATCAGCTCTCAATTAACATTTTAAAAAGGGCATCATGGGGTACCAACGGTCACCGCTTAGGCATTGTTTGCTATAAGTAGTGCAGTGGGATTTATGTTCAAGATTTAGGGTACCGGTAAGGTGCAGTGTTAAGTTTGACATTTATGCTAACAAATTAAAAATTGGATGAGTCGTCCCTGGAGCATGAATCTATTTTCTTGTTTAATGTATTTCAAGTTTTGGATGTTCCCCTACCTATTCCCTGGTTAACGGTCATTTATTGAACCTACCTTGCATACATGTAAGTTGTTGCTCTGTCAGGCAAGCCCCTGGCAAGCTTTTAAGTTGTCACGAGAAATTGTGTTCAAAAAGTATGCACAAAATTAATAATCAGGCCGGTTTGGCAGCTAGAGCATATCATAGAGTCAGAAATTTGGAGCAACTGTTGCCAGAGCATGTGTGTGTGTGTGTCTGTCATGAAATCTCCATTCTCCATTCATTTGGCATGGTGGCATACAATAGATATGAATATTCATGAGAATTGTTTACATTCACATGAATTCTTTAAATAAGCTATGAGCTGAAAGAGGAGAGGGATGGTTCGTTTCCAGGGACGGTTTGATCTAAGACCCGGGGATTGGCTGCCTAAGTACGAGGTAATGACAGTCCTGTATTATCACCTCTATCGGATATCTCATGTACATGCAGTCGTGGCAGGACGCTGCAGCAGACGTTTCACCCAATAGTCAGCCTTCGTTCAGAGTGAAAACCTTCAATGGATTAACGATGTGGTTTTGGGAGAATTGATTTTGAATTCAGAGAGATTCATGCACGTACATATGAATAGTATTATTTTTATGTGTGAATGAGCTCTGTAAGCTGGTGGATTAAAAGTATATTTGAATTTGATATGACTGTTATCAATACTTTGCTACCGAGTTACATGTGTCTTGAATTACACCACTTGTAGTTCAAATTCCTGTGATGGTAAACCTATAATCAGAACTTAAGAAAAAGAAAAGACATCATGGTGCAATTCAGATCTATAAGATATAGTGGCAAATAATATGACTCATTTGAAGTCTATGTCAATTTGTCCACAATATGATTGCGAAGAGAGTGATATTTTGCAATTAAACTTGTTCTCATTTCATATTTTGGCAGTTAAGTTTGTATTATAGTGTCATATGCATGTATTTTTTAGTTTCCATTAAATTTGCCTCTAACTTTAGCTCATTGGCATTTATAACCCCATTAAATTCTTATGAAAATTAAAAAGCTAGTGTGGAATTTCTTTCTATAGATATCCTTTACCAGGGGATTATGATCAACTGGCTTTTTTATATGAAAATATTGTGCAGTCTGACATCTGTACTTTGTTATTTCCATGTTTTTTGTATCAAAAGTATTTTTTCTTTTGAAGAAAGGAACCCCCTCTGAGATTCTAAACTTTGCAAATTAACAGCGGCGTCAAAACATTGATCAACTTCTGGAGGGCCTAACAAGAGGACAATGCTTTTGCGTACGCCATCCCCTATTTCTTGTCTGACGTTTGAGAGGTCGTTGGCAGATCGCCTAAACTGGCCTGTAATTCTTTTCCCCTGGTGAACATCATCCCTGACTAATCGTCTTCAAGATGTGATAACTAGGGGTTTTTATAACCAAGGGCAAGTTTATGGGGGATCTGAGATACCTCCATTTGATTAGCTGTGCAGGGGTTCAGAGGAAATATGGATTGACAGCGTGGAGAAAACCTGTGTTTACTTTTTCTTGGCCAGGCAAAGTTTTGGGGCTCAGTTGGAGCCTTCCTGACTATTCTTTAAATATAGTTTTAATTTAAGCTTAAAGTTGTATCTGGGAAGAAAGAAAAAGAAATAAAAAAAGGATTTTAGTTTCAAAATATCAGATCAGGAATCTCCATGTTTTAAAAATACATACATCCTGGGGGTTAGGAAAGTTGGGGGACGTTTATGAACTTCATGAACAACTGAGGCCCTACAGGTTTTTCAAAGTTTTAAACTTCTTTTTACACATGATTATAGCTGTAAGAAAAGTGATTACCGGCAGGTTTAAAAGAGACTCATTGAGCTATACTTTCCTGTAGATCTTTAAATGACATTTTTTCTAAAGGAGAGCATCTAGAAATTTATCGAGAGAAACTGAAAAGTTGGTCTTTGTTTCTTCTAAGAAAGCCTTCTTTCATTATCTGCAATTTGTAGCTTGGATGATGTTGTACATGTCATAACTGTTGTCCCCCATCCCCACCTCCCCCTTCTCACCATTTCATTCCCAGTCACTCTGTCTCTAAGTTTCTATGATTCTGTCTCTGTGTCTCACTTTCTTTAGTTTCTTTTACTGCATCTTTCTCTCTTAATTCATCTGTCCGTTTCTGCATCTTTTGTCCTATTGTGATCCTTTTCTGCATCTTTCTTCCTATTACTGTACTTTTCTGCATCTTTCTTCCTATTACTGTACTTTTCTGCATCTTTCTTCCTATTATATTTCTGTCCTTTTCTCTCTTATACTTTCTCTTCATTTTCCTTCCCGTCTTCTTTTCTCTTTGATTGTCCGTCTGTATCTGTCTTCATTAGATTTGAGAACACCATCATTTGTTTTAACATGTTTGCTTTGCCTCTGATGTCTAGTTGTCTACGTGTGTGTACGTGAGGTAAATAATACAGTATTATCATAAAGGAAATCTGTGGTCTACCTTCTCATCCTCATTAGGTTTGTCTTCATCAGCTCAAGATTGCCAATTAACCCGTTATCTCTGATTTGGAAAATAATCCTGAAGTTACGAATCGCGTCTTCATCAGCTCGAGACTTGTCCTCGAAACTTGAAACTCAAGCTCGAGATATTTTGCTCAGCGTTCGTGCATAGTGCAAGTTTTTCGACTGGTGAAGAAGCAACGGACAAATAGCTGGATATTTTGCAAACTAGCCTTAGACATCTTGGGATGATTATCTCGACCAAATATCGCGTTAAATGCAACTTTGGGCTGATGATGACTCAAATTAGCTGGATAATTTGCGATCGGGATATTTTAAAATAGCAGGTTATTTGGCAATCTTGAGCTGATAATGACAGACTTATTTTTACCTCCTCTGCTGAGAGCAAAAAGGGCGTTAACCCATGTACGCCCTTCTGACTCTCATCAGACAATGTCTCATTTGAGAGAAAGAAGGAAAAAAAGACAGCAAGATGACTTTCCTTTTGCTTCATTCTCTGTCTCATGCTCTGTCTCAGTGACCTAATTTTGTAACGGAATTTAAAGATCCTTGCCCCCTAGCCAACATTCGGGGGCGAGATATTACCTGTACGTGCAGTCACGCACATACACAGTAGCCACATGTACATGTAGTGACATTCATTGTAAATAGGAAGCTCTTTATAAGCTATATCCTTTTTTAACAGATGTAATACCGAGCTTAGAAAGCGACCTACTTATACACACATTCAGCAGCCAACCCACAAATTTGATCTTTCATGGGCTTGTGAAGAATTTGGCTTATTTTCACCACAGGATTATTGTCGAATGCTGCATACACTGTGCACCTTTGATTCACATTTGTGCGCAAAGAAATTTAATCCTTCAGAGCTTATATGAGTTTGATGCTGATTCAAATTTTAGTTTTATTTTAACTGACAGCAATTGGCAATATTGAGTTAAGCTGCTGATATCACAGTAATGATTGTAGGCATCAGACTCTCCAATTAAATGCCTCTTAATATGTACTCATCTTAAATGTAGGTAATATGAGACGGGTATCTTTCGTTACAAACTCTATCTTATCTGTCAGAGCCCGGATGTGAATGAACATGTTCAGAAAATAAAAATGCCCCTGGATACACACAATCATTCTATAGCTAGCATAATGTAGCAACTACGTAGATTTGTCACGTAAGAATCAGGAAATAATTTTTTCATAACATTTTTACAGACTACCCTAGTCTGTGCATGAAATTTTGTTGACTACCGGTAGTTGATTAAACCACAGTTTGCAAAAATTAGACACATTTCGTCCTCTGATGCCAAGTCAGTCAAAAACCATGTGAAAAATTCTTTTGATGTAAAGAAGAGATATATTTATTAGATAGCTTTTTTAAGAGTGAAATGTTCAGTCTTCCGGTGCACTTCTGTAGCTTCTCAGGGCTAGTTGTGTCACCGCTACAAATAATGCATTATTTCACTGGTCCAAAGTGCAATGTGCAGCAAGATAACTAGAAAAACAAACACGGAAATGAAACGGATGGAATGTGTTGATACTTCAGCAATATTTAATCAATGTTGTATGTTGCCAAAGTCAACCCTTTTTCGGGGGTTTGATAGTTAACAATCTTTTTTTTTTCAAACTGTTTTGGAATACATGTAGGTACATATGTGTGATATATGCACAGAAATGCAATATGAGAAATTTGAACTATTGAACCAATATAACCCGCTTGTATTTTGACTGTTGAGTGTTCATAAGAACCTTTAAGCGATTATCAGTGAGGCCTAATTACCTGGTCTTTATTTATACTGCCATTGGAAATTGTATTAGTCATAGTCAAGAGGCACGTGGCTATATCAGTCAGACTCACAAATACTTTTTGTGCTATGACCCCATTCCCATTAAGGCCCCATTCAGACTTTCAAAATTTGTCATATATGGCTAAACAAGGGAAAAAACACAAAAACGTATAGCTATACTATAAGTAATTCATTTTTAATCGAGTCTGAACGTTGTATAACGAAATGGGTGTAGCGAAACGTTTGATTGAGCATCGTTTTGCTTGGATATCGATCCCATCATTATATTGCGATATGAAACATAAAACTCACTTTGAAATTTTATCTTGAATCAAGCCCATTTGTTTACCGGTACTGTTAACTTTAACAGGGCTATCACTGCAACTTTATGTTATAATCGGTACATGTACTCGTACTTGGTTGAGTAATCCCTTTGGCAGCTCACTCAGGAAGCTATACTGGGATGGTAGGTGAGGTAAGTTGTAGGGGCCAGGATTGAAAGTTTGTGTCTGTATGCTTGAGCCCTATGTTAAAATGCTGTAAAGTTTAGGGGTCCAGACTTTAGATCCTTGGTGCTAAACAAGTATTTTTCAAATCAAATGATTATAATTCTTTTTTTTGAATTCTGTTTATGCAAATCAGTTTTGTGAGCTCATTCAATCAATGTTAATACATTTGTAATAGATGCATTGTGGCATTTTAAATTTTTTTATTTTCTTGTACCATTTATATTTCTGCACAGACAAAAGGACACCATCTCACATACACAAAGACTTGGATAAACTACAGTTTAGTGATAAACCTTCCTCTGTAAGTACTTTCTGTCATATTTGTTTCTGTTTGTATAAAAGTCAAGAAAGTTACAAATACTGGAGCTAATGTTGGTTGCTGAGGCTGTTGGTGTACAGGGCTTTATCTAGATAGTTTGCCTTACTTTGCTGATATAACCTGAACGTAATACATACACAGACAGTAACATTACTTTGGCTAAGCTGCTATATTAATCATCAGACCAATGATTGATTGTCTGCAACTCTGGATTGTAAATGCTTAATGTACATGTACAGTGTATAGAGGGCTAGGCATGATGATTGATGGACGATCAGTAGCAAATTGTGAAGGATTTCCCTCCTTTCTTTTCTATTTCTGACTCGAATCAAATGTTAAGAACTGCAGAGTCAAGTTCTCATCTTCATGATTCGCCGTGGATCGGGTTCAAACCAGTTCTGTCTTCTTTCTCTGTGTCACGGTTCAATGGCATGTAAAACCACTAGAAGGCGAACTCCTGTGGACAATAAGACTTGAATCTTGAATCTGTTGCTCATGTGATGATAGCGATATCAAAACTATTCAGTATAATACCAGTGAGCATTTTTTTTTACCACTATACCAGACATTCATATTCTACTTTTGTCTGGGTTTTTATGCAGCCAATTAGTTGGATTTATGAAAGGTGAATAAATGATGCCCTGGATTACGTTTATTGTGTGTGGCTATACTTGGAGCTAAATGCCTTTGTAGGGGGTGCATGCATGAGACTTACGAGTCTTAATTCACTTCTCTCAGATCTGCTATTGCTTGTATTGATTTTGTTTATAGATTGCAAGTGGTTCATTGTTCGACAATGTTCTGATTCACTTCTTTTAGTCTGGTGAAGATTCTTCTTATTTATTCAATCCTGACATGTTGAAATGATAATAATAATATCACGTTCTTGTATAGCGCATATTACATTATGATATAGCGCCAATTTAATATGCACTGCCAAAGGACTTGGGTTCTTATCACTCCGGTTCTATATCCGGCATTGAAGGAATGAATCCTACCAATTACCCACTTACTACACCTGGGTCGAGTGTGGCAAAGGTAGATTAATGTCTTGCCAAAGGACATTAGTATTACGGCAGGATTCAAACTGGTAGCTTGTGGTTCGTAGTCCCAAATTCATCCACTAGACCACAACACCTCTACTAATTAACCCGTTGACTACTGAATTATCTTATTTCCATAGGCTTAACACAGGGACCACCAGGTTCCCGTAAGCAATGGGTTGATAGATAACATGTTCTTTCCATTATAGAGAGGGTATATAAATGTACATGTAATCTCCAAATAAACAATTCTCAGAAATGTTTGTGGAAGGAAGGCAGACAGGAAGTAATCAAAAGTGTTTTGTTTTGATTTGATTTGTTTTGCTTTGTTTATCAGTACGCACTGCGCCCTAGATATCAGCTGCATCATTGCCACACACTATGTGTCGGACTTTGTGCTTTTTTAAAACTTGTTCCGGTAGTTACGATGCCTTTTTCTGTGACAAATGCCATAAGTATAATTAGGGTATGGGCCCATATGTTTTGTATAGTTGCATATTTGAATGTTTTCGTGCAATTTCACCAAAATGCTGATAATAAGCCTGTTGCAGAGATTCTGCCCCCTCCCCACGCCCCCCCCCCCTCCATTTGGTGTAGATCAGTTCTGAAAAGGGGGCATATATTATCACTTCCAATGCGCCCTCAGAACGTGGAGGGTGTACATGTACATGCATTCCCCTACCCCTTTGATTTATACCATACACCCACTTCATATGTCTTACCCAAATTCTATTGCACCCCACACAAAAAATACCATGATAATATAGATTACATGATTTTATTTTTTTGAATAATGCAACCTACAAATAAACAGTTCACTCTGCACGTACATGTACTTTACATGTGTAATCGAGAATGAAAATGTTATTAGACGTCATACTGGTTTGGATAGAGTACATTCCCCCACCCCCTCCATTTTATCCCATACCCCTTCTTCATCTTCTATTGCACCCCACATGAAAATTACTATGGTTATACATATTACTTTATTTCATTTTTTTAAAAATGCAACCTACAAATATACAGTTCACTCTGCACGTACATGTACATGTGCAATCGAGAATGAAATGTTATTAGACGTCATACTGGTTTAGATAGAGTAATAGCTTGGTAGGTTTGATGATTAGGATGTTACAGTGTACCGGTTCAATGAATGATGGGGGTGTTTTGTAGGACAAGAATAGCCAACCAATCATCATTATCTCTCAATGTTGATTCAGGATGCTGTCCAACCATGTAAACCCTATCACTTCAGTTTTAAAGGGATTCGGTATTAAAGATAAAGACCAGTTATGGTCATGCCATTGCATTGTGAAAGAAACGTGGAATCGATCAGAAAAGGTTGATCATCTAGCATATAAGTATTGGTGTGTATACTGCAAGGTTCTGGAATAATCAAAATGATAAGAAATTTGGCTCAGTCTTCGTAAAGTTACAAGTGCTGTACACAGAAAGATGTATGTGGGACTACGCACACGTGCGCGACACATGCGTTTATCTCTCACACACACCAATAGATAAACTAATTTACCAAATATATCAATTAGTAGGCAGTTTCCTGGCAAAATTTTTATCTTCATGTTTTAGTCAAAACATACTCTTTCACATGATTGTTATTTAATAAGAGCTTCCATTTCATTTTTTGAAATTCGGGCGTTTCCAAAACTGGTCTTTACCTTTAAACTTTGTCTCAGATTCTGAAACAGAATCCTGGATTTCGCTCATGCTGCAATCATGATTGTAAACCTATTGGTCATTCAGAAATCCCATGACTTCTACAAGCCCATCGACTGTCTTATTATCAAGATATCTATGATTGAAAATCAAAATTTCATTTTGCATTTTCCTAACGGTTTTCATAACACTACAGTCTATCGGTCAGTCAAAGATTTTTACTTTTTTGAGGGATCATTTTGAAGCACAATTTTTTAGGGCTTCAATATTACACCATATCACAGACACTGATAACACATACATGTAGGGGCCATACATCTCAGATTTTACATTGTTAAATGATGCCTTTAAAGCAGGGTGTGTAGTCTGGTACTACCTGTACATGTACAGTATGTACAATATCAGTCTCATTTCAGTTTTATTTAAAGGGCACCGTTCATCAAAAATATTTTGCTTGGAAAAAGAACAATTGACATTACAGTTCCATCCACTAAACATTTACTCTTTAAATAATGTCATTAGACGATAATATAGGTGGATAATTATTGCCAGCTCCTAAAATATGACGCATTGTCATTATTGAAAAGTCTGTACCTTTGGTTTTGAAATAGAGACAAGCCATTTTAATTCATTAAGAAACAAATTGATTTTCATATTCATACTAGAAATCTATATCAAATGTGAAATTGTAATTAGATGAAATCTGTGGAATAATTTGAATTAAACCTGAATGTCAATTTGGATTTGAATTTTAATTTGTGTTTGAATTTGAATTTGAACTTGAGTTTGAGTTTGAGTTTCAATTTGAATTTCAATTTGAATTTCAATTAGAGTTTAAGTTTGAATTTGAAGTTGAATTTGAATTTAAATATGAATTGAAATGTGAATTTGGATTTGGATTTGGATTTGAATGTGATTTTGATTTTCATCTGGTCAGTCAAGTTCATATTCAAATCAAGCCTGCATGGTACTCAAAGAAGTATGTACCATCCATACACTTGAAAGCAGATGAGAGATACTGACAATCACTTGCCAGTTTCCAAGACATATATATCCTCCAACGGTACATAACACAGTCAAATCATTCAAACATGACATGTTCGCATGCATGGCAAACAGGATGGATGGCATTATCGTCCAAAGTCCAGATATAGCTTAGAAACATTCATTAATAGACCTCAGAACATATGTCATCGCTCTTTGCTTCTCATTCAGTCTTGAGTAGCTAGGCTAGGCTTGTCTTGATTGTGTTGTGTTTGTTTTCTTTGTACGTTGACACATTCAGACGCGAGGCTACACAAGTATGTTGCAATACAGGTGGGAAATTATTAAGTGAGCGGTAGAGTTTTTGGTGAGGGAATTCGCAAGTCAACCAAGATTTTGATACAAATCCGCAACAGTATATTCATAGACTTACATACATGTAAAGGTAAGGATTAGCTTACAATAATTGTTGTCATGATTAATTGCAGTATTTTTGTGCATGTACAAGCTTATTTACATTTTATAGTTATCAGTTAATCAGAGATATTAGGGCGCTTTAGTAACGAGACGGTACGCACAGGAGACGGAGTGTTTAACCAACTGTGACGGGTCTCGCACTCTTGTTACTGTCGTGATATTTGAGCGCTTTCGCTGTCTGCTAAAGGAGACGGGGACGTAAAGTCCATATCCAATTCCCGCGCTGCACCGCACACCTGCTGCCTTTTGGTGCTAGTGCTCTAGGGCCTTGAGGCTTGGTCGGAGCGCCGGGGCAAGGGACCCGGAGGTGGGCTGTAGCGCACAGCGTGCAGGCACGTCATACATAACAATGAAAAAGGGCCCCCAAAAACGGCCAGACCATCAATGTATTGTAGATTGAGGTATAGATACTGAACATACATTGGAAACACTAGTAGATTCCCTGTTTTTATCTTCAATAGACATGGTAGTGCGCTGCATTGTTAGATCTAGAAAAAAAATTATTTGTCAGCTCTCTCTCTTACGTTGTGTTTAGGGAACGAACGCTATGTTGGCCGAGTACCGTTCCGAAAATCACGGGATGAAGAGATTTCCGGTTCGTGCATGCGCAGTTTGTTTTTTTTCCCCTCGCGTTACCGTCTCCTGTGCGTACCGTCTCGTTTACTAAAGCGCCCTAGTGAAAAACGGGCAGGTAGTGGCCATCAGGGTTGTGTTCTTACCTTTTAACACCCGCAGTCACCCCTTCTTCTACTGCTGCTGCTTCGTTAAAATCTGTCCAATCTTTGTAAACAGATTATCCGAGTGCATAATTCTATCTTGACTGTTTTATTCTGCTAATTGATTTCATAATTGATGTACCAAGTGTCTCTTGGTGTTTACCTTTGTGCATTCATTACAATGTGGAGGTTCCGATTACATACATTTTTATTGACATTGTACTAAAGCATCCAAACGCAGTTATGGGTGTAATTTGATCTTTTTCTTGTATTATTTGATTTGAAAGATGGATAAAGTGTTCCTTTTTTAATGTAGTTATTATTTTTTTCTTCAAGTCATTCCATTTTTTGGTGCTAATTTTGTTTTGAATATCACATTTCTTTGTGTTTATAAAGCTATACGATAGCAATCATGAGCTAAATTAGAGAGAGGTGTACATGTACATTTAACAGCATCCGGTGACGGACTGACCACAATGTTTCCCTTGCCTCTCATTAAGACTACCTTTCATGAGCCGCAGTGCTCTGCCTCACTGCGTGAATAATGTGGTCACTGACTGGCAATTTGAGTTGAAGCACACTGTGCAGCAAATAGAGGAACAGAAAGATGAGGCCTACATTCGCCCCCTTTAGTTTTTGAAATAGCATAGACTTCAATCTCAAGCATCACTTGAAGTCGTAGATGCCAACCATTCCTATTTTGGATGAATATTTCCTGCTTTTTGGCCCTCAATCTAATGTTATAAAACCTAGATTCCTTTCTTCTTCTAAAAAATGATGTGTGAAAAGTATACAAAATGACTACCGGTATTCATAATTTTGCCTTGAGGAATTTCCTAATTTTTGCTTTGGCAGGTTGGCAGGTATGAGAAATGGACATTCTCCTGCCAAAATGCTTTGGCTTAATACCCGGTAGTGGAAACTACTGTATACTGCTAAGATGCAAATTACAAACTTGTGCCAAATAGCAGATGAGGTCTAGTGGCAAAGGCCTAGGGGAAGGTACAAGGGGCAGTACGTCCCCACTCATGGATAGCAGGAGTTTCATGCATGGCCAAGTGGGCTTGACTGGAGATGCAGAGGTCTAGGGTTCGAATATCCTTTGGCCAATATTATCCTGCTCTTGCTACTCTCCACCCAGGTGTTAAATGGGTAACCGGTAGGATGTAGGATGCGACCGTCATTGTTAGTCAAACAGTTTTTTAGTGTCAAGTAACGCCTGGCTGGAATGCTTTCCAGGGAGTGGAGATTGTGCACACATTGTGTGTTGGCAAGTATCGAATCCAATGACCAGGTATCTGTAAAGTGCCTTAATAGAGACATTTGTATTAAGCGCAATATAAAAGCGGAACATTATTTTTATTATTATTATTGTAGTACCTCCATAAATTATATTCTTTAAAAAAAACACACACTCAAAGGGGGGGGGGGGGGGGG
>BEXV01000049.1:211565-221636 GCA_003118195.1 Hemicentrotus pulcherrimus | reverse complement strand
TCACAAAATTAAAACTTTAAAAATTCATAACTTTTGTATCCTTTGTCGGATTTTCGTCAAACCTTCACTGATATGTTTCTCTCACTGTTCTGCTTTTATTAACAACAACTTAAGTTCAGGGTGGACTTTCCCTTTAAATGTTTCTGAAATCCTATCATAATTTACAAAATATGACACAACAACATTACATGTACATGCAAAGTTTAAGTTATGATGATTGAGCACTTCTGGAGTTGCTGTATCTAATGTCATTGCAGTTTGTTCCAGTATAAGTTAATATTACACAGATTTAAGAGAAGACTTACAATTTATGATTGCTTTTTTATAATGTCATCAAGAAAATGCAACTTTTTCATGCTGCTTACATTGTAAATGTAGAATGTTCTGTAAAGACTTTGCATTACAAGGTTTTATTGGTGAAGGTTGAGTACTTCTCAAGATTTTGTCAAATCAAATCTCTTGGCAATTTTTTAGATCCCCTCCCTCCATGAATGGATTGTTCCATCTTTTGAATGTAAACATTATTAAACGTGCCTGGCAGCGAGAGCCATGAATAGATGTTTTGAAAATTAGATAAATTGACACCATTCTTTGACCTGTATTTTATTACATTTATGCAAAACATTTTTGTTTCTACATTGTCGACGTTGTTAGAAGTGGTAATTAAGTACTTCCACGTAAAAACTAAGAATTCTGAAAACGTTACACAAAATGTATTCATGCCCTTTTGCCAAGCATAACAAGGATATAATGAACAATTTCTTTAAAGAGAAATAAAATCTGTATTTTAAAGAACATCAAATAATAGTAACTTAAAAAAGAATGTGATTGAGTGGGGAAAGTTTTATAAAGAAGTAGGCTATGAATTCTATCTTTTTGCAGACACAATTTGTTGGTTCCATGTACACGTATATACTCTCCACCTTTCCGAGTAAAGGACGCAAAAGATTTCACATGTAACTCAGTTGTTGTTTTATTGCTCAGCTATAAATAATGGCCTTTAAGAATTGAGATGGACTCCACCCAACCTTTTCAAACTGACATGATTGCTAATCACTTTTCATATTTAAATGTCCTCCAATGTTTAACGATTCATAAATTTCTGAGATGGTGTTCTTTCATCCTGTGTGCTCTTCATGTCATGAGCTGCGCTCGGCGGTCGCCGGTCGCTCGTTCCTCACTGGGTGGGTGCAGCCATGCACGTTGAAGCGCTCTGGCCAGAAGTGATGTGATTTTCTTTCTTGGTCCTCCACACGCTATTTACCAAATGAAAGCTTTCCGCAAACAAGCCAGCCCTAGCTGTATGATGCTGTGCTATCTGGTATAAGCTAGCTGGGCTTCATGAATTATTTTTATGTCTCTCTTGTGTTTCTTATTCCATGCATCCATACCGCTTTGTCTCTACTCCTTCAGAAAGTCATCATGGTGATGCCTTCTTGCCCCATCAGCAGTTGCGCACTATTTTGTCCCATCACTTCTCTCCCCCTCTCTCTCTCTCTCTCTTTTTCTCTTGCTCTCTTTTCTCTTTTTTCTCACTCTGTATTTGCCTTCCTTATCTCTCTCTCCTTCTATTTCTCCAGTCTCTTCTGGTCTCTTTGTTCTCTTGCTCTCTTTTTCTTTCTCTCTCTCTATCTCTATTTGTCTTTCTCTCTCTCTCTCTCTCTCTCTCTTTCCTTTATTTCTCATTTTCTTGCATTTTATTTATCTATCTCTCTTGACGCGTCTATCTTCATCTCTTTTCCTAGTTTTTTTCTCAGTCTTTCTTCTCCTTTCTTTCACATCTCCTTGCTCCCCCTCTCTCTCTCTCTCTCTCTCTATTTCTCTCCTCTTTCAACGTGCATGTAGTCTACCTCCATTTTCTTATTGTATTTGTTTATTTCTTTTTCCTTCTGCTTTTGTTTCCATGTTGATTCAATGTTGATTAATTTCACTGTCCCTCACTGTGCCTCTCACCATTTCTCTTTATTGTTCATTCCCTCTCTCTCTCTCTCTCTCTCTCTCTCTTACACCCCCATTCTCTCTCTCTCTCTCTCTCTCTCTCTCTCCGTTTCCCTCCATCTTCACTTTGTTTCTACCTCCATCTCATGACAATCGAGCCAATGTATTTTCACACACACAATAACACGGGTATATTGAGGGAGGCCGGGTCATGGTAAGATGAAGCAAGCAAGCCGGCAAGCAGGCAGGCAGGTTAGCAGCAGGCATATCAGTCGCTGGGCTGGGATTATACCGTTGCCTTGGTAGTGACGTCAATGGATCCTCCAAAGGGGGTGTTCACACTTGGTCTTCTTCTGGTAGCACATTACATTGTCCGTAGAGAACCAGAACGGGGATAACTTTATTGCTGACAGACAGGAAGTCCTTCAGGTTCTTATCATGCGACCTGCTCCAAGCGTTTTGAATCCTAGTGGTCGGGTATAGCTTACCCAAGGTTTTGTTTGCATAGCTTCCATCCAACTTCAATGTAAAATTTAATTTAGAAATTTCGGATCTTTGAAGGCATGGAATGTTACTATGTCCTTTTTGCCAGAAGATGCATTCATACAGATTTCCATGACTTGTAAAATACCACTTCTTATCAAAATATCAAAAGTTTAACAAATACTGGCTGTTAAATTCTCCATCCCTGCAGCAAGATGTATCAAATTGAAAGCTGCTCCAAGTATTTCCCTGTTTCAGAGGCAAGAAATGCAATTGATGTAGTAAAGGTGTATTCACACAGCATCCATCCCTGTCAGCATTAGGGATCAAATCGCTGTAGAAGTTTCAAGGTTACAGTAGGTACAGAATGCAGAGAATGCCATTGCTATGTTCATGTATATTTTTTTGTGATGGATGGCTTGAAATAGTCTCAATCACTGGCAGTGCTTGACTAAATCCAGGCAAGTTCCGGGCAAGTGCGTGCCAAAAATGCCTGACTATTGACATGACAACAGAGTATGACATCGATATGATGTTACATGGCATACAGGGTTTGACAGCTGAAATGTGTTTAAACATGTCGAGTTTGAATACAAACTGTAAGGACTACTAATGACAGAAGGCTTAGCCCAATATATGGGAGGGGGAAAGGAGGGATGGAGGGCAGGAGGGGAAAGGAAGGAGGGAGGGGAAAGGAGGGAGGGAGGGGGAGGGAGGGGAAAAGAGGGAGGGAGGGAAGACTGTCACATCCATCTTCTCTTTGTGTCAATAGTATACATGTAGGATAATGGGACATGCCCTGGTAGCGATAGGCCATTTTCGTTATGTAATCAAATTTAATGCTCAATTCTTTGTTAAGTGCCTTGTTACAAATTATTTCTGACACCTTTTACAGATAATTGTATTTCATTTAGTCAGAATGCGAATTGCATATGTTATGGGTTGTTAGGTAGGATAAGTCATAATGTTTTTCCTCACTAGTAACAATTGATGTATGCAGTTTGCTTTCTGACTATTTAAATGCAATTATAATTTGTAGCAGGTGAATGAAGTGATTTGTATCGAGGCACTTAACAAAGATTTATGTATCAAATTTGATTACCCTACCAAAATGGTCTATTGCTATGCAGTCAATATCCTACAGTAACAAAATTAGTAACTTCTACCCTGGACCCAACTCTATACTTGAACTTAATCCTGAACCAAACCTAAATCCTAGTGGCAACCCTAACCCTAACCATAACCCTTGACTTAATACCTGGAGTAGTTGTCACATGAGCATTTGTGTAAACTCCAATGTGAACATGGTTTATTATGTCTGCCTCTTTGTGACCTCAGTTTAAAGGCCTGGCAGACTGACTGACTTGTAAACCTCTGTTTTACACAAATATATGATTGTAATCTTGTTTAACAAAGGGATAAGCATGATTTGCAACTGTATTACATCATTAGTGATGTGCGGAATGACAGGAAAAGCTAGTAATCATACCATCCTTATTAACAAGCTAGTTTCATTTCAATAATGTGGCATTATCTTTCAGAGCTGATTGGCAATTAAATCAAATAAGTGATGCAACTGTTTATATTTTCATAAACATACCGTAAATCTCCTTGTATAAGACACACTTTTTTACCGCCAAAAAAATTGAAAGTCAGGGGTGCGTCTTACACACACCACTCGGAAACTAGAACAACATTCAAATTTATCTGCCATCTTGGTTTGAAAATAATCTTTCTAATAGATCTCAATATGTAGTTTATAATAATAATTCCTCCAACTTTTCTTGCATTACACATGGCGTACCACAAGGTTTTATCCTAGGTCCTCTACTGTTTTTAATTTACATTAATGATCTTACACATTCTTCTAAATACAACATTATTACTATTATTTGTGACAAGTTCACAAGCACTTATCGGCGCCTTCAACTGCACCTCGATGTGAATTT
This sequence comes from Hemicentrotus pulcherrimus, assembly GCA_003118195.1. Classification (NCBI taxonomy): domain Eukaryota; kingdom Metazoa; phylum Echinodermata; class Echinoidea; order Camarodonta; family Strongylocentrotidae; genus Hemicentrotus; species Hemicentrotus pulcherrimus. The sequence goes on along the minus strand of BEXV01000049.1, from coordinate 217,266 downwards.
TTTTTTTCCCCCGAAAATTGAGGTTTCGCCTTATATACAGGTACGTTGTATACACAGAGATTTACAGTATATATTACAGCTTATTATTCATTGCTATTGGTAGCATTAAGAAAATTAATTGGTGTCTGTTTCACGTGAGTTTGCTTTGGAGAAATGTATGTGCTACTGTGGTATTGCCTAAAGAAACTATCTAAATGAATTAGGACCATAATTCAGATAAATGAAGATTTTAATGCAGTAATGACCAATTTCCGGCGACTCTGGTTTCAAGATCATTGACGGTAGTTTGATTTTGCTCTTTGCTTTTATTTCCCCAAATAATACTCATCCAAACCCATCCTACCCATGGCCATGCGAGCTGACTCAGAGAATTAATCAATTGTGCTTAATTCCCGAAAAAGATCAACCCCAATATGGACGCCACTTCCACCACGGAGGGAGCACACTCAAGTGTGTCCTAGATTAAAGGTTTCTCTCCCCTTCTCAGATCAATATGGCATCCAGCTGCGCATTGTTCCCCCATAAAAGAGATCCGCACATGTTGTTGGATCCTGCACGCAGGAAATCATATCTGCAAGTATCGCGTTCCACCAGATTCCTCCATGCTCCCCATTAGCATAGATGCTCGTATAAACCCAATTAAGATACATGTATCTACGTCTGCCGAGGAACTGCACCGCCAACATGCAACCAAAGGGAATATATATTTTTGGTTCATTCATTTCTGGGCGAATCCATCACTTGATTTAGAAAGCACCTTAAATTTGCAAAAAAATTGTGAATTGTATGTCCATGGACATGCATGCAACTGTTGTTTTCAGTTTGTTGTGGTGCATATATTAAAGTCATATTCTACAGGACATACAAATGTAGATACATGTGTTGTATGATATATGGGAATATTTTTGTATGTGGGCGTAGATATACACTGTACACATATTTATGCATTGTTCAGGAAAAATAATACACATTCATTTTGTCTTATGAATGTAGGTAGCTTAAAATCTGATTGCTGATAAATACTTTTTTTCTTTTTATCATATTTGTAAAGATAAATCCTCTTTTTAAAACACATGAAATGATAATGACAGTGTGCCAGCATCTCATTTTGTAGCAGGGCATTAGCTAAGTGTAAGATGTAACGTGAGCTAACGCACTCTAGTTTTCATCAGATGGCGTCATGGGTAGATGTGAAGTTGTTTTGATAGTGAACCAGCATATTAAATGGTTATCACAGGTACTTGATTAGAGACAGAAGGACCTTGAAGCTATAAATCTTGAGCTCTGGTATGGGCATTGTATGTCCAAAGTACATGGCTATAACTCATTCAGGATTGTTTATCCTGCAGTAGATCGATTGTTTGAATAGATCTGTAAAATAAAAACAACCTCTCAAAAACTTGCTGGAAATCATCTTCAATAAAAACCACAACTCCCATTTGCACACAGTGACCTGTGCTACATGTAAGCACATGGTGTAGTACCTGCTTACCTTGATTTCCTTATCTTTCTATGATCATTACTCAGCCCCTATAAGTTTTTCTACCAAAATTGTTTGGCACATGTCATTTATTTGTAATCTTGAACATTCAGTGTATTAGTTTTGTTGGATTCTGTGATAATTCATTTTCTACATTTACCAGAATCAAGCTTATCTTTCATGAGTCAATGCCTTTCTGGCTCTCACCAGATGGACTATCATTGGTAGATGTGAAGTTGTTATGGCAACAGACCAGTTTGTCATTTGGTTACAACAGGTTGAGTTTCAGAAGGGAGTTAACTGAATGTCGCAATATATGAGCTACATGTAATAATGATGATAATATTTACCACTTCTATAGCCCAATTCCTATCCTAAAACGTATCAGTGTGCTTTACATGAATTACATAATATAACAAGACATAAAAAGATACTGCTTAAATTAGAAATACAGATTTAATGTAACATTCATATCCTACACATAGTTTTACCTGAATATTTTTAATGACTATTACAATAAACTACAACTATTACAAAGCAACAAAACTTTTAAGAATGTATGCTAGTATGCACTTGAAAAGAAGTTGGATTTTAATTGTTTCTTAAACAGGTCAATATTGTGCTGGGAGCGAAGAGTACATCGGAGAGGATTCCATAATGTGGGTGATTGAAATGGAAAGGCTCTATTTCCAAATTTGGACCTACATCATCTTAGGATGGTCAAGAGATTTTGTGAGGATGCTCGGTGAATTAGCCCTGGAAATGTCCAAAAGAGCCCCCGAAAGTCATAAAAGAGCTTCCGAAAAATTTGCATTGAGTTCAATTCAAAACAGATTAAAGAGTGTTGTTTTCATGCAAACAAGCTTGAAAAGTAGCCCCCGAAATTTTTGAAGTAATTTTTTCCCTGTGAGGATGATCCAAGATTAAAGATTCCTTGAGGAGACGTAGCATAATATCAAGCTAACGCCCTCTTGGCTCTCAGCATACAGTATATCATAGGTTAGATGTGAAGCTGTTTTTACATTGGATAACATTGTTTGTTTCAACAGGTTGGCGGTGTCACTGCCTCTCACCCATTGTATAGGCTATAGCCAGTTAGCCACCCTAATTGGCAACTTTAAGTGTTGAATGACAGACGAGTCGGATGAGAAGGGATTTGCTGGGGTTCAAACGAGGGTTGATTAGCAGGGCTAATGCATTATGGGATTGGCTGAATATTCAAGAGTCATCATGCACCAGCTTCACTAATCCCCCCCCCCCTGAGATTTACTTTTGCAATCTAGCAGTAGAGGCCTTCATGTATGCATGTAAGAAAAGAGCAATGTACATTCATACATGTATATAGATATTTTTTGTAATCACTTTGAAATGTGAAGAAAAAAATATTGGTTTAGCAATTTTAGTTAAGTTTCAAGCTCTTTATTCTTTAACAAATTATTGTAATTCTTCTCTAAATTGATATAAATGAAATGAATTCTGTTTTGAAATTTTCAATGATAAATGATATCCTGGTGACATGATTTTTGTTTGTTCATTTAGTTACAGAACTAGTTTTTCTAATTTCAACAGGATAAGAAGGTTGGCACTCTGTGCTCCATACATACATGTATATCTCTACCTGTGGAAAAAATTTGCCCACTTAAACCTTAGCTTGTAGGCTTTGTGTATCCTGGACTATACCTGTAATGATCAATTTAAATATATTTATCATCCCAGCATTTTGTGTCAGTTGAACAGATTTCTTGTACAGTGTATGTTCTCTGATTTGTTAACATCATTATGTAACTGTTTAAAAAAACATGTGGAGCCATGCAGGAGCATTTAAAAAGACATCTCTTGTTAAAAGAGCTTATCCACCTATACGTTGGTAATCTCCCCCCCCCCCCCTCTTCCCCCAAAGGTGTTCATATTTTTGTTATGTTCTTGATACCTTTGTAAACAGTAGAAGCACAAAGTCAACATCAATATTCATATATTTTAAAAAATGTGTAGGGGAAATAGTCAAGCCTCTTGTATACTTGACATACATATCAAGTGACCTGTTTGCTGAAACCCAATATTTCTGTATCGTCTTCTTCAGATAATGCAAATTTAACATGCATAATTATGTTTCTCGGTCAGTCGTTGGTCACTGCTGCCTCGAGGAGACAAAATGCGGTTGCCAATTTGATATTGACATTAACTTTTAATTTTTTTTCTTCCAATCTATCATTTATATTTGAATTTACTTTGTTGTTAGTGTTGGATAGTTTCACTCCATGCAACTTTTAATTTCAAGAGATACAACATTTTAGTTTTAAAACATGCAAGGCAATTACTCTTTGAACTATTGAGGCTGATCCTCCACTATTTCCCTTTACACGTAATTGCAATATTTATGTACAGATTAATTTGTCTCGCACTATTCATGAGGCACAAGTACAAGTATGTAGATAGTTGTGCCTATACATGTACTTGCAGGGCTTGACACTAACAGGCACCCACGACACATGAGCGTAAAAAATATAGGTCCAGATCTTCCTAAATTATTGAATTTTTGAATACAGCTCATAAGTGTTGACTGTAAGGAGTTCTGCTACATCATGTTTATGGAATTAATAAAGTTTGTACTCTGTTAAATGTTTCTTTAAATTGAATTCAAATAAATGATCTTGAATTAAGATAATACAATGTTAAAATCTTCCAAAATTGTTGTTTGTTTCATCCTAAAACCCATATATCGTGATGAAATTTTGCTTATCATTAGGAAACATGAAAGCTCAACCTTCCTTTCGGTTGCAATAAATAAACAAATAATATATTCCTGGGCCTTGTTTGAAAAACAATGAAAGGAGTGTTGTCTACACATTGTAATGGAATCATTTTGAAAAAGGCCTACATGTAGCTCTCCTCAGTTCTTCTGACATCATGTCATGTAATACTATTTCTGACCCCATGCCGTCGTTGTTGATAGCAGGATGCTGTGTGTGCACGGTATGTGATGTGGGTTTTGGTAATGATTTTAATCGGACTACATAAATAGCAGCTTTGATTGATGCATGTCTGCTTCGTAGATTATTCTGTCTTTGAACATTTGTTTTGTTTCTGTTTATTTTCCTATCTACCATCTCTCTTCTTTTGTCTTCTTGTTCTATTTTCGTCTTCTAATATTATTTCATCGACCACTAACAAACTTATTTTTGCAACTCTTCTCTATCCTCTTTATTTTTCCTCTCTTTAATTTTTTAATCTTATTTGGGTTATCAATCCTTTTTCATTCTTATCGTTCCTTTTGTCATCTTTTCACATTTTAGTTCGACATGGTAATCCCTCCTTTCTACTACTTCTGCTTAGACATGAAGGCTTGACTCTTTCAGTTACCAATTCAGTTTTGGATTCAAATTTGGTTTGTTGTATTTGGTCAATGGTTGAAGTTATAGGAAAAACAACTTATGTCTGAAAAAGGGACTGTGCGGCAATTGTTGACGGAGCATATATGTCGTACAATCCTCATTACGTTGACCTCAGCTAGTCTCTCCGTGGGAACACAATGTTATTGCAAACATGCATGACTCCAAATGAATTCTAGATAAACTCCCTAAATGTATAATGGCACTTAGACCTAGTGCATAATGCATTGCGCTGGACTAGCTTGTACATGTACATGTATGAAGGCCTTAGTCATATACGGTTGTGAAGTCGGGAAGTGACAGTGCTTGTACAATATTTCTCATAAAAATATCATCCGTTTGGAGCCAGAAGGGTGTTCACACTCTATGTAAAATCATATGAATGAACGTCCTTCTAACTCAAAACAGATGATGTTATAGTGTACATGGCTGCCTCTTAAAATCAATATTGACAATGTCGTTTCTCATTTGATTTTACAAGGGGAGGTAAATACCTGAAGATATAATTTTGAACGCATTTCATGGTACCCCTATGGACATTTAAAAGTCATTGCTCTCTCTCAAGTTGACTTGATTTTCCTCCAAGGGATAATAACAGCATATGTGACAGGAAATTAAACCATGTTTTTGAAGGAAATGGTGGGGTATAAATAATCCCTTTTAGCCGCCGGTGAACAATGGGTCAAACCTGCAGCACGGTGACTCTTGTCCTAAATTGTTGCCAATTTAACGCCCGGCATGATATATACCAGGGATTCAAACAGGAAGGCCTATGGATTTCCCAGTACCGGCCCAAAATACGCAGATGATGCCGGATGCTTTCATCCAAACA
>BEXV01000049.1:185980-204850 GCA_003118195.1 Hemicentrotus pulcherrimus | reverse complement strand
AAAAAAAAAAAAAAAATCATTTTTATTTTGCAAGTGTATGTGGAGTTCATGGGCTGATAGAGTCACAGGTGTCCAAAATTTTATTTTGACTTTGCCAGTGACTTGGTGGAATACCCTCTCCCCCTCCTTCCTCCCTGATTGTAAAGCTTAATTTACCTTTTGTTTTAATTGCTTTATGTAATATCAAACCTTTGGGGACTTAGAACCCTGGAGCCCCTTCCCCTCCCCATTTTTTAAAAAATATAAAACCCTTGATCCACCCCATGGGCTTCTAAAAAGGCCCTTCATTCCGGAGAGCTCATCTCTGTCTGGGTCTGTCTGGCCAGCCCTTGACTAAAAACGTTCTAATTACTCTTTGTTGACAGGTGCTTGAGAATTCCTGGGAGACGATTGATGGGGTCAGTGTATCTCTACGTCTCTGGGATACCTTTGGTGACCATGAGAAAGACAGACAGTTTGCATATGGCAGGTAGGTATTCAGCAGGCTTTTTATTCTTTGGTTGTGGTTCTATTCTCAACTCCATTATTTCATGTTTATTTCTCCATTATGATATACTTTCAACAATTTTCGAAACATACAGGTGTATAGGAGTTCCAACTTGTTGGTCTATAATTCTTATTAATGTTAATGTTTCACTTTATAGTATACTGGGCTTAAAAGAGTTCAACCTATGCAAGTTAAGAGTGTTGTTGTATAACTCTAATTAATGTTTATGTTTACCTTGAAGTGTATTTTATTACAACTATAAAGCTGTGCTTAAAATACTTAAACCTATACAGGTTAAAAGCGGTTTAACTTATATATATAGTTTTAACTATTTTAAGCAGTTTTATACCTGTAACTCAAATTGATGTTCATGTTTAAGTGCTTAAAATAGTTAAACCTGTCCAAGTAAGTTAAAACTGTTAACAATAATAATAATCTTTGGTTCTGTAACTGCAATAACTGTTTTTGTTATACCTTTAAGTATACTAGCTGTGCTTAAAATAGTTAAACCTGTCCAAGTTCAAACTGTTGGCCTATAACTCCTGGGGTTATGACGTGATGTGATGTGATTAACAGCTCCACCGTCAGACCCGCCGCTGATATCAAGTAATTGGCTGGCCTAATGAAGACTTTGCATGCAGCGCCAATCTAAACAAGCCACAGTGATTTGTAGGTGTGGGACTAACAACCACATTCAGAGTATAACATGGCCATGTTGTTAGCTCAGTGAAGCCGCGTTCATCGTTCATGTACAGTGTTCTGAGAAAAGCCTTGTTATGCATAAAATACGTCTATTGCAATTTCCAAATTCTACTCCAAATTGTAATACCGGTAGATAAATGAGGTATCAAATGCACATGTTATATTTATCTATAGTCTTTTCATCCTTATCTCTTATTCAAATTGTACTATTTAACTTATTTTATTGTTGGAGTGATTTAATTGAGGTCATTGGGCTTTCATCCATCTACAATGTTCTGAGAAAGCCTTAATGTTGCATGCGTCCATAAAACTGTCATCCATAAAATATGTCTGTTCTAAATAGTACCACAGATACCGTTTTCAGTAAATTAAATTGAGGTATTCTTCAATCTGCATTCAAGTTGGAAGAAATGCATTTCATTCATGAATCAATTCAAGTGTTTGTTCAACAAACTGGTTCTGGAATGCTGTTGCATTAATATAATCATTTCAGGTATATTTCTTGCTTACTTTTTGTAAGAAGCTTCAGATGACACTAGATTACATTTCTAAATACTTCTCTATAGGTATGTTCTTCATCAGCTCGAGATTGCCAAATAGCCTGCTATTCCTGATTTGGGAAATAAGCCAGAAGTTACAAATTGCTTCCTCATCAGCTCGAGAATCGACCTTGAAACTCGAAATTCGAGCTTGAGAAATTGGCTTGAGATATTTTGCTCAGTGTTCGCGCACAGTGCGAGTCTTCGGGCTGGTGATGAAGACGCACCGGACAAATAGCAGGATATTTTGCCAAATAGCGGGATAATTTGCAGACTAGCTCAAGGTATTTTAGGATGATTATCTCTACAAAATATATATCCAGCTAATTGCAACTGCGGGCTGATGACGACACAAATTGGCTGGATAATTTGCGATCGGGATACATGTAGTTAAAATAGCGGGTCATTTGGCAATCTCGAGCTGATGAAAACAGGCCATGTCTGGCAAACAAGAGATGGTCGTTTATATAGTTCTATCAAGTAGTTTCTCTCTGTAGAACTCAATCTGATTTATAAGTATGTTCCATAAAAATCTCCCCAGTCATAAATATGGTTATTCCTCTAAGAAAACTATTCCAGTAATGCTGTCAAGGCAGTGTTAATAGGCACATTTCATTGAAAGGTCTGTAACGAAGTAATTTATGCAGCACCGTAAATTGCATTGATTTCTATCTGCTGTATATCTTTCTGACATCATAGTATCTCTGTAGTCAGCCTCAACAAAAACATAAAAGCCACACTTACTAAATTACCACATAGTGACACTTTTACAACCCTCTTATTCTTAAAGCTCGTGTCGTGAATTCAGGTTATGGAACATGCAATTTATAATGAAACTGGCTTGAAGTAATTCAACCTTTCTCAGGCAGTTGATGAAATGTTGTGCGTGTAGTTTCTGGTTATTTCATGTTTGCTGAAATTGTTTTATGTTTGTGTCTTGGAGATTGATAAATACAACAATGGCCCGTAAAATGTCTGCTTTGGATGAGCTTGGTTTAATCAGGAAAATCTTTTTGAAAACATTAACATGTATTACAAGTCAGCATACCGGTAGTCAGTAAGGATCCCTGTATGTACATGAAGATAAAGTGGTCTCTGGATTTCAAGTGGTTTTTGAAGTCCGAACCTGTTGAGGTGTGACTTAATGAGAAGTTAATGAGATCTTCACGCCCTTTCTGAGCGGTCCGTCCAAGCTAGCCTAGCTTCCAGGCTTCAGTATAAATGCTAGTTGCACCGTAAAAGTGCTGAGAAGATCGAAGATGCAAGTGGCTAAAAGAAATGAAATTCATAAGGTTTCATTTTCATTTTTTAAGGTGTGATGGTTCTTTTATGCTGGATATACGGTACCAAAAATATTTTAAGGATAGTTTGCCAAAGGCGGTTTAGAAGATTTTGAGACTTCCAGTGAATTTCACATTTGACAAGAGTGCTTCTAGTGAAATGTACGCACATGTAATTAGATAAGAGAGCTAAATCTTTCATCGATTTTGGGGCACTGATATTCTGTACATTCAAATTGTATTGAGTTAACATCCCCACAAATGTATTTGATTGTGAATGGACATTGTGAACCAATTATGGCTGCTATTGAACCTGACAGGGTAATTGACGGTTCAGCATTTAATCATGGACCTTCATGTTCATGTACGTGCAGCTGTATGTCAGAACAGCAATTGAATATGCCACTGACAATAAAGATGGAGTTGAGTTTGGGACCCTGTTTCAGAAACCTTCAATAACAAGTTACAATGACTGTAGCTACTGAAGTTACTGTGGCATTTGATTGGGAAAGCATGATTATGTAGCACACAAAAATGTGGTATGAAAGTTTGGTCCAATGTTTCAGGATTTTCATGTCATGAATTGAATGTCAAGGCATCCAGAGAGCAGTGTCTAATTCAGGGTACACTTCAACTATGATGTTCTTCCAAACTGATGTAAATGATATACAATTATAGCTTGCAAATTTTACCTTTTCCCAGGACTCAACGGTCCTCTTTAAATCATGTCAAAGGTGAAGAACAGAATTATATATGACATTTTAGCAAGTAGGATGAGGTTACAAATATGCAGGCTGTTTAATCGTTTATTGCGTTGGAACTAAAAAAACCTTGAAAGAGTCTCATGTTGTATTGTGACGCATTCAGGCGTGGAATTGCTGCAAATTAGGTATTAATGCAAGTCGTGGAGTGAATGATTGTATATTATGATTATCATACTTGCAAGCACCTTTGCCAGGCTAGGGCCATCCACGCAGCGTGCATGCATATTAGAGGGGGGAATCGAATTGCAGAGATATAGGGTGACGTGCATGCACGCTTGCCTTTATGAAGGGTCTTGCCTAGCATTCTTCTGATATTAAATGAAACCTTTCTGAATTATGAATTAGGTTGTTACCCCCTGAGAGAAAGAGTGGCCCTTTCAAGGGTCATCAAAAGGTTTCTCCTGGCTATTTTAGGGCTGCCTCTTTCGTACTTCTCTTCTGCTTTCCATCACAAGACCACTGCCTTCCAAAAGGAAATGCAATAAGGATGGTATATTAATTGTATGACATCATGTTGTCAATTTTTATTTGATATACTTTTAGTTTTCTTTTAAAGGGTCAATCATTGTACTACACATTGACAAATTGTTTTGATATAGTTTCTATTTAGGGTCATTGACTAGTTAAGATTTCTCCTAAATTTAATTGCCTTTGAAATTTATTCATAGGCTTCATGAAAATGTAATCCAAATGAGAAAAAAATTGCCACTAAAGTATCAGCTTTGAGACAGAAATGAGGCATATTTATAGTTTATTTTAATAATCTAATGTCTTTTTAGGGAGTGGAAACTTTTATGGGAAAACAAAAATCTTTGAATTAGCAACAAATGGACAAACACACAATCTTTATTTTGCACTTTATTGACATTATCTTTATCATTCCTTTTTTGAAGATATGAAATAAATGCAAGATATTTTGTTAAAAGTATATATATAGAGAGAGAGAGAGAGAGAGAGGCATATTTGCACGGTGGAGATCAATATAAGTGTTGCCAATTTGGAAGAGGGATGATGATCCATTTGGACACTTCAAAAAATCTTTGTCCCTGAACAGCATATTGTGTAAAAAGAGGATGTGGCACTGCAAGAGGTAGTCCTGGTGTGAAGGTTTAAAAGATGAAAGAAAAAAAACACACACTCTCTCTCTCTCAACCGATTTCCATAAATGATGCACGACCTCACGTCATCTCTCCCATCTCCCTTTTCCTTCCAGGGCGGACGTGGTGCTGCTCTGCTTCTCCATCGCGGACGCCATCTCGCTCAAGAACGTCAAGAAGAAATGGCTGCCGGAGATCCGTCACTTCTGCCCCCGGGCTCCCATCATCATGTGCGGATGCAAGAACGATCTGCGTTACGCCGACCTAGAGGCCCTTAAGAAAGAGAGGGGGCCAGTGAGGTAAGACTAGCTCACTGCCCTGCATGTAAGTTTGCACTGTAAGGGATGCAGAAGCTAGGAGGTCTGAGGAGGGTATTAAGATACGGTTGCCATGGTAACTGCATCAGTGTTTAATACAAAGCAGTGACCTGTTGCTATACAGCAGCCATGGACCCACATGTACTTTTAATGCTTCGTACACAATCATAATTACAAATTAGTATATGTATATGGTAAGTGAGGGAAAAGAAAGAACAAAAGAGCTGTAACAAAATTCTCCAGGCTTCATTTACTCGTCAAAGGTCACAAATTAGGGTTAAGGATTATACTAGGGCATTGATCAATTGATGCCCCCTGGCTGTACAATCCCTCATTAGTAAATCATATTATATCGATGCATGTGACATTTGCTACCAGGACACCTATTTCATATTATAATCAATAACAAGTTAAAAGAAGTAAAGCTACTGAAATTGTTGTATCTGAATTGCTAGGAGCAAAATATGTATTTGGCTCTCTTTATTTATTTGTAAACAAAACATGTTTTTATCAGACATAGCCCTGGATGTTTTTACCTTGGGAAAATATTAGTAACCTTTTTTTTTGTGGCTGTGACAAATTATCAAGTGTGTTTGGAATATCAATATAAACCCAATTAAGACAAATGTTGGGTTACATACCAGTATTTTTTTCTGCCAATAAGGCCATAACACTATATTGTCAATGACATTTTTCCTGTAAGGTTGTTCATAAAATTCTATAAGATACAAAGAATACAAATTATTGATACGTGATAAAAGATCTGTCTGATTTAAGTTCAGGGACATATTTCTCTGCTGATAAAACGCAATCAGTGCGATCTGCAATTGCCCTTCAAACCCGAGTTTTGGTTACTTAAAGGCCCACTGCACTACTTGTAGCTACTTGCGCCCTCTCTATATTAAACAATGCCTAATTGGTGACCATTGGTCCCCCATAATCCTCTTTTTCTTATGTTAACTGAGAGCTGAGTTGATGAAATAACCACCTGTCCAGTGACCTTGCAGGGCAGTCTAATCCCTCCTGTAAACTAGTACTGATACGCTTTTAAGGCATTGTTTAACAATGTTTCCAGTTTTACAAATCTGAGATGCATGGCCCTTCGTGTTATCAGTGTCTGTGATATGGTGTAATATTGAAGCCCTAAAAAATTGTGCTTCAAACTGACCATGAAGTGCCTCAAAAATGTAAAAATCTTTGAGTGACCGGTTTTACCATACCGGTACCGGTACTCATCTTCCACAGTAGAATGTAGTGTCATATAAACCGTTGGGGAAAACGGTTTTTGAAATTTTGAATTCCAATCATAAATATCTTGATAATCGGGCAGGTTTGTAAAAGTCATGGGACTCCTGCATCACTGACCTAAAGGTTTATAATTATAATTGCTGCGTGAGCTAAATCCAGAATTTTGTTTAGAATCTGAGACAAAGATACCCAATCCCTTTAACTTTCAATTTGCATATTTAAAGCAGTTTAAGATAAGCTTATGCATAATTTTAAACCAATTCTCTTTTACTCTAATGAGATGTTAGCAATCATTTGCCTACACCATATGGAAATGTTGTGAGAAAGATAGAGGATAAGGACTTATAATTTTTTTTTATTGAAACTGGAAAGTATGTCATGGTTTGAAGTATGATGACTAGTGTAACCCTTGTTTGGTTTCTAAGCTGTTATTGTGTATAAAGTATTGTGAACCAATCTTTGGCCTGTGCAAATGTGATCCATAGACCTTAAATTATGTTTTGATATTTGGGGTACATTTGCAGCCACCAATGTTCCCGCCATCGAGCTTTTGACCCCGAGGCAATTCTACCACCGAAGGAAGGCCGCAACATCGCCAAAGAGTCCAACCTCGTCTACTACGAGACCAGTTCCTACACTCTCTACGGAGTCCAGGAGGTTTTCGACAACGTGGTGAGGGCAGCGCTCATCTACAGACGGCAGCATAGGTTCTGGCAGTCCAATCTGAAGAAGGTATGCCTATGTGCAGAGAAGAAGGGTTGTGTCACATGTGCTTTAGTGACAATTGCTGCATGTTCCACTACCTACGCTAACCTTGTATTCACATCCCAGAGTCTACCTATGCTGCAGATATTAAAAGAATCGTTTAACAATGTTAAATCTGAGATCCAAGGTCCTACGTGTTATCAGTGTCTGTGATATTGCGTTATGTTTAAGCCCCCCCAAAAATTGCTCTTCAAAATGATCAAGAAGTGCCTCAAAAAAGTAAAAACCTTTGAGTGCCCAGTTTAACCATACTCGTTTTCCCCAATAGACTGTAGTGTTATAAAAACCGTTTGGCAATCGCAAAATTTGAGCTAAATCAAGGATTTTTTAAAGGATCTAAGACAAAGTTACTGGATCCCTTTAAAATTAGACATCAACGATATCTGACAAATGAATGTGGTAGAAATTGAGTAATAGCCAAAGAAGCAGATAAAGACGATGAAATCGAGCTAGTAAATCCTGACCAGAAGTCGAACTAAAGTATATTGTCCAAAATGCTCATCTTAATTTAGCTGGTTCAGACAGCTCAAGGTTTGCATGAATAGACCATGCTGAATTACTTTTAGTCCAGCTTTACCTCTGAATGCAGTGCCATTACCAAAACTCAAAGATACGTAAATATATTAAGAGAGAAAGAGATAGAGGGAGAGTGTATCAGTACACACTTATTTTGACTTCTCCCGATAGAGAGGTGTTGTTGTCTAGTGGATAAGTCGTTGGACTGTGGATCGAAGGGTCCGCGGTTCGAGTCCCGCCACGGCACTTATGTCCTTTGGCAAGATATTAATCTACCTTTGCCACTCTCCACCCAGGTATTAATGGGTACCGGTAGGAAGGAATTCCTGAATGCTACATGTATGAGCGCCGAAATCGGCTGCCTATAGCAGAGCGGGGGTAATGTTGGAGCGCCTTGAGCACCATGCATGGTGGATATGTGCACTATATAAATATCCAATATTATTATTACAGGTCCAGAAGCCACTCCTGCAAGCACCCTACTTACCAGGCTGCCCTCGAGGGCCTTGTATCCATATCCCAGAGTCCACCTACGCTACAGATATCAGCATCTTACTCAAGGAACCTGCTTGTGCTGATGTGATCTTCACAGCTCATGGGGAGTCCATCTGTGCACACAAGGTATTGTTTTTTGTCTGACCGTCTTCCAGCCCAAAGTGGCTGGTGATGACTGATTGCCCCCTGAACTATCTTAAAAGAACCTGTAAAAGAAGAAAGCAAGTCCTGTGAATGTCTCATGAATTATTTGCACTGCATAGAATCACAAATCCACAAGTTTGACCCAAATGTAATACTTGGATATTAAATTCCTATCTCTTTCTTATTCTCCCTTTGCCAATTTCACTCAGTTTCTCTCAATTCTTTTCCAGTCTTTCCTCTTCTTTTCCCTCCTCTTCTTGCTCTTCCTCTCTTTCCATTTTTTCCCCTTCTTTTTCTCCTCTTCTGTTTTATATCTTGCATAAAGAAAAAAAAAAGGCAAAAATAGAATGACCAACCTGTTGGAGACTTCAAAGTACTCTGTTGGTTTCCACAAATGAATTCATTATGTAGAGTTGACAGGATGTGTTATGGGATGTATGACAGTATTTATGTAATTTATATTTATTCATGTTTTTATAGGTTTGCCTACTGGCTGCCTCACCAATATTCAGTGAATTGTTCCTCGATGATGAAAAAGATATAGAACTGTCCAAACAGTCTTCATCGTCTGCAAGCAATTCAAGCAATGAGAACCAGTCACAAGCCAAAGACATCCTCCAACAACACCACCACCACACCGCCCATCAGAGTCCTAGGTCAGAGTCCCCTATGTGCTGTCACAGCCCCACACCAGACCGGTCCCAGTCACCAGACTGTAACCATGAGAACATTTGCCCCTCTCCTCCTCTGGGGCTGCACCCCAACTGTAACACTCTCCTGGCAGAGGACCAGTGTTTAAGCATCTCACCCAACGGGAACACGTGCCTGTTCTCTGGCTCGGCTCGGCACAAAAACTGCAGCAAGGCCCAGCCCACCACGATGGGCTCGTCGTCACCGTTGCACCACCACCAACAGACCTCGACACCCACCAGGTTCCGCTCATCCTCCCCTTCCATCAGGTCATCACCGCTGCAGCAGATCAACACGCCCACAGTGCCTGCGAACCTCCAATGCCTTCCGACAAAGACTCTGAAGCATCAGGCCTTTAACTCCATCCACTTACAGCAGGTGACCGACAGCCTGGGGGGTCGGACCACCCAGAGGCACATTGTTGTCCTAAACCCCAAGATCACGGCGGAAGCGTTCAGGGCAGTTCTGGAGTTCCTCTACACAGGTTCCTTGAACATCAAGGTGTATAGTAGCCTTAGCGATATCATCACCGCGGCATCTTTGTTGGACCTGTCGGACCTGGTGGCCTTTGTGGCCAATGTAAAGAACCAGGATGAGTTTCTCAATGCGGACCTGGTGGACAACTTTCTGCACAGGAGAAAGGAGAGGTTTGCCAAACTCTTTGCCAACCAAGGCCTTCTGTCAGGTAAGCCAATGTTGTCCTAGAGTAACCGACACACTTCTTGGATTTCTCACTGGAATATAACATTTTATCCCTGTCCCAAAACAAAAAATCAAATCCAATATTATTTGCTTTAAAAGAAAATTATGGAATGGTTGTCAAGCTATGACAATTGTTTGAATAATTTTCTATTCAGTAACTTCGAACTTTGTTAATAAAGTTGGAACTCATAATAAAATGAGACCTTTTCCCCTGAATCTGTTTGATTGATGTCTGAACTATTTTAAAGAAAATCTAATGGTAGCAAGTTTTTTCACCAAGTCCCTTATGTGGATATCTATGTTTTTATTTCAGGAAGCTAATGTATCTTAACATAGATTGTTAGTGGTCCATACAGGTACTTTAATTGGTGTTTTATTGCCAAGGTCGATTAGTCAAAAATAATTTCAAGATACTTTAGCAGTTCTCATCATGATGTTTTAATCCCATCTACTTTTGTAGATTTGGTGATCAATGTTGAGGATGGTCAGGTGAAGAGTCACAAGTGTCTGGTGATGGTGAGGTGTGATCCAATGCTAGCCATGCTCAGCGGGAACTTCAAGGAGAGTTCATCAGAGGTACGACCATCTTCAGGGGTGGCGTTTCACAAAACTTGTCATCAGTGACAAATGACAGTTGTTATAAGCTACTGAAATCCTTGCTTCTGATTGGTTATCAGCAGATTTGTCACTGATCTTAGTCATTTGTTATTGAAATAAGGCTTAGTGAAACGGGCCCCAGTATCTCTCTTTTTCATCACAATTATTATGCACAGATTCTAGGACAAGTACATGTATCCCCTGGACAACAACCACTCTAGGATTATCACCCCTAGGACAATGTCTCCATCGGACATCTACCCAATATTCAAATTATCTGGCCCCTTATACCAACCGATAGTTTCTCTTCCTGTATATTGTAAACATATTGTATGACATGTATTACTGTATTGCTGTTGGTAAATGAATAACAAATCAAATTCTTAGCATAAGTGTTTCATGGACATCAGTCCCAAGATAAGTGTCCCTGACATATGTTCTTGTAGTATTTGTAAGTGTATAATAGTAGGAATCTAGTTGTCTAGGGATGTATTTCATGTCCTTTGGACAATTATCCAGCACTTTGGTAATTGTCAAGGATGAATACGGTGGAAATATTCTTTACGCTAATTGTCCTAGGGGTAATTCTGAGGGTTGGTAAGCAAATCTTGTATGTATAACATATTACATTTTTGCATTCATAATGAGCTGAAACACATATATCTTCTTCTATTTAGGCAATAATGGACCAATCCAGTGTATACGTGTATACACTTTGATATTTTTGTATCGATCCTAAAATGCAATTTGGAAATTAAAGTGTACCAATAGCCAAAACATGTTTTGCTCTTGATGTGAGGGGTTCTATTTCACTATAAAGATATTAGCATCAAATATTACTTATACAAAGAAATATTGCAGTTGACATATAGCCTCAGTAAATATTAAAACGACTTGTTTAGTAGACTAGTTGACAGACACGTACGTGCTCATATAAAATAGCGCACATACATGTACTTAACAAAGCGTTGTGGCGTGCGCCTGTAATCTAGCTAACAATGGAAGTTAATAACTTTTTCAGTCAAGGACGTAGATTCAAAACTGAGTCACGTCTTTCCTATTGTGACGTTAAAGGTCGGTCAATAATCGTATCTGATTGATACACGTCTGTAAAAACTCAATTACACATAAACACACCATTTTGTGTTATCCCTTAGTTTATTCATAGTCCTAAATCTTTAACTTATAGAATGCCAGGTCAACTTTTTAGGTTGATTTTCAACCAACAGTCTAGCTTAACAAAAATTGTATTTTTAAGTTAAATAGTTGATTAGTACACTTGAACCGTTTTTCCTTTGCCTTGGCCCAGGTATCGATGAAAACCTTCAAGAAGGCAACCTTTGAGCTGTTCTTGGAGTACCTCTACACGGACCAGTGCCACATGGAGAGCAACTCCGACGCTTTGGCGGTCCTAGAGCTAGCCAACTTTCTGTGCTTGCCCCACCTGGTTGCCCTTTGTGAGAAGAGTGTTGTCCATGAGCTCCAGTCCAGCATGGAGACACAAGATGTCCTTGACGAAGCCGTCGTCAGCGTCCTCCAGATAGCTAAGGTTGGTACACGTCAAGCCTCTCTGTCAAAGAAGAGTGTCAAAGTCTTGAACAACAGGGTCTTCTATCCATTTATTTCAAGTAAAAGAACACTTCAGCTTGACATGTTAATTTTGGTTCTAGGACACCTACCCCCTGGACATCCATCCCCCGAATGACCACCCCCAATCAACTACTCCCTAGGACAACTACCCCCTAGGGCAACAAGCCTCTAGGACGACTACCACTTGAGACAACTACCCCCCGGACAACTACCCCCCAACAACTAACCCCAAGGAAAACTACCCCCCTCCCCCGTACAACTACCCTCTAGGACAACATACATGCTGTTGTAAATGCTTCCATCAATTTTTAAAAGCACTCTTTTAGCCACTTGTACACCTTTTACAGATTTTCTGGAGGAACACTCCAGCAAAGTGCTACCTGTTGTAGATGTCGTCTCTCTGATATAATGACACTGTGGTATTGAGGGGTATTGTTGACCTGGAGTGCTAACCTCAAGATAGCTAACCTCAAGATTTCCAGACTCAAAACACTTTTTTTGTTAGGGGATATTCTGTCAGCCTTACAGCATGCTTTCTTGTTCTTCTTTTCTGGACAATCTGAATCCAGCTGGAAAATATATTCTACAGATTAATTCATTCTTTTTTTGTTTGCTTTCTGTTTAGCTTCACAATGCCCACCAGCTCCATAGCTGGTGCATCCACTACATGACCATACGTTTCATCGACGTCCAGAAAGTCCGACCAAAGCTCTTCAAGGAACTCGCTCCGGAGTACCGCAAGCAGATAGAGCGCCAGCGCTGGCCACCCGCTTACTACTTGGACGAGGCGGCTTACTTCGAGAAATGTTTGGCTGAGCTGAAGAAGGGCAACGACATCCGGACCAAGAAGCACAAGTGGTGTCTGAGATGATTTCAACAAGCTCCTTGATGGCTCCTTCCTCTAACCAAAGACTCTTCTTGGTCTCTCCCTCCGTTTGTTGCGGTGCCCTTACATTGTTTTGCCACTCTTTTGATTAGCAATTAGCCCTCGTTGTTGTCATAGATGGATGTGGAACAGGGCTAAATGTAACCTGAACGAGACTGTTACCTGTGGCAAGACATTGATCTGTCTTTGCCGCTCTACGCCCGGGAGCAGGGAATGGGTAGCTGATACCCTTGGAAGCATCATCTCGGCAATTCAGCTGTTAAACCAAGGCTAATAATGATTATACGGTACCTTGTATCTTCAGGACAAGTCCTGTTAACCTTTTGATACTGATGCCAGAGATAACGTAAGCTGGTATCTTAAAGATATGCAGTTAAACCCAAATCAGTTTGGATTCCATCAGTTAAAAATCCAAAAACCAGGTACAAAGTGTTACTTATACTGAGTAAGTGCTGATAGTGTACATCATTTGGAATTTAGAAATATCATCTTCAATATCATACATGAGACACAAAAGAATGTGATTGGTAAATGCTAAAAGATATAATTTTTGTCCAAACAAAAAGGAATTTTGGATAAGTATTAAATGAAATTTTAAAATATTGTTCCATTTAGGGGAAAACAAATTTACCAAATGTATTATAGGTAGGTTATAAAGGTTTCAGATTGCATTGAAGACCTTGTACATATATACATGTATGTAAAGGGTGTAATTTTGAGTGTGTTCACTCGTACTTCTGAAATGCAAGAATTTGTGTCTTCTTAAAATACAAGTTGAAGTTAATTACACTGTAAGTGATGGTGCTAGAGACTCGTAAGTTAGAGAAAGATCTCTATCGATATGTAAAAATGCTATGTGATTAAAAAAGAAAAATTATTATTTGCTGAAATGAATGTATAAAGTATTGAATTATCTGTGAGTTCACACACCGTGACACAAGAAAATGTATGTACATACAAAGTAATGTCTAACTGTATCATCGGAAAAAGCTTGTATTGAATGTGCTTCTAATCCGGCAAGGAATTGTGCATATGCAGTAAATAATAATGCTTAATTTAGTGGCAAAAATCAATTCACTCTTTCACAAGAAGTGGTCTCTTTTTTTATTTGATTAATTTTGTTGAGATTTTTGGTACATAACGATAGGCAGTGTGGAGATTGATGTAATAGCTGTATTGAAAGAAGAGTGGATGGGTGCAAGGACCGATGCTCACATATTGCCATGAAGTCCAGTCAAAGTAACCTGAAGAAAAAAAAACACAAACAGAATGGAAGAACGTGGAGAAAAGATATCAAAAGTTGCATCAAGGGTTGTCGTTAAAGATGTTGTAATCTTTGTAGGCCTCAATGATGATGATAGATTTGAGCAAGGTACATTTATGTGGTTACAAAACATATTCTTTTGATAGAATAGAATGTCAAAAGAATAACCGCAAACCTTGCTAAAAAAAAAAAGAATAAATATGTTGTCTACCTGTGGTTCCTGTTAAGCTCGCTTGCCTTACCGCTCCCGGTGATTGATAACATCTTTTGTTGGGCAAATACCAGAATAATGTCAAATTCCCCATGCGTACGTGTTTGTGTGTTCATTAAAGGTAAAAAACAAATGTGGCCCTTGTAGACAGGTTGTCTTTCTATGCAGGTGGTCGCTGAAGGAGATGTCACTGTACAAGGTTAGAGTACTCATTAAACGTGGCTACATGTATCCTAGCAAGGTAGTGTGCTGTTTTGGGGTGCTTTTCAGTCCCACCCTCAGTTCTGCGGGTGTTTCACAAAGATCTGAAGTTGAACATATCTCTAAGTTGGACTTAACAATTATGGAAAGCTGTTAGCATCTTTGAAAATAGTTTGTAAAAGTTATTTTAAAAGACATACAAAATTGATTCAAATCATTCATATTTTCTATTATCAAGTATATTTCATGTTCTTGACATGAAATTCATGATAAGTCTAAAATACTTGAATTCTTGCTTTGGGAAATTTTTGGATTTTAAGGCTAAAAATGGCTCTCCACAATTTTTAAGTCAAACTTAGAGTTAAGTTTGACTTAAGAACTTTGTGAAACACCCCCCTGGTTTCATTAATAAGCGGTCCAAATTTTGTTTGTCCTACGATCAAACTCAGCTGCTCATTAGTGTGTTGGTATGCAATGATTATCATTCCACATTCGACTTCATTCATCACAATGACACCTTTAATACAGCACTTTCACTTTCCAAAGATGAAGAAGTATCGGATCTCTTGCGTTTGTGTGTAATACATGGATATCTCAATACTTATATAAAGGTCTTGTATGGACACGTGGCCTCAGACTTTCTATAAATTTAAGTTGACAAATCATGAAGGACAATACGGTCTCCGGACATTATGTCATAAGGCATACTTAATCTTGAAACAAAAGCTTCCTTAGATAATCATTAAAAAAAGGTATTGAAATGTTTCAAAAATTATATATACCGGTACCCAGATGTTGTGTGTCCGGACAGGTTTTGTATCCTGACAGTTAATTTGAAGAAGTTGCATGCAATATTTCATAAACTTAAGACTTCAATGTAAAACAGTATTATAAAGGATAATTATTTATGATGCTTTAAAGAGCTATTTGAAGCATACATTTTGTTAAATCCGTAGGCGCTAGTGATGGTTATACTTTTGCAAAGTGTCCAGACACAAGCCTTAGATTTAGGTGTTTAAGAAGAGGAATAAAGCTCAATGGATGATGTTTAAATTAGAGTAAGAAAGAAAGGTAATTTTAAAAAATAGTAATACCCTATCAAATCACAGTTTTGACTCGTGCAGAGTGATTGCATTGCCTGCATTTTCATTTCTCTAAACCCTTATGATAACATGTAGTATACAAGGGGGTATTAAATCAATATGTGTAGATTCTACCTTGCTGTAACATTTTAAGAATTACTAGATGCAACTCTATCCTAACTTTCGTTTGTATAGGCCTATGTCCTCTTCACATCTCTCTATATTTGCAGAGACTAGGACAGACCTGCTGAGAAGTTTTTGGCAAACCGATGCGCATTTGTCATTTGCTGCTTCTTCGTATGTAATTGAGAAAATGACAAGACTTGACTGATTTGATATGTAAATTAATGCTTTGTGTCATCTCATACTTTTTAATGCATTTATTTTCCTCAGGAGTGATCCATCTTATTGTATATCATTCTGTATCATACTATGTAAGTATGTATTATTGTATAAATTATCTTCTTTTGTCTGATTTACATATTAATCAAAGATTATGGAAGATGAAGAAGAAAAAAAAATCAAAGCTATTTTTGTGAGAAACTTACCTGTGGAAGAAACACTTGCGTTTTTTCCATTTCCTTTTTTGTTGTGATATTGGATGTATATAATTTGTATTTATTGATAGAGAAAAAATTGAATGCAATTGCCATGTATATTATCATTGATGTTAATGCTATTCCTTTGAAGACTATTTTTCGTGTGCATGTATAACTTTCTGCTTAATGGACATTGTTTTTTAAGAAAAACAGCTGCAATATTTGCAGCCACTGACTGTATGTAATTTATGGCTTTGTATACAGCCTGCGTTTGCACCTTATCCTGTGTACAGGTATATGTATCAATAGAAACCTCTGGCGTCCAGTTCCATTGTTGTGTGCGACAACATTTTAGGATATATTGTAGTGTTTTAGGGGGAAAAAAGTAGAAAATTCAGCAAAATGATGAACATTCTCTTCTGCTGTTTGAGATGAAAATGATTTGCCTCTTGTTGAAGTGTTGAAAATAAAAGGTACTTCTAGAACAAGGGTTCTTAATTAATTTGTGAGGCTGCCAGAAATATAATTGCTAGTCACTGTATACCACTTACACATATTAATTGCCTATGATCTATCTAGGGATGTGGAAAGAGCCTTTTTAAAATACCCTTCTGATTAATAAATATCATGGATTTATCCCTTTTTTGTTATTAACCTTATTTTTCAGATCATACATGTTAGCATATGGTGACAGATAATAATGATTATTTGAAACTCACGTCAATAATCAGTGATGTTGTATTGAGTATCATAAAATGAGTTACTTGATGATTTTGGCAGGCCACATTAACTTGTTTCATTGGCCGCGTAATTATGACCCAATGTTCAGGGATGGACATGTTGGATGTAGAAACCTTTACCATAAGATGCTTTACATTGTCTTCATGAAGGGATTGCAACCCCACAAGGATAAATGTGGACTTAATAATATGCTCAACTTGTTCAGTTTCTATCCCAATTCTTTTTGTTATCATCCCCTCGTTTCCAATACTTCGCTATGAATATAAAGTATGTAGTGCGCAGTTCTAGCGATAACCCTTTCTAGAACAGCCCTCCTTTTTTGGAAATCATCTCCTGAAACCCAGTAGGGTGTTCAGTTCTATCTTTTCCCTGAGGACTTAAACCCCTTCATCTGGCTCTCAACAGACTAAATGTAAACATTTATTAGCCTATGGAAGTGACTACAGTGAATAATGGTAAAGCAGGTCCGTTGTACAGATACTCGTTTTAAGAAGTGACCTGGAAAGAAGAAAAAAAACACAGGGACCAAATTTTGTCTCTGGCTATGTCAAAGTGCCAATGTTTTCTTTTCCATGTGTATCAAAATATTGAGGTATCTCATGCATGCAGTGATTCTCTCAACTAGATGGAAAATCATTGTAATCTAAACTAGTTTTAGAATCATCAGATGTGTTCCAAAATACTGAGAAAATCATTGTGTGAGCTATTTTTCTGTCAAATAATATATTCTACAGATTCTCATATTTGTCCTCATCATTCTAAGTTTGATGGAACCCCCTAGATGATCAAGACTAAGTTTAGAATCGATATGCTTGAGGTCAAAGGTGAATCACAGTGTCAGTGCAGGTCAAAGGTTATTTTGTTATAGTATTACTCCTCTGATGGTGGAACACAATCCCTTTCAATTTAACTCTGGAGGGATGTATTTTCAAGAATTTTCTGCAGGCCTTTTTGTTATTTTTATTTGCATTTGGAGAAAAATCAATGAAGCTTGCATATTTGGTTATATCTTATCCAACATTTGGTCATGGAATCTCAGAAAAAACAGTTCAAAATTAATCGTGGCTTTTGGAGAGAAAAAAATGATATTTATTAGTCCAATCCAATAGATAAGCTAGAAGCTATGCTTTGGGGCCATTTGAAATATATTTTCAAACGAAAGAAAAAGAAAGAAATAATGATCATCATGCATTTGGGGTATTTAAAAATACTGGTCGACATTCTTTGAAAAAGAAAACTATGTACCATCAATACCAACAAGCAACAAAAATAATTTCTTTAGAAATTTGATGACCTTTCATTTTCACTTTCACTGTGATTTATCTTAAGGCCTTACACGGCTAGCTTTGTGCAATAAAAGTCATAATTTAGCCGAAATGACAATCATTGATACTTGTTCGCATATGCCGCAGTAACCGCTGCTGTTTTTTTTTCTTCTAAGAAGAAGTATTTGGAGTTTATATTATGAATTTGGTATGACGATATGGAACCTCAGACATATACAGAACAAAATATTTGTTATTGGTACTCTAAAACCAAACAGCAGTTGCCTCGGCATATATGTGAACATGCCTTTAATTTTAGATCATCCATTAGTCTGATTTGTTGTCATTTAATATAGGAACTTGGTCACCCTCCTCACTGATCACAACTGAAGGTATTATCTTGTTTATGAAGTATTTGTCATGAAATATTATGTGTGTAGTAGCTGGTGATATTATGTAGCCTTTATTGATATGTAATTATAAAAAGAAAGCTAAATTAAAAAACGAAATTTATCAAAACAAGATGAGTATTTTGGTGTTAATTGTTGCTTTAATTTGTGTTGTCAATCTGTTTTTTCCTTTCCTTTTTCTTCTCTCCTACCTCCCGTTTTTCTCTCTCTTTCTCTCTATTTATCTTCCTGACTTTCACCTGTCTATCTCCCTTTATATTCCTCTTGCTCACCCACTCCCCTCTTTCCATTGCTATGATTTTGCTCCTCTCTCTCTCTCTCTCCTCCCCCCCCCCCTC
>BEXV01000049.1:170211-185274 GCA_003118195.1 Hemicentrotus pulcherrimus | reverse complement strand
GCCTCTGATCATCTCACCCAGCGCTTCAAGATATTTAATCGGAGTAATTAGTTGTTCTTTTTTTCTTTTTCTTATACTCTTTCGAGGTATTTATTAGCATGAACTTTGATACATACAATTCATAAATCTACGTTTTATAGCAACCATTGATAGAGTTTTTTTAATTTCACCTCTTTCAAATTTATAGTTACTTACACTTTCCAGATATGATTTCACCATCAACTTAAAATCAACCCATAAAGAATTTGCGTTGTATGTTTTACCTTTGAATGTACAATTTATATAATTTCGATACTGATAGACTGTAGTGTATACTGTGCTATGTTACAAATAAGATTTAACATATAGTAAGTTTCGTCGTCCACAGTATCTTTATCTTGAAAAGGTGATTTCAAAATTGTTCATGATTTTCCAAATTGTGCGTACGATACAGGGTAATAAAAGATGAAAAGTTGTTTCAACTTCTTCACATTGTCTATATTTGCTGTCATTAAGAACATACCATTTGAACAAATTTGTTTTTGAAGGTAAAATATTGGGTGTCGGGCTAACCACAACACGGGAACAACTCGGCCCCGCTGCAAAAACGGTCAAGTTTTGCAGGTTAAGGGTTAGGGTTAGGGTTAAATGACAAAATATGACAATTTTTGCAGTGGGGCCGAGTTGTCCCCGAGTTTTTTTTTGTTGTTGTCATTTTACCCTAACCCTACCCTAGACCAAACTGATGTGGTTCTTGAGAAACCCATGCACTCGATATTGAATTGTTTTCGTATAGAACAAAGAGTTATATATCATGTCCTGTTGTAAGTGCAATTCAATCCTCTTCCATTCGTTTGCAATCAATGGTATTTTTAAAAAGATCTCATCTAATTCAAAAAGTAAACGGGAAATAATTTATTTGAATTTACATATTTCGCATCAAATACTAAATTACTGAGAGGAATATCTCGAGATGTTTAGAACAACTGGTTCCTTCCATTACCCATCTCTAATCACATGTTTACTATCAATACCAGCCTGATCCCATTTGTTAAATATCGGCATATGATTTTTAAACTCTATATTACTATTGTTCCATAGAATTTGATTTTCAATATCTTTTACTTCAAATAAACCAACATACCTTATCATTGACAAAATGCATTACAAAATCATGATAGAAATAGGTAACTTTATTTTTTTTTCTTCAAATATGATCCATATCTTTCAAGGAAATATCATATTCAAAACATAAAGGGATCTCTCCAACTTTAGAGAGCCAATATTTAAAAAGAAGTTTCCAACTACGTTCACTTTCTATAATAGTAACCTGCTTATCCACGATATCTTTAGCAACCTAACCTAGTTTGATTCTAAGTATACCATATACCTAGACCACCTTTTTAGGGTCTATTTACATAAGCATTTCTTTTTACCTTTTCTAAGCGTGAATTCCAAATAAAAAAGTAAGTGTTTTATTCAAAACTTTAATAATACTTTCAGGTACCTTGATTATCTTGGCTGGATAAACATTTTGAGACACCATCCATGTTTTGATAATTAGAACCTTTCCATAGAATGTGTTTTCTTAGTTTCCAAACTCGTATAATACATTTTTAATTATCAATTTAACTTTGCCAATTGTATTTCTATTTTTTTTATAGCATTTTCACCCATATATATTCCTAGGGATTTTGCAGGATTGTCATTACATTCTACGGATTCAATTTCAATATTTATGCATGTGTACCAAAATTCATTATTTCTCCCATCAATACAAAATGATAATGATTTCACACTTATTCTCTAGAAAGTTTTAAGAGATTGAGGAAAACTGAGAGAAGAAATAAAATAAGAATCAGAGAGAATGTGAAAATGAGATATTATTATCCCTTTCAACATCCTCCCTCAATCATTTGATGGTCTTAATTTTTGATTTACCACTTTCAAAGGTTTGACTTACCACTTTCAAAAAATAATATCAAATTTCTTTTACAAAATCAATATTTATGATCACTGCCAGTTTGATTTCAATTGAGTTTTTGCATGGCGCCATCTCGTGTCCCCACTTCATTCCATGCATTTCATGTTGCTGAGCTCAGGTGCAGCGCTGTGAAAGAACCTGTCCCCCTCTGTAAGTTACTTTAGTCATACTTTCTCCACATCAATAATTTGTGAATTGAATCACAGATAAAATTTAGACATGAAATAAAAATAATTTTACATGAACAATTTATCAAAATTATTATTCAATTACATGTATGATTGAAAATAATTTTCAAACTTCGATTGTTGGCTCATTGACACCAAATTAGACCCTGATTCTACATCGATGAGGGAGTAAATTTTGAAAACAGAATATCCAATCTACGGCCGCACATCTATTTCTCACTGCACAACGTTCAACTGTGCATGCATGTCTGCTGGTGGCTCTGTCGCCTAGAATCGTGAATTTTGGATAGTCTTTTGGCGACTCTGGGATAATAAGCAAGTGTAGGTGAGTAATGACCCTAACAGCTTGTTGCTTTATATGTCGATTTTCTTGAAACCTTGTAAGATATTTGTTGCCCTGGTGTCATTTCTTTTCGCGATCGGTGATCGCCTGTGCCCGTTTTTTTTTCACGGCATCGCACAGTGTACTGACCTTGGATTTGAAAATGACTTAAGCCAGCGCCCCTTTTTACGTTCGCATGTATGCACACAATCTCTTTTCAATTGGTGTACAAGAAGAGCGAAGTAAGCTGTATTGTGAAAACGTGTTTTATGATCCAACGGTTAATATGAACAACAGTGAGTGTGCAGTCTAGCTTATTATATCTGGCCTCTATTATCTATAAATCCTAGCTCTCTTGAAGTTGAACCAGGCCGAGTGGCGAGTCCAGTGCTGCTGTGCTGTGTGTGTGAGAGAGAGAGCTGAGCTGTGCTGGACAAAAACTGAATCGTTGTTATTTGTTGCAGACAGTCAGTACATTACAAATTACGATGCTAGGTCTCGATCTAAATTTACAGAGTCAAAATGTGTCTGATGGGGATGATGACAGTATGTGCCGCAATGTTTAACATTACTTATATGTTAGAGATAACATTTAGATTTACTGGTTACGAAGTGTCTCACAAAACCATGTTCTAAATTTTAACTCAAAGAAACTCTGGTTTATGGAAATTTTATCAACATGTGTTTCAATAAGTAGGATGGGGAGGGGGTAACAATTTTTTTTCGAACAACAACCGATGAGAAACTGAGGAGAACTCTTCTACAGAAATTAATATTTCTATCGAGCAATCCCCATGCCATGGTTGTCTTCCCTCTTATCTTTTCTGAAATTCATCATTTTCGTGTGCTTTCATTGTCTTTGTATTTTATCATTTGATGTTGTACTCAGGGAAATAAATAAATGAATAAATAAAATAAAATAGAAAGAGCTTTTGGCAAACTAGTTGTGTGTAGACCTACTTGACCTCGATCTACTTTTGACGTCTTCATGGGATGCTGCGCTGGTCAATAATGTCTGCAAGCATGCAGCCACAGAGTTGCTTATTTTCAGGATACCAGATAGTTCGATAGATCTCGGGCAACACGCGGGACAATGCTGACCGTCCTCCAGACCTTATCCAAGCAGAGGAAAATACTCCTAGGATGAATCTATGTTTGAAGATTAGTCACAGCTCCACCATTGGGTACTCATATTGTTATTTTGATTGGGATTTGCATCTGAGGTGCTCCCAATTCTACTCTTCTAAGCGGTGCATGCTCACTCTAACGTGCAGACATGTAGATGTATGACAGTATGAGTGCAGTACTTGTACACGTACATTGCCCAAGAAGTGTTCTTGAATTCATACCTTGGATATCATACCTTGGAAGTAGGCATAGAGTTATAAGTTATACAAAACTTATTTGCCCCTCAGTGTATGTCCGCTAGTGAGTTACTCTTGAATTTAGCGTTGTGCAGTTACGGATGAACATGGATAGTTGAATAGCTGAAATCAGGTACCCATAGTCATGCAAGTCAGCTCACCCTCATCTTTGTCTAAGTTCAAGCCTTGGGATTGAGGTGGGGCATGACATAATACACTTGAGAATTTTTGTATCAGGGGTGAAAATAATATGTTTGTGGATGAAAAAACTATGTCTTTTGGTGTCACACAAAGGGCCCAAGTCTAAAAATCTTGTTCTATGAAAGCGGGGCCCATGTCTGAGGGTCGTTAACACTTCAGTTGCTATCTTTGCTTTTCTTTACGGATGCTCGTTTGCCACACATGCAATTTTGCACAAAATTATATCCGCCAATTGATGGAAGGATTGCTTGGTGCAACGGGATGGTTTTGCAGAATTACCCATTTCTGGTCTTGATTACCGGTAGCTCCTTGACAACCCTTTTAACACTTGTACAGATTCATTAACCATAGAGCCTTTTGTTGTTCTCTATCCTATAATAAATATAATGTGGTGCAGGTTTGTGTGGCATATGAAGAGTTAACAAACAACAATAATTTGATAAAATTGCTTATCTCTGCGGGACATTACTGTTGTCATGGTTACTGAAGAGTAAACAGATCATGGGCGCCAGGGTGCTGCAACTCTGATGTAAGGCCATGTGAAATTGTTTTCCTATCAAGATTCTATTTCCAACACATTTTTCTCATCTACATTCATACAGTGTATTTCCTTTCTTTTTCTTATCATTTGGGTAGTTTTTCGTTTGATTTGAGATGGCAATTCAGCGATGTGCATGGACATGAAATATTAAATCTTTGTGACTCTTCTGTGATTTGACCTGTGTTGTTCATGTACATGTACGGTACTAATTACTAATGTCAAAACAACTTTTTTTGTTTGATTGATAACTGATAAATCAACAATCAAATTATATTAAATGGCATTGTATCTTGTTAAATAAACACCAGGTTGGGGGGGGGGGTATCCACAGCATAAACATACATGTACATGCATACATCATTTATGTGCCTAGTGAATCAAATATTAAAAGGAGTTGCACTGGAAATTATGATTATTCATTTGTTGGTAGTGGTTGATATCTTGAAAAATTAACCATTTTACAACCATGTAAAATGATTACTCCCTCCATCATTGGCAGCATGTTTTGTTTGACAGGAATAATTGTCACTTGATCTGTATACAGTACATGTAGATTTCTGATTTGTTTTGTTTTGTTTGTTGTTGGTTATGTTGTAGTGTAGATGGGTTTGATAAATGTAGATTCATCAATGGCTGCTCTGTACTTGTTGACGAGTAGCTCTACAACAAGTCCTGTACTGTAGCAGCCATTTATAAATAACAAAGAGGTGGTTTAATTGAATCATTTTGATTATATCAAAAAAAGCCATCTGATCATTTTAAGAGAATCCCTTTCGACTTGATGAATTATTTAATCAGCCGAGCCATTTATAAATTACCACCTACTTTGCATGCAGGCGGCGAGCATTACGTGCATACAGCTTTCCATTGGAAGCTTATTGTCTTGCAGGCTTAATTACTGCCCCAATATAGTCCCTCTGGTTGAATTGAAGCTGACACACCCTGCAGTGAAGTGGATGTGTCTTGGGTGTGTAGGATGATAGCACTGTCACAGTCTCAGACAGGCAATGGTAGATGGATGAACTAGCTTTCTCTCCCCCCCCCCCTCTCTCTCTCTCTCTCCCTCTCCCTCTCCCTCACTCTCTCCCCATCTCTGTCATCCACTTCGACAGAGAACTTTAGATGAACCTTCGTACATGCATGATGATGGGCGTGTGTTGTCCGCTCACACTACAGAGGTATGAGCCTTAGAGACACACCGACTCTTCGCATCCTCGTCTCAAAATCCTCCTTCTTTCTCCTCGCCCATAAGCAGGATATTGCTACATGTGCTCATTTTCTTTAGAGCTTCATTGTAGTCGTACAACCACGTCCAACAAGCTGCTGCCTAGTTGCAAGGGACAACATTTAAATAATTTAGATATTGCCAACTTGCCATATAAAGGTATTACACTGTACCTCATGCACTGCAGTGAAAGGGTAGCCATGTGTAATTGTCAACCGTGCCAAGCTGTGGATTTATACCTGTGAATACACTGCTATAGAGGATTTATTATTGGATTAATTTGTTCTTTCATCTGCAGACTATTATAGTTGTTCTTGTTAGTGGCTATCAAGTTCTCCTCAGGTAACTACAAAATAAGTTATGGTTTTTTTACTGTTCTTACACTGATTCATACTTTTTTGGGGTTCATATTTCTAACATATTTGTACATGTACACTGTACATGTGTACAGTATGTCTTTCAAAGCAATTTTTATATTGTTTTATTGAAGATTTATGTACTGTTTTGTATAATTAATACAGAAGTCTGCATCCTGTTGGAAGTATAAATCAGGAAGAGTTAAAAAAAAGAATTGGGCAAAAAATTGGGCTTCATAACATACAAAGTACATGGAAATGAAATTGTGCTAGTGAAATGTGAATGAACCTCCTGTGACAGGTGTAAAGGATATGTTTAGTAAAACTGCAGACAAATGTAATTTATACCTTATGCTACAAATATACAGTGTACATGTATGTGTGGAAATAAAATGAAATTTTTCTAGCCAAGAATATGTATGATTTGATTGGCTTATCAAGATGGCAATTTCTCTAAATTGCAATTGACAAATAAGACATTGCAATTGGAAATTGATTGGAGTTTAATCAACACGACCTTCATGCAGGGAAAGTGATATCTTGAGCAATTGTTGCCCTTGCTCTACTCCATTACCAAACTGTCTCGAGTTGGAAAGTAAGACTCCAGTACGTGCACCCTTGACTATCAAGTTGATTGGGTTGTTTGCATGTGACAACATCTGTAGACTCCATCTTCTTATCTAACCTCTCATTACAAGGCAGCTTCTAATGAATAATAACGGCAGCCCGCGGTTGATGTGAGATGAATGTTAGAATGTTTAACATTGGCACGTGGCAGCGTAGGAGCTCAACTTTACCCCCCATGGGGGGATTCTAATTTGGTGGAATGGTGTAATGCAAGTTCAGAAAATATGCATAATGTGCTCATCCAGTAATGCAGATATTTGTTCCCTTATAATGTCAAAGTTTTGATATACATGTACCACCAGGGAATAATTTTCCTCAAATTTTTTGATTAGCAATTTCAGCCGATGGATAAATATTTCAATGAAATTCTGTACATTTCTATGTAAGAAAACTGCTACACAAAAGATATTTTGTATAGCAGTCATGCAAAAATGCATAGCAAATTGCGATGCGATACCAGCAAAATTATTCCCTGACCAGTAGAGCTAATTGCTGTGCTTTTAATAGCTCTGAATTTGTTCAAAACGTGACAAAAAAGAAAAGACAGAAAATGTACGTAATTAGCGATCTTATTGTGGGATGGTACCATCTCTCTTTATAAACAAAATTATTTTAAGGTCAGCCTTGAAAACTATGTTTGCTTTTACACATGTTTCTGATTTTAGAAATATCTCTAGTATAAATGGTTCTGTAAATACTTGCCAGGCTCTATGTTGAGTTCCACTCTGTTAGAGCTCTCATACTTACTGTATATTTTGACTCTCTTTTCCTTAAGTACACTATACATTAACAATAAAAAAGATGGAATAAGGAATCCCATTTGTATATGTATTACTTAGGAGTTCATAGCTTCAGTACTTTGGAAGGAAGGAAATATTCCATTACACTGTGATTTTGCGAAGTCCAGATTGCATCGCATAATTTGTGTGTCATTGATGAGCTCATGTTCCAAGTGAGTGAGTCACCAAGGGGATGTGGGGGNTGACTACCATATGCCATTGGGTTGTCTTCTTAGAGGCAGGCGGAAGTAATTGTCATCGTCTTGCCTGATTATTTCTTCATGAATGCATATCAGATATTACAATGTTACCTTTCCCTTGTGACTCAGACATAATATGTGAATCATTATGATTCAGTTTAAAGCCCATTTACACAGCCTAAAACCATTTTGAAAATACATTTTTTGTTTTGGTTGTTTACCAGTACTGCCATTTACACTACTGGAAAAACCCACAAGAACCTGTAGGTGTTTGATCATTTGTTTTTTTGTTTTGTTATAAATGTGAGTTGTGGGCATGCTCCACTTGTCGCTGCCCTGCATGTGTTAGCACAGAAGCAAGGAGAGTCATGTGAGCAAAAAACAGAATCTTTAACGATATTTTGAGAGCAAGCATTTACACTGCAAAAACCTGTGAAATCTCCGCCGGCGTATAAAAAAAAAATCAGAGTTGTGTTTTTAAATTTTTTTTGTGTTTTGTTTATGGGTAGTTGCAATGCTTTAGCTAGTGGTTTGTGATGAATGTCTTGGGTTGTTGAGCCCAGTTTAGTTGAACTATATTTCAAAAGAAACCATTACTCTTGAATGTTAAGTTGGAAACTCACATTGGCCAGTTCCCAGACCGATGTTATACATGTACATAAACTATTCCACTAAATAACACAGGAATGACAACAACAAAAAGAGACATTTGTATTATCTCCATAAGATATTTTAGATCTCGAGGTGTTATTTTTGACATTATTTCTTTGTCCTACACTCCAGTCTTAGCAACACATTTTCTCTCTCCCTCCGCTCTTGGATGTGCTGTTTATTTCAATCAACGCCTCCCAATAAGCTCCAAGGGGATGATGGGACAACATGACCTGCTAGATGATTAAGGTCAGCTAGCGTCCATGCTCATCCTCACATCTATTGATGATTGTGACTCCCGCTGTCATCCTTGCCCTTCTCTATTCATGGTGTCCTCCTAAACCGTGCTGTAATTAAAACGAACGACTGCAGGAAATCTGTGCACAATTTATGAATTTAGTGATTTAATGAGATGACTCCAATACCATTAGGTTGGCCCTTATTCAAGCTGCCTTATTCAATCAAGTTCAATAAGGCAGTACATTTATTGTGCCTTTATTATATGCTTTTCACACTAGCAAAATTTTACTTAGCCCTGTACTATCGTTAAGGCTAAGGGGGGTCTGAGCAGTGAAAAAAAAATTCTTAAAAAATTTCGGGGTCTACTTTTCAATCTTGCTTGCATGAAAATAACACTCTTTAATTTGTTTTGCATTGAACTCATTGGGGCTCTTTTATGACTTTCGGGGGCTCTTTTTAGCATTTCAGGAGCTAATTCACCCCGAGCCCCCATGTATTTTTTTCACTGGGTCTAAGCCCCACCTACATGTATAGTACAGGCATATAATAGCCTACTTTGTTTTCTCACTCGTTTTTACCATAGTATGGGAATATTTGGACCCAGAAAAAAGCAGGGTTAGCATCGCAATTATGATGCTCTTGAAATGAGTTGGTGAAACCTCAAGTGAGAACAGAAGTAAAAAATAGTCCAGGGCTATGAAAGGAAAAGCGGTGCGAACCTGTGAAGGCAGAATCAGAGATTCAGAGATACATGTAGTCCCACGATAGCGATTTCAAGTGAGAACAGCGTGGATTTCCTAAGCCCAGGTTTTCATTGTGTTGAGAATTCATTCAACTTTATTTATAGCTGGCTTTAAATTTTCAAAAATGGACGAGTTCGAGATGCTTTGATCCCTTCACATAACTCCCTAATGCCTTTTAAATCTGTTTTCTCTTCTATTTCACACACACCTGTAAAGTGCAATGATCCGTAGGATTTTTATTATGCAAAATTTGAGCTTCTGTCAGTTTCTGGCGTGAATGCTCAAAGTGCTCAGTTGCTTCGATGGTAAATTGCCCTAGGCGATCAAAGCATTTTAAATGTTTCATTCAGAGATCTCCACATCTTTTGAAAAATACTTGAATAAGCTCTTTTTTTAAAAGAAGTGAGACATAAATAGAACGATTGCAGTGAATACTAAATTGGAGTTGAAATCAAAATAACAGATAATAATACAATATTTGAGCTCTTTCTTGTGTAAAGTTCATCCCCAGAGAATAGAACCAACGGGACCAACTTTACCCCCCTCAAAAACACATGTGTAGTTTCATTTTCAGATACATGTACATGTATAATGTACCTGAATGTTTCGGTTGAGACTCCACCAGTTGTGTCTCAATGCTCTGGTTTCTTCAATAAAGGAATAGCATTGATCTACAATACACTGGAGTGCAAGCCAACGTCTGGGTCGACCCTCCTTTTTAGCAGATCTGGAAAGATTATATTAATTTCAATTCTTCCCATTGTTGACTCACCATTGGCTGTGAAATTGAAGCCAGACAATGAAAAAATCCGAGTGGGTGCGCGAACAAATATACGCACATGAGACCCTTTCTTATGAGGCGGGCGGTGGTTCCGACGCTCAAAGGAAACATTTGTATGCTTCTTCATGGTTGAGTGGCCATCTTTGAAATATGGAACAGCCTGTTGTATTCCTTAGCTCCAGGGATAAGAAAACCTTTTTTTTAAACCCTGCTGTTGAGGTACCTTGAGCAGTTAATTGCAAAGTGGGATTCAATTTCACAGAGTTACGAAAAAAGAAATTGTACTTTCTCATGATGAGCTTAGAGTGGGAAATTAAAATCACATAACTTTTATTGAAAAGGACAGATATGTATGTAATGCAGGGCTTTACCGATGTTGGGTCCACTATCCCTAAGTTTTTGCATGAAATTATAATTTACTCCCTGTTAAAAAAAGTACATTGATTTACCTTTTAAACCTATTCTTACATGTACATGTACATCAATTATGTATCATACATGAACCACCCATTTTCATAAAACAGATCAGACTTTTAA
This sequence comes from Hemicentrotus pulcherrimus, assembly GCA_003118195.1. Taxonomy (NCBI): domain Eukaryota; kingdom Metazoa; phylum Echinodermata; class Echinoidea; order Camarodonta; family Strongylocentrotidae; genus Hemicentrotus; species Hemicentrotus pulcherrimus. The sequence continues at coordinate 174,556 of BEXV01000049.1, read as the reverse complement.
AAAATATGATTAGATGCAAAATTAGACTGTTAAGATCTATAAAATAGAGAGTTGTTTTCTTCAAATACAACTAGGGGATGAGTATAAATATATGGGCAAAGTAGTGTTGATCAAATTGGTGTCTGTGATGCATTGTGGTTGTGTTTGAGGAAGGGCTCAGTGGCACAAACAAGACAGAGAAGCACACAGCACTGGAGACAGGAGTGTAAATATTGGTTGAATGGGAAAGAAATGGGAATCGAGCAGAGGTACAGAGTAATAGTCTGTTCAGACTTGAGGAAATCTTTACGGAATTTGTGCGAAGAAACGTATAAAGAAATGTTGGATAAAAAAACGTATACATAAACGTTATTTAAAGAAACATGTTTTGAATAGGTCAGTTGATATGACAGCTGGCCAATCGACAGTGCACAGACATGGCTTCAGACAAGAATGGGACCTTCATTCTTCATTGAGTTTTTTTTCTCATAATTATGCTCAAACTTGCATTTTGCTACAGAATGTCGTGTTAACACAATTGCAACTGCTTTAGAAAAATCAGCCCTAGGGCAATTTCAATGGCCTTGCACGTCACCTTTTGAAATGTGCAAGCTTTACCCTGACATACAGTACCATTTTGACAATTTCCGACATGATTTCCCTGCGACAGTTGATTTTCGAAAGTAGTTGCGATCTTGGCCATTATATGCTGTTCAGACTAGAAATCAAAATCTTTGCCTTTTTTGGCAACACAAAGAATGTTGATAGTCTGAATGGGGAAAGAGCGCATGTGAGCAGAGCGGGGAAATATTAGCTGTATTTGAGCCACATGTCCAAGCGGGGAGATAGGTAGGAAGGGATGATTTGTAGAGCTAAGAAAGCCTTTGATGTCAATAGAGATGTATTGACCGAAGAAGGGGAAAGGGCATTCGGGTAGGAATACATGTATGGTGATGTGGTATTTCATGTAGGCCTATACATGAACATGAAGGACAGACAATAAGGACTTTTAGATTTGCGTGGACTGATACGTGAGACGTCCATTCAAGTAAGTGAATTAAAAGGACGTCCACCGTAGCAATCCCCATTGTCTTCGTGCGAATCTAAAAGTCCCTAATAACTCACGGGGAAAAAACAGAGTATTACCATATTTCAGTTACAACACAAGGATATGAGTAGAATCCTATGAAGGTCCATTAACATCTTTTAGTTGGGGAGGTCTATTTCAGATTTCTGGCTCTCTCGGTAGAGCAGTTGCCATGGTGAGTGACAATGAGAGTTCACTTAATCAGTCCACTATTTCAAAGTCCAACACCAGATTTGTTTTTACAGTGAAAAGAGTCCTGTCAGACCACATTATCATTACCATTGTCTAGAATGGGCATCCTTTATGCTCCTTTCAGGAGCAGTCTAGGATGCCACATGTGCCATTTATACAGCTGTACATGTGTACATGTGTACATGTATTTCAATTCAATCTGAGCATCTACGAGGGCTCACTCAACCATATTGTATGCTATTGAGAAAGCAGGATGTAGACAGTGCCATTTTAATGTTCATATTGGGCCGTGTATCAGCAAGTTTGGATCGAGTGAGGAGCAGAACATGAAATATAAACACAGACATGTTTATGGAGTAATGTGAGACCAGTTGTTTGAAGATTAACAGATTGGTCTGGGTCTGTTGAGAGCCAAAGGGGCATTAAGTCTGTGTTATATCACTGATACGTGCTAGCTAACGCCCATCTGTCTCTGAGCAGAGCGTATAGAGAGACTTCCCTGTCTATTTTGCACTTAAAAGTCCAATCTTTACTATTATTATTGCGAGAGGAAACGTGCTGTTGGTTGAATTGATAAGGGGTAATGTTCATACATAAATGTTGTGTGTACTTGTATGCTGCTGCACCCCTGATCATTTTGAGGGCGAAGGTTCATTTGCAGATTGCTTCGTGTACACATCATGGAGATAAATATATTTGATTAGGCACTTGGTTTTCTGAGAGGAACCTTGAGCCTTATTGATTGTTGGAATAGAGGTAAAGTTCAAAGGGTAGTGAAAATGAAAATGTGGAAGTAAAACCATGTGGGACCACACTCGGATGGTGTCGAAAGATTGTCATGTAGTGCTGTATAGCTTCATTTTTAGTAATGATTTAAGTTTATTATACATGGTATGTTTGAAGGCACTCAGTTTTGGAAAGCATTTCAAAAGCTGTTACAAAGATGGTGGATTCAACATTTTTTTTTGTCTGGTGCATACAGTGTACATGTACATGTACATGTATGTTAATACCATTTTCCCCCCTGAGCATTTTGATCTTAACTGCAGTAAACTAATTGGCAAAATTGTAATGAATTATTTGTCTCGTCCAATGAGGTTACTTCAGGATATTACCATGCAAACGATGGCAAAATAGAGATGTACATGTAGCTCTTTTTTAATTGTGGAGAAATGATTACTGAAAAGAAGAGATGGGAAATATGAATGACTTGATTAATATTACTCACACTAGATTTAACGTGTTTGAGATCAAAAGAATTGAGCGAAACCATAGATAAATTATTAGATTCCAAGGAAATCGAAAGTAACCCAAAACGTTATCTCAAGGTCGTAGAAATATAATCTCATATATCTTTTTAATAAAAAAAAGTTAGATCCCTTGTCCTTCCCAAAGATAGGAATGAATAGTCAGAGAGCAGGGAACAGATGTGCTTTAAAGTTCATCTTTAGCTCTGGTAATTATAGAATTAATCCTTTAAAAAAATGGAGTAAAATTGAATCAAGTTTCAAAATTTAATAATAGTTGATGATCTGCAACAGAATTATAGGAATTTAATGATTATTAGTGCAAAGATCCATGAATAGGCCTATGTGCAGACATGTATGTACCTGTAGAGTAAATCAGTGTCCAGTGTACATGTACATACATGTATACGCTGGTGCTTTATTATAGGGAAATGCTGTGTAATTGGGCAAGTTTTTCATAATTTTGTTTACAAGTATATTTCTGGTCCAAACAAAGCCATACAAATGAGAATTTTCATTCAAGTACATTATTAGCTATTTGGAACACCTTCGGACAGTGTCTCCCAGAATTTTACAAATCTCAAGATTACCTTTAAAGATACTGCAGTAGTACATGACCTCACAAATTACATGTGACATTGACATCCTCTGCATGGCACCCTTGTCGCACAGTCGGTAGAGAAAATGTTGATGACTTCACCAAACGGGGAGAAGAAATTATATTTGTGCAACAGGAACATGGGAGGGTTCATTCCATGTCGGGTTTCTCGTTAGGCAGTCGATCCGACGACGTGGGCACATGCTGGAATCCATCTATAAGGTATAGGTTAACGTGATCAGAGGAGTAGTCCCTATTTCCCATGGCCTGAGTGGGGACGAAACCCTCCTTAATGAAAACTTATACAGTATTGAAGATTGACTTTGATTGATTCGCATAATTTGTGAGCGAAGAAGAAAATAAATAATAATAATAATAGTAATGTATTTGTTTTGAATGAAAAGAAGAAGTCGAGAGGATGGCTAATTTCTGATCAAAACAATTTTGTATGAGAAATTGTCAATCAAATTTGTTGAAAAAATTGACCTGACTTGAGGGCTAGCCACCATCATAATTTCAGGTATATTTTCTATGGTGCACTGTAGATTTTGATCTAGAAGAGGTTGGGAATACACATTTCATCTCCCCATTTTAGTAATTTCCATTTGTAATATTGATCTTGCATCTATAGACAGTGAGCCTAACAAAGCACTGTATGCATAGGCTGAGCCAACCATAGGCTCTTTCAACGACCCATGATACACACTCCTTCATGGCATGAATAAGAGATGGACAGAGAGATACAAAGAGATACAGAGAGAGAGAGAGAGAGAGAGAGAGAGAGGGGGGGTGGAGAGATAGAGAGGAGGAGAAGGAGGATGCTTGCAAAGCGTAGCTAGCATAAAAGGCAGAGTGGTGCTGGTTATCAGTCGGATGAGCAGACTGTCAGATTGGCTCCGGGCCGCCAGCATCAGTGAATCACATCACCATGGCGACATACACTGCTCTGAGCTTGCAGCACTCCTATCAGGATAATTTGAGGCCTTCTGAGGGGCCTCGCCCACCCCTATAAAATGGAGATGGATGCATTTTACAAAAAAAGGCACTTTTATTTCATTTTCAACTTAAGGCCCACAAGGGTCTATTTCATGTTGAATATACAGTCAAACCTGCTTTAGTGACCACCTGTCTACAAATACCACCTGTCTACAAAGGCCACATTTGTTGTTTCCCTTGAAAATAGTTTCTCATTGAATCATGTACTAAAGGAACCTGTCTACAAAGACCACCTGTCTACAAAGG
>BEXV01000049.1:139537-159640 GCA_003118195.1 Hemicentrotus pulcherrimus | reverse complement strand
CCTTTCCCCCCCCCCCCCCCCTACTGAAAAAGGTCTAGCGACGCCCATTGTAGGTACTGGTATGGTGCTTCTAATATGACCTTGTCAATATTGGTGTGTTGAGTTGAAAAAAAAATCCGGCCCCCCCTATTGGAAAATCCTGGATCCGCGCCTGTTGTATGATGTCATTCTCTACAATAAAAAGAAACCCTTCCAAAGCAAACAATGGTCAAACTTGAAGTCCCTGGAGCTGGATGGAGGAACCTCATTAGTAAGCCTCATTAGCTCCAAGCAGATACCAAACCGATACTGATGTTTTCTCTTTTTTTTTTGTCCAACTCTTTGAGAAGGGCCCAAGCTCAGTCAGGATGCAAAGAATCAATAGAACTGGCGACAGTAACGGATCTTTTCCTTTTGGCACTTTACTAGTCTCAATGCCAGACTAACAGTGATAATGGAATTATCCCCCTTGTGTACTATGATTGACCTGTGCATGTATAAATGTACATCCTGTTTGTTATTAAGAAAGTACTTGACTTGAACTTGGGCTTTTCAAACATATATAAAGTATGTACAGTGTATGTAGAGTAATGTATCAGTGATCCGGTAATTGCTCCGGTGACAATTCCTCCGGGCTTTATTTCGTCAGGAAAATAAGGACAGGGTTAGGGTTGAAATTGGGTTTTAGAGTCTGAGGTTGAAATTTCAGGGGTAGGGTAAGGTATACATGCAGATATAGTGTCGGGTCCGGGTTCTATGTCAGGAATTTCAGTTTCTGGACTGTAAGATTTAACTGCAGAGTAATTGTCACATGAACATGTGTCCCACAACCATATTGACACATATCCATAGTGATAAACCCATAAACAATGACCTGCGTTCAAGTGGTCCCTCTTTGAGACGGGTTTAAATCAAATATGAACCTGGTACTGAAGTAATATTGTGCCTTGAGGTAGTGAAGCATTTATCCTGTATAAATGCTCTCATTAATATGCCACATGGAAATGTGTTTTTCCAGAGGCAGTATGGAGTATTAAACGTGTTTGACATTTCATGCATGCATTTGAATTTAAAAAGCGATGTATCACCTCCACCGGAAAGTCTACGATGAGAATTGACAGTTAAAATACATGAACAAGGAATCCAATAGAATCATGCCATGAAGAGCTTTGTTAGATAAAAGGCCTCTGATTTAGTGTATTAGTGGTTGAAGCGTAGAACTTACTCAAAGAATGCATTTTATTGATTACCTGTGCCTGAATTGTTCGATTGCCTTTAGTCATTCTGTCCTGCCATTCGAGTGGGTCACTGTCCCCCTTTTATGTCATTTACCCCCCCCTCCCCTCTCTACGGGTCAACTGTAGGTCAACGTTACTGGCTGAAAAATTGTTTAGGGATCACTTTCTTACGTGTAACTTTCTTTTCAAAGGAAGCAATCATATTTGTATCCTAGGGTGCCTTTTTAAAAGTTTTTGATAATCTTGATAAGAAAACGTTGAACAAAGGTGCTGCAAACTGATCTCATAGGCCTACATGTACAGCATTTTATATGATACCATACCAACCCGTACATGCATATCCGTGCACAAACCATATGTTCATATACAGAGTGTGCATGCATGTGTGCATGTACTGTACAGTATGTCTATTTGATCATTGCAAATTAAGAGTGGCATGGTACACAAGTACACAAATTACGTGATTCAAATTTTGGTGGACCATAGTCCTCACACCACGAGGAGAGAGAGAAATAAAGGAACATACTAATTACCAGCCTTTGTCTCTACACGCAGTCCCTTTGAATCACCCAACCCCAAAGACCACTGTTGATTCACACTTCCTAACCAATGTTCATCAACGTAGAGGCTGTGCCAGGAGTCTAAGCCCATCTAATTCCCTCCTATTCATTTTGCGCCATCGGAGTACTATGCCTACTACTAATGCCATTCATTACATTTGAAAGCCTTAGCATTGAACTTTGAGCGAGACTGTTGGTATACTGTCTGTAGAGTCTCTTTGCATTACGGGCAACGCTGTCGAGCCAGACCTCCCCTCCCTTCCTTTTGATCGTTCTCTCTGGAATTTATCTTGTTGGAATATATATATATCCAGCCAGGCTGTATTGTGTAATGTATTTCTAGCCCAAGGTCGGTGCTACAGGAGTGGATATTATCATATTAATTTCAGGTATGTAACTACATGAACCAGTGGAACCTGAGATCATATATCTTTAGGAGTGTGTTTTATGGGGGTATGTGTTGCTTGATTTATTGGCCATGCTATGCTGACAGAAAACTATCTTTGTAACCTTGCCAAATAGCATCACGCTCGCTCTGCGCTCTCTCGTAGTGCGGTAACTGTTATGCATGCAGCAGACATCAGGGTTTAAATGTGGATAGGGACTGACATGCACAGACTGCTTTTGGCTCTCCTGAATGATCATCTTTAAATCGCAAAATTGTCAGATTTAGGAGCTACATGAACATGTACATATCACACATAATTGACAGTCATTTTAATGAACTTTGGTGTACACTGTAGTGCGGTTATTTTGTATATTACAGGTTCTCAGAAAGCTTTTGTATATATAGATATATTTTTACGATTAGAGGATAGCTGAGAAAGAGAGAGAGGAGACAAAAATGAAGCAAAAATGTCTCTCTTGGAAGCTACACAAAGTGTTCTAAAATCCTAAAAAGAGCTCTACTTGTACAAAAGGAGAAATAAAATAAATCTACAAAGAGCCCATGTAAACCAAAAGGTGTGTTTACACTGGAGGATAGACCAGTACAAAGTCGTGGTTGATTAAATAACAAAACAAACAAAAAATCCCTAATCAATGGTAAATGCTTAAAACAATTTGTATTAGAGAGTACACAAAATAACAGAATTATAGCAGTCTATTTTTCAAGTGTTATAGTGTAATGATGCATGGATATTGTTACATGGGCCTGATGGAGAAGGCCATACCTGCCATTCTTCTATTTTTATATACAGCTGTACAGGTACATGTGGTTAATTCCAATGCGGTATTGTTTGAAGTGATTTATTAGATGTTGAGGTTGGAAAAGTGATTGCCTTGATCTAAAGCTCCATTTCTCATTACAAATGTGTGGAATAAAACAAGGAGAAAATTATGGGAAAAATGGGAAAGGAAAAGAGTCTAAACCAGTCACAATTTGGAAGACTGTAGTCGTGTTATCATGCAAACTGTTGCATTACATCATTGAATATTATTGGTGCAGTTATATTATATGCAATTGCAGCTCCTTACTCAATTTTGACTGAAAAACCCAATCAATGAACAACAACCTTGTGTCTAGCAGCTTGAAATTCTGTAGGACATTTAAATGCCCAGTCTTTCATCAGAAGTATGGAAATAGTGAAATCGTGACTGCATGTCTGTGGCTGAATGCTCTTTCCAAGGGCACCTTCTGCTATGAAAGACATGCTCTTTATCATCCATTCTAGGTGTGATACATGTATGGATGAAAGAGCTGGGTTCACACGACATATTAGTTCTATAAATTTAATCTGTGAAGAATTTGAGTGTGAACAGAAAGTCTCTATGAGTATGATACCTGAGTGATTACTTACATGTAGGTATTTGTTTAGCGGTATACAGTAGACATGGAATTTTGAAAGGTTCAGAGAAAAATGCAAACTTTATAAATTTCCTAACAGTAACGAGACCCTTACCACTCTTGAGAGGGCATGCCTGGCATGACATTTCTTTTTTTCCTTGATAGACCAGACTTTTTACGACCTGAAACCTTTGTGATTTGTGTGTGTAAGCCATTACAGGTATGGAGGCAAGAAAGTTCTGTGGATTGCTCAAATATATACACCTGTATTTTAATGAAGGTATGATAGTGAATTTAATCATGGTGTGAATAATTTTACGAATGTTTATCATTCACAAAAATGTCAGGTTACACATCACCTACCAGAAAATGTAGTTGTTGGAAGATTTGTATAAAACGACAGCATCTCTTCAATGAGAACACAACTTTCTACCAGTAGTCTGCACACATGCCATGTGCCTCTTCGGTTCCATTGAAGCTCTTTATCGGCCCCATTCATAGAACTAAGCAGCTTGGAGAGCAAATGTGGTCGGTATTGATCAGGAATCCTTTGTGGTGATTGAGGGCTAAGCTGTCGATGACCTTGAACATGTGCGGAGATGCAGACAACATTGATTGCAATGGCGGGAGATAAGGCCTTCATGTTTGTTTTTCACCATTCTTAAATGCTGTGTAATATGTGTGTGTACTGTATTGTGTATCTTGCATTGTTATGAGATCAACAGATGCTTATTATACAAATATTTAGGATGATGGGAAAATTATATAAAACTTACTTTACAACCTGTTCTCATCAGTACATAGCTAGCATAATATTTATTTGTTTTACTTATAAATTCATCTTGAATTGTTACAAACTGTATATGTGATTTACTCTTCCTTTTTGGGGGGTCTTTCTATATTTTTGTTGTATGAAGTTTTTTTGGTATATTGTTTTTTACTGTTCACTGTGTGACTGACCATAATTGACAGGACGATGAGGCAGTCTTGAATGGGATGAATACGTCTGAAGGATGGTTACAAGTCCACGTCAGTCGAGACACCAGAGCTTGTATTCCTTGTGTGTTTTTGTCGCAAGGCTGACATGGGACGAGGGGTGATGAGAGATATTTGTAGGTTGACTTGCGTACATGTATGTACCTGGAGATATTGGTCAGACGCGAAGGTAGTACGAGGAGAATACAGTGACCAGTCAGTCAATCGTTGGATTACATTTCGGTGTCTGTATAGATAGGAATTGGAGTCTGAGTAAAGTGCATGGCTCGCTGCACGGTATGTACCTTTTGACCTGGCTCAGGTCTTTAATTTGCCATTCAGGTAGTTTGAATTGTAAAATGGAAAATATTAACTGATTGACAGACAACTTTCATACTTGCTACAGTGTACTTGATAATGCATAATTCTGACTCTGAGAGAAATTGACCTGCCTGTAGTTTCTTTTTTTTTTGTATTTTATTGTGCACTGAAGCTAGTGTAATGTTAATTGTAGAAGATGGTAGACCAGCATACTGCATAGTCTTCTCCATTTGAAAGCATGATGAGGCTTGATGAAATTGAACATCATTATTGAAATTAATGGAAATGCATCCAGTATTTTATTCAGAACAGCTTAATATTTCTGTCTTTGACATGAACTTTTCTGCCTCTTTGACACTTTTTGTGTCTTCTAATACAAATCAAAATTAGTGATGTTAGAAAAACAATGCAGAACTACACATTCCATTTGTATGCTTTGCTATCACCAAGTAGTAAAGAGATGTTGTTTGGGCATTGAAATCTGTTTGCAAACTTACTTTTAAAACTTGATTTAATGACAAGATCAAACACAGAGTATGTTTGGTCTGATTTACAAGCTCTTGTCAGATAATGGCTAATCTCGCTAGATAATGGCTTATCCTGACATTGGAGAAAATGAAGAGAATTAAAACAAGATTTTGTTCAGATGGAGTTGTTCTAGTCCTACTGTCAAGAAATATGAAATCTGAAATTATATTCTCTCAAAGAAACAGTTGAGTTCTGGTCATGCGATCGCATTGTGAAAGAAACTATGTGAAAGGGATTGTAAAAGCCTGATCATTTAGCAGATAAGTATATGTGTATACTGTGAGGTTTTTGGAATCATCTAAATGATAAGAAATTGGCCCAGTTTATGCTGTAGGTCACATGATGCACTGATGTCTGTTCATTTACACAGAAGTGTGCATAGGGGAATACATAAAACACATGGCATGAAGGTTGTGGTCCACAACCTAACTTCATATTTCTAATATAAGGGCGTTTCAAGAGCCATTCTTTTCTGGGGACATTTTCTAAATGATACCCTTCCAAACTAACATAAAAATGATTGAAAATGCTTCCAAATTATTTTTCATCTTTCCCATATACATGTACTCAACCTTCAATTCAATGGCTTGTGCTTGGCACTCCTATTTATGAATATTACTTTATTCTTTCTTTTCCCTAATTTAGAGCAGTCCATCTTTATAGGTCTTACCAGACCATTGTTAAAATTCATTAATATACATGTAGTGGTTAGAATTGCTCATAAATATGTTTTGTAGTTGTTTTAATGAGCCTTCAATTTAATTTGAATGGCAATATGTTTCTGTCTTGTTGAAAGCTACAATGTATACCTCTTGATTTTTAATTGAATTCAATTTTATCAGAAACTTTCCAATATTGAGTGTTTTTAATGAGGTAAATTAAACGCCGCTGTAGCTGTACAACGCATGTCCTTACACTTAATCGGAGGAGCATGCATGCTGCGCCCTTTTTCTGTTCACTACTTGTATGGAGGTTCGTCTGGTTTGGGTGCTTTCTTACAAAGTTGATAATTGTATACTCATATACACAATTCAAGGTTACGAATACATGTACCTAAAAGAGCTTTTGTGGAGCGTTTTCTTTGTGTTCTCTTCTTTTTCCATGGGCATGAAACTACCAAAAATTGTTATAATGTTCTTGCATTGATACAGTGTTGTGAAGATGCCAAGTAGATGTACATTGTGCATGCTTTTGTGAATGTGCAAACATGACAGCAGTTCCTTATTTCACCAGTACGATCTTCTCTGCTGGAAGTATGGAATTGGTGATATGATACAGTGAAAATGGAAGTGTTTTGACTGTAGTAATGATGGTGATGATGCTGGGGATGATGCTGGTGAATTGGTGATGGTGGTGATGGTCATGATGATGAAAGTAAGAATGATGAGGATGGCCATAGTGGTTATGATGGTGTTGTTGAGTTTGTAATGATTGTAGTTATGGTAACTAATATGATAATAATGATGGAGATAAGGAGGGTGAGCGTGGGGATGTCAACTTTTGTGATTTTCGGGTGTGACTGTAAAGAGGATAAGTAGGTCTACATATAATGGAAATATGGGTATCTACATATTATGGAACTACATGTAGGAGTCCCAAAATATAGCTTATAATTTCTTGGTGACAAAAGATAACTTTAAAACTAACATTCATCCTATGAAAAATTGATTACATCTATTAAACATTCACATTATCTAATATCTAAACAATTTTGTTAATCTTTTCACAGGTTGGTAGCTAACTGGTAGAGAGACACACCCCACAAACACACACAAACACAGACACATCCAAGATGGCCGACACGTTACCCAACGAGCTGGAGGAAGCTCCTCAGAGTCCCGCCATGAACGGCAAGTCGTCTGGGAAACACCGGGAGATCGACAACCTGGACTTGGACGATCCTGAGGTACAGAAGGACATGCAGAGACCGGCACACATCAAGAACGACATCAAAGAGATGGACCGTAACAAGCGAGTCTCGCTCATCCTAAACAGTGAAGCTTTCAGAGAAGAACTAGAAGCCATCATCGACAGTCAACTAAAGGTAAGGCTCTCTCGCCAATTCACGCCCGGCCCAAGGGAGAAAATGTTATTTGCATGCTTGTATTTCCATGTTGCTGTATTTAAATAAATATAATCACTTGAGTTATATAATTTTGTGATCACCTGCACCTAATTTCTTCATGTCAGATTTGCATACAGAAGATATTATTCAAATCCATCGTAGGGATTTAGTTTATATTTGATTGAAGGGTTACAGTTATTTCTTTCCTCTCATCAATAGTGGAACATGTATTAAGGGCATTTGCCTACATGTATACATGCATGTCACTGTTTAGGGATTTAAATTTCTTATTTTACACCCCCCTCCCCTAAAAAAGATTTGTTTTTGTTGAAAAAGGGAGTAAGTAAAAATAGAAGTAATCTTGAGCTAGATTTAAACATACAATACAAATTGCAAGAGGACAGGTAGCATTACCACTGTAGGCATGTAGGCGTATACATTCCAACACATTTGATGGAATAAGTAGTGTAGCATTGTAAGAAGTTCATAAGACCATTATTACATTGTATAGCAGGGTTATACATTTAATAACCACCCTGAGAATTCATACAGAATTGATTCAATTTGTGCACAGTCCGCTCGTTATATTTACTCTCTGGCCCACTCATATTCAAATTCTGAGACAGGTAAACCTGTGAAGTGTATGATAGATCAAAGTCTGAAAACCTATTCAGGAAACGGCTACATATATCTTTCTCCAGACAATACCTTCCCATTCCAGTATCAAATTGATTTTTGAACCCAGTAAATGCTCGTACCATCTTGAAGTCTAACTCTAAAAGTCATTCTCTCCCAGTACTTTTTTCGTAGAAATATTTAAAAATTATTGTAGCAGTGATAGAAGGTTATATTCATTACTACTGAGCAGTCTGCAAATGAGTTTGAATACATTGACAAGAACAGACAGAAATACTCATTGCTAGGGAAATTCTATCTAATAAGTGCACTTTAAAACAGAGGGACTGTTTCATCTAGTGAAGGAAAGGGGGGGGGGGTACTGAAGGGTTCAAGATCAAGATAAATACCAAGCAGATGGAGTAAGGTTACATCTCTTCAGATTATATATACGACATCTGCAATCTATCTTACACTCTGCTTTAATAGAGCCAGAAAGGCATTAGCTAATGGTCTTTCGCATCTAGTCAACGTCTTTCTGGCTATACTTGTTTTTTTCCGCCACCAGATGCATATGAGAAAGATAATATGCGAAGAGATGTTGATATCCAGTCTGTCTATGCTCATTATGATCAGTGAGTGGCCCGAGTGACTTGTCTGGCGCCATTGAAATTAATGATTTGGAGCAAATAGAAGTAGATTTGAGAGACAAAGTCCTGACATTTAGAGGGAAAAAATATATCCTGGAATGATGATTGTAGCTAAATTGGTGGATCAGGGAACTGTTTATAATGTCCTATTTAAGTATTTTGAAATAAGCATATATGAAAAGAAAGACAATGGAGTGGAACCATATAAATATTGTGAACTGTTTCTGTTAGTTACATTTCTCAGCAAAACAAAAACAGGGTGATTAAATATTTGACTACTGAATATTTATTGCAATCATAGGTTGGACTCCATATTGTTTTGTAATATCCTATTTTATTGCCTTTAATATTCTTCCACACAAATTTGTTCATGATACTAGTTTTGCATTCTAAAGTACTTGCAGGATGGCACTCTCAGATAAGTAGATACATATTTTGAATTGTAACCTATAATGATCCAACACAAGACTAAAAAAATAAAAAATTGAATTATGATATGATTGTCGCTCCTTGTCAGTGGTATATATTTACATGTATAATTTTGTTAAGGCTTTTGAAACATATTTGACTTGCGTAGAATGTATATAGTAATCAAAATCATTTACTGTAACATTCCCAAATAGCGGGAACTTTCTTTGTCCATTCTTTAAAGTTATGAGACTCATGTATGTCTGTCCTTAACCTGCACTTGTTATGAGATATTTCCTGTCCCTGTCCGTTGATATACCATACCTGTACATTTATAGTTGTAAAGGAAACTGAAGGTTACCTGGGAGTTTTGTAATTTCGCCTTGCTTCACCTCGCAGGCATCCCTAGCCGGACTAACCGGACATCAAATCCTGTGAAGGACAAGGTGGCTTCAGGATATGTCCAATTTATCAGTGTATTTGTCTGATTTCCACAATATCCCGATAGCATTAGCAGCTATTTGCTGTGATCTGATAAAAAGATGTGATAATGGTTTTCTGGAGTAGGAAGTGTGTATGGGTTCTTAGGAGTTGTTTCTCATCGGTTTGCTGTAGACTTGACCTCACAGGACACAGGCATCCAGCTGGACTAGCTGGACATCAAATCCTGTGAAGGTGGCTTCAGGATATGTTTCTAATTTATCAGTGTACTTTTCTGATTTCCACAACATCCCCGATAGGAACTATTTGTAGGGATCTGATAAAAAGATGTGATTATGGTTTTCTGGTAGGAAGTGTGTATGGGTTAGTTGTTTGACTTGTTTCTCATTTGTTTTGTTGTTGGTAGTCTTATCAGTTAATTTGATTTGCAGACTAAACAGGTATAGGCATAAGGAGGGGCATGAGGGTAAGTTATGAAAATTAGGTCAAATACAATGATAGAATTAATACCTCAATGCATGTTGAAATAGGACCTGTACATTCTTGATGAAAATGAAACAATTGACAGTGAAGCATTTCTTATATTTTAACACCATCTCTTTGTAACACAAACGTTTCAAAAGCAGTGATGCATATTTTATTGTAGGCTTACCTGTTGTGATACCAAGATAATTAATTTTTAAGATGTAACTTGGTGCAGGTTAAGTTTTGGTTACTTTCACAAATCATGTGATTCAATATCTACATCATGACACAAAACACTCTAGGCAAGACTTCTGCAAGGGAGACTATTGTCCATTGACTGTCTGCTAGTATTCTATCAAACATAAGAAAGGGACACAATATAACAGAAGGACAAATTCTAGACATTTCATTGTGGGATTCCATGGGAAGAAAGTCATTTTTGGAGCTTCCCTGGATGAGGGATGACCCTGTGTTCTGTTTGTTTGCTGTTTATCAAACCCGTGAAAAACAGAACATTCAAAATTGTCACTCTGGTGCTGGTTGTGGTGGGAAATACTTGATGAATGAGTCAGACCGTGGTCAGAGGATATTGTGATTTTAAAGGTGCTAGTCAACATTGAAGAGAGATAAAAATGAATGAATGAATGATTGAATAGATAAATAGATACGGTTTATAAATAAATGAAGACATGAATGAATATATACAAATTAACTAATAAAGTAATAAATAGGTAAATAAAGAATGAATGAATAAATGAATTAATACATGTATATAAACAAATAAATAAATAAATAATAGAAAATTAAGCAAAAATTAAACAAAACACTCTCAAAACAGAAACTCAACACCAAATGAGATTTCTCCTTATAATTTGATTTGGAGATAATTGTGGCATGTTTAACAGCCTGATTGCCTACTTTACTGAAGATTTGAAACTTGACAAAGCTAATAAAAACAAGGCAAGAAGTCACTAAAGGTAATTTGGGCTTGTATTTCTCTCCCAACATTGTTGGATAGGCTTCAATCAGAGATGAAGCTGTATGAAATCGTCTTGAAAGCTTTAGCCATTTGGTGTGAACAAGGCTAAATCATCTTGAAGGCTTTGGCCTTCACAGTGTGAAAAGGACCCCAAGTGTTTCCTTGCATACATGTTGTATGTATTCCATGTATTTCACATCGAGTCATCTTATGCATAATATGACAGAGGTTAAGCCATGTTTTTAATTGATGCTTTGAAGACCTCGTATCAATTGGCATGGGGTCTGTGAACCAGACTACACGTTCATGTTTTGAGTCTGGAGGCCAAGCCTAAAGTCAGTCATAGGAAGGTGATGATGATTCATGTCGCGGATACCAACATGATCCCATGTCATGTTGCTCCCGAGTGGGTCGTCACCGATGCATGCCTCATGAATCCAGAACATTACCTACAGGTAGGGACGACTTAGTTTGCAGGTACATGTACGAACCCTTTGTCGATCATAGCGTGTAACAGGTGTAACACACTGTCTGAACTGAGAGACTATGCAGACTGCACAGTCTACAGCACTCCATAGGCCCTATAGCTCCTCTAGATATTTGATACAGTCAGAAACTAAAACATAGGCTTGGCTCAAGACTTGATGGAATTGATTTTAAGTGTCAAATCAGGGTCTGTGCATGCAGACTTCTGACAAATGTGAATTGGATTTGGTCTTTGCCAGAGCGTTGCCAGAGTACGTGGAAGATATTCATGTAACTTTTGCTTCAGAGTGTCAAATACCACCACATGAATTAAAGAAAATAGGACATATATTACTCCGAAATATTTTGGGGATGTCTTTAAAAATAATCTTGTGAGATGACAGAGAAATGAGAGATTTGAGATGGGGGACCAATGCAGCATCCCTGATGTTGTAGTACATGTATTTAACATACAATGACACACATGCCTTTGACAATGGCAGGAGCGAGGTTTCCACTGGTGCAAGGATATGCATTATATATGTTAGTAGTGCAGGCAATCATTTTCTTGAGAAGTCGCAGGAATTGTCGTTGAAATATTCATATATTTGGAGGTCATGGTTTTAGAATATTTTCCAAAAATAGTCTAGTGACAGCTTTAGTGTCCTTCAATCATGATTAAAAAGTGTTCAGTGTTTCAGTTTAGGAATAGCTGGTGTTTCTTAATCTTCCTAAAATATGAACAACTTATTAATTTGCTGCAGTTTTGATCTCTTCCAAAAGTACTATACCTAGGTTTAAGAATGTGATATCATATGCAGGATGATATTATATGCAGGATGATTTGGTCCTCAGCAATTATGAAACAAATATGTGGATAAATATTTAGTGCCTATCTCTTGTTTTGTCTGTCGAGGCATGGCTCTGGAACCATAACTGTTAATGTTTATAAAGAATGTCGAAACCATTATTGAACAATGCATTGCTCAAGAAAAGAATGGATGACATAGATATCCTAAACTAACATTGAACTGCCCGTAATACAATGCGGAGTAAATCAAAAATATTTAGACAAATTTGATCCTTCTTGGATGGAAAAGTAAAACAAGCATGTGATAGGCAAAATCTTTTGAAAACAACACAGTTTTGACATTTAGAATGCTTTTTAATCTTCTTTTTTCACTGTATCATGATCTAAAAACTTTTGTTTTACCAGAATGTTTCTAATAGATTGCAAATTGTCTGAGCTCAGAATAGAAGCAATTCCACAATCCTTCAGACAAGGAAATTTGTAAATTTAATGATTGCAATATATTCGCACAAATTGGACGATTTGAGGACGTGATATAGATTTCGATAGTCAGGAGATGAATTCTGACTATTTTCATTTCTGATTATTTTTGATGCCTGAAATTGATTTAGCATTAGCATATTTTATCAAACCTGTATCAATATCATGATAGAGTGAAAAATCTTGTCCTTTTTGTTTTTCCTGTAAGCCTGTGCTTCTGTCAGGAAACATCTTAATCAGGTCGAGAATAGTCACAATACATCAATTTTCTGGCTTGAATTGTTGCTTGCCTCACAAAAGCAAAAATAATATGCCAATTATCAAAAACCTTTTATTCTATACAATTATTCCCCAGTAAATTTCATATTTCCAGACTGAAGAGGTGGTATCAAGTAAGAATTTCTCCCTGCGGCCTCGATATACATAATGGGCAAGATCTAGGTCACTGGAGGGTATATTCGTCATGGCAACCCCAGATCCCTCCAGTGATTGATATAGTTTGGATATTCTATCCTCGGGTTGCTTCATAGAAGCACTATTTACCCTGAAATAGAGTCAACATGGAAGTGAATAGCTGCGTAAAGTTAGCGTTTCCTGCAATTCCCAAAGACCAAGTTGGACTATAATAGGGTTTGTGTTCTGCAATAAACACAAATTATACAACCAGGTCATTCCTCAAATATTTTGCTCCCCCGGTGCCCAGAGTGAGCATGAAAGCGCTTGCACCATGCATGCCAGTGTGGTTCAACTGAATGTGTTTATATACAGTAGTATTTTTATTTTTAGCTTATTCCTCTGGTATAGTAGTTCTCCTTTAATATGAACATGCTGAATTGAAATCAAATAAAATTAGATTGAAGAACAGATCTGTATCAGATTGTAATACATGATAATTTTGTGTGTCTACATGTTAATAATAATTATGATTACAGGCCTGAAAGATCCAACTATTTTATTATGCAGGGGCCTCGGGCATCTAATTAACAAGCCCATTGAAGATTTTGCACTATAACCTCACTAAGCAAACTAATTGCTGCTTTGTCCACGACTTTGATTTTCCCATTATGCCATATAATGCCTCGCTAGATGCAGAATATTCATCAGAGCCTCGGTTTACATTTGATTGCGAAGCCAATCATAAATACCATCAATCTATCCATGGTGTTCTACCATTTGAGACTTGATTAAACATTGAAAAGCCATTTCAACAAAACCCCCCCCCCCCCCTCTCTCTCTCTCCATCCCCCCTCATCAGGGGCCCATCACATCATCTTTTATCATCCGGCCGATCGTACCCTAGTTTCATGTTCTCATTGAAGAACCAATGTCCCTCTCTACACGTTGTAGCATCGCTGGGTGAAGAAGGCAGCTGCAAAATAAGGGTGTGTCTCTCTACACACTACAGCATGCTAGCTGGCTGAGCTGAGAGGCGATGAGATAGAGAGAGGGATAGAGAGGGAGGTAGACTACAGCCTGTACATGATTGCAGTCTGCTGCCAGAGTGTACGTACTGACGCTGCTATGCATGCAGTGGTACTGGTACGCTAAGCATGATCTGTGTATATTGCATCCTTGGAATGCAATTTTGTGCTCATGGACATGCGGGAGAGGTCTCGTGTAGGGAAAACAAACCTTCTTGTAGTGTGGTAGTTTGTAATGTAAGACTCCTTCTAGTGCCTCGATTCTACATTTGTAGCAAAATAATGTATATATATGGTTAATACATATCTCAGTTTCATAGGAATATTGTTGATGACACACATTTAGACATGGGTAATACTTGTCCATCCAAGTATGGATTACCTGTTACATGTAGCCCATGCGTATGGATGTCACATTTTTATCATCGAGTACATTAGGATACGATAAGAAATCATAACAGAAAGGGCAGGATAATATTGACTGATAGTGAATTTCAATTTAGTGCGTTGCCTTTAAAATGTGATGTATGGAGTTCTTTTCTTCTCTTTCATCTTAATATATGAAATAAGGCCATTCTGCCATTTGTATTTCAATAGTCCCATGCATTCATTATAGTGTACCTCTATAGACTATATGGTGCATATATATATGTACATGTATTAGTTTGTGCAATATATAACGCGCAACAAATAATTCAACAAAATAAAAGACACAAGATAAAAGGAAGGCTAAAATCTCAGACTATTCATGAGCTAGAGTCACTTGCTAATATTCTTTTTGCTAAAGGCCGTCTCTCCTTACTTACCTTTGCTCGACCCATAACCCAGTAATTTGCATGCCCTAACAGCAGCATTCCAGCCGTGATCATGAACTTACCCCTCTGAAATTACCTGTGCTCAGTGTACCAAGCTCAAGTCAAGTGCACTTGATTGGGAAGAGAATTATGTTGGGGGGGTGGGGGTGTGGGAGGGAGTCTTAGACAAAATCTGAACTGTCAAAGTCAAAAGATGGTCCTTTGCATGTTTGTTTTTCTTATAACCTGGTAAATTACTTTACCCTATACCAGCAGCATTCCAGCCGTGATCATGAACTTGCCCTCTGAAATTACCTGTGCTCAGTGTACCAAGCTCAAAGCAAGTGCAATAATCAAGAGGAGGGGGAGGATGGAAAGGTGGGGAGAGGGAGGGAGGGGGGGGGGTATGACATGTACTTGCCAATGATTGAAGATGGTTTTGCACTAAGTTTACTGAATCACTGACTATACCCTAACAGTAGCATGCCATCCAGAATTTACCCTCTGAAAAAGACAGTGTCTTGGTGTTCCAAGCATGTGTCAAGTGCACTTGATTGCCAGGAGGAAAAGGAGGGGGAGGGGGTTGGGATGAGGGATGTTGAACATCACTCCATCAAGGTCAGAAGATAGTTGCATGCAGCTGAAATATTAGTGGGAAGATTTGACCTTGACTATCTGCTGTGTATTTTATTCATTATTCAAGGGGTTTGTCTGCCCTCATATTACATGCGCTGCCATAACGGTAGGAGGGTGATTGTACAAAAGTCATCACAAAGTGACTCAATATAAAGTATATGTTCAGAACATACGTTGTACCTAAAGCCCATGTGTAAATAGCATGATATTTGTTCATATCTCGGGACTATGTAAATGGTTAAAATCAGTGTCGGTCGGAAATTCACATTTTGTCCATGTACATGTTGTATGTTTCTTATCATGTCTAAATATTACTTACTGAAGTAAATATGGAAGTTGAATGTCACGTTTGCCATAAATATATCTGATCTTCAGTTTCACTGTAAAATGATAGCACTTCAGTAATTATTTCTGGAATGTGTCAAAATAAGTGCATCATAAAAAGTTTTACAATCAGCAACTAGTACTCCGTGAAAGTGATACTAAAAGTTGGTGATTTATGTTCTTATAAACATTTTTTGCCCAGACTGTCTGACATCATTAGGCCTGTTTTCATCAGCTCGAGTAAGCCAAATAGCCTGAGTAAAATCTTAAATCTGCGCGCTGATCACACAGTCGGTCTGTGAAGGGCCCATGCGCCAATCTCGGGTTTATTTTCCTGGCTAGTTTGTGATAAGCGTATCAGTCTGGTAAAGATGCAATTTCGAGCTTCAAGAAAATATCCTGAGTTTGAAAATAGCGGGTTATTTGGCAAACTCGAGCTGATGAAGGCGGCCCTGTTGCGGTCCAAAAAGAAGGATTTCTAAGTGGGGTACGGAAGACAAATACGAGAGATGATATAGCTGCCTGGCAGATTGATATTCCAGTGACGAATGTTTAGGAGACTAACTTGGGCATAATAAGGTCATCTTTAAATTAATTACACGGACGATGGCATCATAATTCATCTCCTTCCCATTTGTAGGGCATTTGAACATTTGATGCACTGATGGCATGGGGGTGGGTGCTCATTTGTTCTCGAGATCAAACACTCTGTTTTCGGTTGCACTCATTCCTAGTCAGCTTCTGTATTACTTATATTGAAGCTTTATTTTTCACTTTGTCCACCCCCCCCCTCCCTCTTTCCTCTCTCCNCCCCCCCCCTGAAATCCTGAAAATCGAAGGTGAAAATAGCAGTCCATCCTAAGGGTTTTACCTAATGAAAAAGAAGTTTATGCTACCATTGACAAATATCTTTGTTCTCTTTATGTCATTGTGGTTGGGTAACCTACAAATTAGCTTTAATGTCATGACTCATATACTCTCTTGTAAAAGAGCACCAGTACTTTAAGGGCATATTTGGTCAAATTAGACCCAAACAAATCAAAACAGGCACAAGTAGACTTTTCTCTCATACTCCACTTTTTATCAATAATAATTATGAAAAAGATACCACATAATTGAAAACCTTTTTTATAATTTGATTTATGGCTTGCATGACATTATTTTGTCTGTTCAAATGCAGTAACCAGAGCATTAGCTCAACATTACGGTATATACTCTAACCCAGAGTTAATTCCCTTTTGGTTCCAAATGGATGATTCAAAGATGATCCAAAATTGTGTCTTTTGTGCATTTGACATTCATTTTAGATTCTCAATCACTTTGAATGTTTTTCTGCAAAGACTACAATTTTGGTTTGTTTAGAGAGAGCTCTTACATGTACATATTAGGTGTTGATGATCTCTCCTCTTACTAAGTATTTTGCTAACTACCTGGTAAGGAGAATCATTGGTGCAATTTGCCCTCTGAAATGAATAAGAAATTATAACTAACAGATAACCAATATTTTAATAAGACCCATGTAATCCACAATTTTGCAAACTGGTAAATTGTAGTTTTATTCTTATCTAATCAATACATGAAAGACATAAATAACTGATCAGATTTCAATCCATATTTGTTGAATATCATACAGTGTAACAATCCTGCTGTTTGTAGGGAAGGTCCCAGCCACTTGCAAAAATCCTACAGGTCTTGCATGCACTTCACTAAAAATAAAATCATCATACCGCCTGCGTGCATAATGCAGGGAAATCATTCCTCAAGGGAGAATAATCCTCAGGAGGAATTTTGAATATTTTTATCTCGGCCATCCTAATCTCGAAGAATATGCAAGGTGTACTGGAGAGGTGGTGTGTCACGGTAAATAAGAGAAAGATAATAGTCGGAGCTGATTGAGAATGAGTTGTACTCCAATTTTGTGACTCATTGTCTGACATGGGGCTGAGTCATAGAGTAAGCGGCTAAGTGTAGTGGAGCATAGGGCAGATATTTTCTCATTGCGTCACCTTGATCGGACTTGGTAATATATAATAAGCTCCTCATGTGTGGACTGTTGTAATATCAGCTCTGATTGTGCCGTGAATCATTGCCTCTTTAACATAATATTGGTTTAAGTGCAATAGTTTAACCCCATCACCAACCAAATATCTTGTAAGCACTGACTGACTGAGAAGAAAATACTGATGAAAACACTTTTTAATGTGAGGATATCCTTGTAGTATTTAAAAAAGAAAAATCTATTCTTTTTTACTAGACAAAATAAGGATGTTTTGTTTTAGCATGAAACTTTTTAGAATTTGTACCATCCAGACCTCATAGCTGCTCATATCTAGAAGATGAAGCTTGCAATCTAAAGCTTGCAAGCAAGTTTTGATCTTATCTTATAAAATCTTATGGATCATGTCTCCCTGTTGCACCTCATTTGAATTGAGTCATATTGCTTTGGCGGGGTCATACAAAAGCACAAATTTTGAAGACACAAGGTGTGACTTGCCTTCCCTGATTTTTTACCAATCAAATTCATATACTGTGGAGTGCTAAAACCAGGGTTTTACAACCCGCTAAAAATTTGGTTTAAGTGTGGCATCATTGGGCAAATGGTTGACTGCAAATGAATGAATCTTGGATGCATAAATTGGAGGCCACTGTTTATTATTATTATGTGGGACTATGTTAGGTGTGAATCGAATGGCATGGTGTTGTGCAGTTGTTTTCATCCAAGCCTTTATTCTTTTATTTTTTTGTTTGTTTGTTTATGGGACATCCAACAATAAATTTTATCCTTGAAGCTGATTGGCAATCTCTCCTCTATTGAACCACAAAAGCCACAAGTTTTAGGAAAAAAGAATATTCTTGTCTGTGTAGTATACTAGTACACAGAATTCCTGCACTCTGCAAATATTTAATAAATATTTAATAAATATTTAATAAATATTTGATATGAGGCGTGAATAATTGTTTATCTACATTATCCTACATTATCCTTTTTTAAAATAATTTTTCTATACATCTACTGTTTTTAAAGGGGTTGATTGGTCTGATTGGTCATCCACAATACTACACAGAAATATCACACATCAAATTCATGTGAAATTCATTTTTAGTAAATAATACATACCTTTTTAGAAATATCAAAAAATCGGGATTATGTTTTTATCATCCGAAGTCCATGAGGTTATGCATCTGATGCTCCTTTTATTTTGAAATAACTTGGGAATTTGTGCCAAGCTTTACTTCCTTAATTTTTTGTTTGTTTTAAAGTGTTAGGGTTGCAATGGGTTTAAGGTTAGGATTATGATTCAGTGTTATGTCTCGAGGGTGAAGCTAGTGTAGGAAATCAATTGCAGTGCAATTGTCGTTAAAGCATTTATTTATTCATTTTTAATTTAATCGGTATAAAAACATCAACACGTAAAGTTCAGGAATTCATAATGGTTGATTTACAATGGAATCGAATAGTGTGAACAATATTAAACCAAAATATATACACTTAAGAAAAACATGTTGTTTTACTCACATGAAAATGTGGATACAATACCATATGCAACGAAAGAAGCCAGGCTGTCTACATGAAGTGAGACCAAAGCGAGAAATGACGAGCATGCATCGTAGAGCCTGAAAAATTCCTCGGAATGTAGTTTTCCCAATATAACTTCATGCACCCAATGTTCTGGCAGCCAGTTCAGGCGTACTTTTAGGGGACCTGGGCCTGTAGCGTCTGTACAGGAAAGGGATGTCCCGATTGATCCCTGTATTACTTCCATGAACATCCTGATCAAGGAAAGTTCTTGATCTCCTTCCCACAGGATATTGGTCGTCTACCTTCATTTCATAAAGTAAACTAATCTTTACATAATCCTGCTTTTGGCGTATTCACAGAAACTTGAGACTGGGTGAAACAAGTGCCTTCTCATCTCCAATTTGTAATATGTTTGTATACATTGTTTGAAGTTGGTTATTCGGCTAAACTAGTATAGTCTGACCTACTTTCATGTAATACCTAGAATTTTAGAGTGAAATAGTTGGAAATGAGTAATTATCAGTAATAATTTCTATCAGCAACTCCACATAAACATATGTAGGAGGATATCCCTCAGCATGTGAATATTATTATTATATATTATCAATTTGGAGTAAGTATTGGGGGGGGGGGGGGGGGGGG
>BEXV01000049.1:120039-139382 GCA_003118195.1 Hemicentrotus pulcherrimus | reverse complement strand
GGGGGGGGAGGGGGTAAATATATAAAAAGAAAAATGATATACTTTCATATCATTTTAAAGACCCCAACCTCTGGGCCCCCTCCGATCTATTTTTTAGAGGCATTTGGTTTGTAAATTCTCTAATGACCGTGGTTTGCCTGGAATCCTAACTGTTGAGAATTAATCCTTCATTTTATAATCCCTTGCCTGGATATAACGGTATGATGCTCTGTTAATCATCGTCAAGGAAACCAGAGATGGTGTATGGCTGCATTCATCATTTACTAATCCCCTGTGCAATCGCATGTGAATTCCCCCATGAACTGCATCAAGCTAATTAACTTGTATCCTCCTCCTCGTTCTCTCCATTTCCTTGATTTCCCCATCTTTAGCACCACTCTCACTCACATCCAATTATTTCGTTGGAAAATTTAGAAGTAAAGAAAAACTTTGGCTATTAATATGTTGTGATATAATTGTAAGTATAATTTAGGCTTACCACATACTGTATGTGTTGATTTGTGTATGGTTTTTGTACATTCGATTTCAATTCAATTTTCAATTTATTTTCCATCTTTAAAAAAAGAACAAATATGACATAGTATTAACAAATTGTATTAAAGTAATAATATAAACATAAACATGAAGGGATACCCTTAATAAGCAGGTTGCTTGTAGGCAGGGCCCCGGTATACAAATTTACAACTTTGTTAGAGAAATATCTAAACATTTGAAAGAATTATAAAACAGCAAAATTACATATTACAGAAATATTTTAATGTTTGCTACTAAACGATTATGAAGTGTGCCATGCACTTTTGGGCGGAATTTTTTTCAATTTTATATTTTGTTACATTCCCTGAAGATTTGTGGTTGTGTTTGTGGTTAGGGTAGTACTCCTAGTATAATCTGCTTTTGAAAGAAAAGCTTCCCTTTTGTCAGCCTATTTCATTGAAGGTTATTCATTTTTTTCAATTTTGTTGTTGTCGATAGAAGCACAGAATATCAGTGACACAATTGATGGTATATCACCTGTAGTCACAAAAGCATAAAAAACAGAAATTTAACTGCAGAATTCTTAATAGTGTGTTTGATATTAAAAAGGGGGCTTACATAGTTCAGTTTAAGATAGGCTTTGTTTTTGTTCAGCTTCTGATGTAGAGACCCTAAACATAATTATGTCTGGTCAGGCATGTAATTAAAATTATGCATAATTTAAAGCCATCTAATGATACAGAGCATGTCATCCACTCGCCACTCATCCAATTATTATAACTCGTGTATCTTTCTCTTCCCATCTACTCGCGACATGGGAATAGAAAGAGAGCAAATAGAGCCGTTGATTGCAGGTTTTTATGAATACTGATAGTGTTTGATCAGGCTAATCAGTGACGTCATCGAGACAACGCTTACCCCGCGTTATTTGCTCTGTTGATATTGGGGCATGATGGGTAAACACATTCCCCAGCGCATGCCTTCAAACGGTCGGTCATTCGGCTGGACGTGGGTAGAGGTCCATGCCAATACTGACCGTTTGTAACACCATCATTGAGTGGTCGGTCCTAATCAAGCTTTCAGTGACTGACCAGGGGAGGGTAGTTTGCACAAACCCTTGTCGGTCATAAGGGTGATCAGACCTCTGCTCTGGTGACGAGTGCTCCTTGTTGTAGGATTAGGGTTAAAGAGAAGGTTGAGTTCTGGGAAGAGGTGAAAAATAATTCGTGAACTTTATCATATCTTATTATGCAAGTGTGGAAGAACATCAGATAAGACATGTTCCCCGAATAGCATGGCTCTTCAAATGCCTTCATATTCTAAATATGTCATGTTAATCGTAAAACTCAGGGGGGAGGTTTTTTTCGCCACATGTTCGTGTAGTCCCATATACATCTTTCTGTGTACAGTGTTTGGAACTTTACCAAATTTCTTATCATTTTGATGATTCCAGAACCTTGCAATACACACAAATTCTTATATGCTAGATGATCAACCTTTTCTGGTAGATTCCACACAGTTTCTTTCACAATGCAATCGCATGACCAGAACTCAACTTCATCTTTAAGGTTGCTAATGGGTTTTTACGTGTGGTCTATGGTTAAGGGTAGGTGTTCATGGTTGAAGTTTGGATTTTGGTCACTCTACAAAGTTGACCATGGAGCCATTAATTGTCAGAGGAGCGTGTTTGTCACAAACCATCATAAATCTTAATACTGAACTGTCCAACCCATACACTAGCTTACGTTGGTTCCGATTCTAACAAGTCATTCTGATAACTTTCTTTACCCAGTCATTGTGAAGTTGTTTGAGACTTGACCAAAGAAACATTCTTGCTGAAGTGTCCAAGTAGAGTCTGTGATGGCAGACTAAGTTTAGGATGGGCTGAGGGAGTTGTGATCATAACAAATCGGGAATGGAGATGGCACTGGTATAGTGGAGTTTCGGTGATTTATGGTTAACTTTGGCCCTTGTCCACAGATACATTCATTTAATTACTATCTCCATCTGACAGGCATATCTAGTTTTTGGTTTTGATTGCTTACAGATGTTCCACTGTCTTTTGACTTCGAACCTGTGGTCCGTGTATTCACCGAAAGCTATCTATACAGTGATGCAGTACTACTAATCTGCAAGTTACATACACTGCCCAGTTGAACTAGATCAAATTAGAGTCTGGCCTTCCAAACTATAAAATTGATTCACTTGATAGTAATGTACATTGTTATTGGGATGTTTCTGGTCATTTTTATACTGCCAAGCATTTGAATTTACATTTGTACATGTAGGCCCTAAAACTTTTTGAATTTATTGTTCAACCCCTTGTATTTTGGAAAATCCTAGCCGGAGAACGTAGAATATAAGGCCACTTGTAAGCAAAATAACTAGTGGAATAAAAATTCCAACAGGGCTTGTTGTTTCATATGAACTGTCAAGACAGACAGTTGAAACATTCCATCTTCTGTATGGTATTAAAAGAAGAGTCTTGACTGGAGGCTATCTCCCCTGTGGATATTCAATCTTGAGTAAACATTTCAGACCCTGTGTTTATTCTGATGAGCTGGTGACCTTTTTATAAGGACAGATCAGCATGGGAACCCTGCTGTGATGAAGCGATTATAATCAACCGAGAATTGATTACCAATCTACTGTGTACACTCCACTCCCTTTAATCATATTTTATTATTAGTATCTGTGAGTAATCCTGCGATCTTTGACATTTATTCCTAATGTAAGCCTTGTCCATTGGTGGATTCCATGACAGTGTTTACAAATTTCATTGTTTTGTTGTTGATAATGTCTTCGCTCATAGATGTTTTAATAAAGAGACAAATCATGATTGAATGAGTGACATTCTCAAGGTGTTTTTATTGCAGAATTGTATAAACTGTACACATTTGGTTTATCATCTCCGGGACCGGTAGTATTGATACTCAAGCACACACTCTGATTATCCTATCGATAAAAGCGCAAAATCTTTGAGCAAAGCTGATTATTTATCTGAAAGTGTTGTTTTGAGTGGCTGTCAATATCAAAGTGACGAGGAGTGTTCAGAATCATATCCATACTTCTCAACCTTTTCAAACACAATTTTTTTTGCTCAAAATCTTAAATTTAGGCTGACTGTTTCAATGTCCAGCTAGTTTAAATGTTTAAAGGTATTTGGATACCTGTATTTCAGGTCCCTTCTTCTTGATTGTTTGCTAATGAGCCATCAGAACCAATTTCATAGGGTTGTGCATTGCCATCAGAAACAGCAGGAGACCGAAGTAGGAATGATTTGTAGCACTCATTATGGTCACCATTACCAGTCAAAATCGGACCAGTCCTTTTATGCTCTGGAAAATGACAGATAGTTTCCCCCACATCCCAGACCTAGCCATCGTTCCAGGGAATAGAGCATTGTCCCTAATGCTCTTCAGTCCTTCACAACCTCCCTCTTCAAATGCGATCCACTGTATTGTTAGCTAAGGCTTCTCCTAGCCAAAAGGGGATATTGACAGAGACTTGTTCTGCCAGATTAAGGCTCTTCAGGTAACCCTCTGAAGATCAGTAATCCCCTAAAGAAGATTAACTAGATCACCTATTGTAGCCCAGTTACAGAAGTGCTCCCTTCTAAAGCCCCTTCTGTTTGCATTGTGTAGAGCTGTATAAATGACTATTTTGGCAATGGTAGAAGCTATTATTGGCACTCAAATTTATTCTAACACAGTCTAGACTTGGAGGATAAGCTTATGAATGGGATAAGGATAGATTAGGCTTGTTTACCTGTGTACTGTAGAAATTATGCACTTGTGCAGCCCCTGAAATTGGAAATACCTTCCTTTCCGAATTGGCAGTCATCACTGTCATCAGATAGGCTAGCTTGCAACTTGCAAGTGGAGCAAATTTTTTTACGGACAAGGAAATTTTCCTCCTCCTCTGTTACAATTTAGCATATAGTTTTGATATCTCAATGATTCGTATCGGGAAAGGGATTACAGGGTGAATATCCTCTGTGATAAATCATTTATGAATCAAGGATGAGATTGAGAAGATCATTTTAAGCCATTACATAATATTCTGAAGGTAGTTTTCTTGTAGCCATAGATCTTAAACCTTCAAGATGTAAACATAATGCCTTTCTCTGATAAATAGATCTACACCTATAATTCACCTGATTGCCATTTCTGTATAGACGTCGACTTTTCATTTGAAACCAAAGGATAATGGACAGAGGTCAAAGAAGAGCAATCTTTGTGACCTTCCTCATTTCAAAATATAACCAGTAAATAGGAAAGTGGTTGAAAATTGCCATGTAATGATTGGACTGATATACATACACTATATGCAGAACCCTCCTTCCTCTCTTTAATCAATTCATAAAATTTTAGTTAATATCACTCAAGTTTAGGCCTGAGTCATCACGGGTTTTGCCGAACCCGGGTTTGACTTTAAAATTTCGGGCGGGGACCGGGTACCCGAAATTTTCTCCACTGACACCAAAAGTCGTGTGCATGCAGCGGCCGGAGTTTCGATTAAGTTGATGTTCTAATAGTGCGACGGAAAAGACAGTTAATGCTTTCAAAACAATAAAATAATCAATTGAATTCAATGAAGATGCTTTAAAAAATAAATGGATATCGTTTCAGTTGACGGTAGGTGTTTTTATCGCTCTAAAAATGAGGCTGCAAGAAAAGAATCACGCTTCGTAGTACCGAGTGCGTTCGATCAGAAACGGATGTGGAAATATGACCCACTGAAGACTGAGCAGGTTAAGAAAGCCCCACACACAAGACTAAAATGTTGATCAGACTATTACAATTAAATCGTAATACTAATGGGCATTAATTTGATTGTCAAAATATATCCACAATATAATGGTTTACCCTTGATATTTTGATGAAGGAAAATAATTTAAAGCTCTTGAAATAACATCGAGGTGCCTTTCGATCGTTCTAAAATGAGTGTATAACGGCAAGCTGAAGTTACGAGTCAAGCTTGATAGGCGTGTTTACATCCATACACCGTCGTCCGAGCTGATAAACCAATTTTAAAAAAATCATTTAAGAGTTTAAGAGACTCCAATTCAACAAAATTACCGTAAATTAATAATTTGCTTTTACAAGAATACTCTAGCTATTCATAATATCTTACGGAAATAATGATATTTCATGAGCTACGTACTCGATATAGAGTTAAGCTAGCCATCATTTTGAAATGAGACGTAATTGCCATGTAGCGCGCAGTAGACTATAGATGGCAGCGTGCGGCAGAGAGGGAAATATCACGTGATCTAAGGCCCGCGAATTTGTCCCTCTCTGCCGCCACCTATAGTCTATACTGCGCGCATGCATGGCGTCTCATTTCAAAATGATGGCTAGCTTAACTCGATATGAGTACGTAGCTCATGAAATATCATTATTTCTGTAAGATATTATGAATAGCTAGAGTATTATTTGTAAAAACAAATTATTAATTTACGGTAGTTTTGTTGAATTGGAGTCCCTTAAAGTCTTAAATGATTTTTCAAAATTGGTTTAATGCTATTGTTCCGATCAGCTCGGATGACGGTGTGTATGGATGTAAACACGCATATCAAGCTTGACTCGTAACTTCAGCTTGCCGTTATACACGCATTTTAGAACGAACGAAAGGCACTTCGATGTTATTTCAAGAGCTTTAAATTATTTTCCTTCATCAAAATATTAAGGGTAAACCATTATATTGTGGATATATTTTGACAATTGAATTAATGCCTATTAGTATTACGATTTAATTGCAATAGTCTGATCATCATTTTAGTGTTGTGTGTGGCACTTTCTTGCTCTGTCTTCAGTGAGTCATAGATCTATTTCCACTCGCGTTTCTGAACGCACTCGATCGGTACCACGAAGCGTGATTCCTTCCTTGCAGCCTCAATTTTAGAGCGATAAAAACACCTACCGTCAACTAAAACAATATCCATTTATTTCTAAAGCATATTTATTTGATTATATTGAAATATAAGTTTGTGAATTGCATATTTTTAGTTCTATATTTCAAAATATCAGTGTGAAATTTAATTTTGAAAAACCCGAAACCCGAAAACCAAAAACCGGGTTTCAGCTCGACGGTCGGGGCCCGGGCGGGGACCCGTTTCGACTCAGGCCTACTCAAGTTCCATCCCTGTCTCTATTAAGATATCTATCAATCGATCAATTCATTATCCACCTCATAGTAATCAGTTAGGTCATATAGGAAAATAGAAACTGCAATTGGATGTACTGATCACTCGGACACAGCTGTCAACCATACTCAATCTGACAGATCTCATTAAAAAGGTAGACGTCAATGGTTGTCTCCTCTCATTCCAAAACTTTCTGCTTGGCCGATTGAACGTTTGAGTTTGTTGGTGGGTAGAATTGCAAAGCCTCGTTCCGCCTCATTGGGCTCTAGTGGAGGTTGCCCTCGTGTGATGAGTCTTGTCTGTGGGAAGCTGCTCTTGTAAACCACAAGGTCGTAATTTTGAAAATTCTATTCCTATAGGGTAAAAATTGAAAAATGGTTGAATATGAGCAATTCTGATTGAAACGATAACTTGGGTGGCTGTGGGAAAATGAGAGGATGAGTATTTTGTATACTATAGGATCTACCTTGTACCTGGAAGCAACGGTTACAACCTAATCCATAATCCAATCATAACCTTATCCCGATATCTCTTATAAAGTAAAGCCTGGAGAAAATGTTATCGTAGTACATGTTTATATTTTTCTCTCTGTATTTTGTATATACATGTATATATGTACATATATTTATTTCAATATGATATTTGTACCCTATGATATAGACTTATTATAATTTAGACTTATGATATTTAATATATTTATTTACCTTTTTAACTCACCTGCATTTCCCCAGACTAATATATTATTATCATTTACTCCCTCCTTTTCTTTGACCCATTTTGCTAACTTAACCAGGAGCACTTTAAGGTGTGGTTGCGGAACCCAGACAGTGTATGTGCCCGATTATAGTAGACCAAATGTGCTTGCTTGGATTTGTTTATCCCCTTATGTATATATTTGCATCCCATATTTCATAATCATCATCATCATCTTTGCATCTTATGTTTTGCCTCCATTTTGTTTTTCACTTTCTGTTCATCTAATCATCACTGGTTTTGCATTTCAGTGTATAATAAGTGCCATGCTTATAAGTCCGGTGCTTGTATGTACACTGTAGGTTTGCCAAACCAGCGACACATGTGAAAATTTTCCATTCATATGGTAAGAATTTCCATCATAGGAAAACATAAGATATTGAAAAAGAGGCCTGTATGCTGCCTGAGAGGTAGGACCGTTTCTCTGGACACCTTCCATGTTATTGTGAATGTGAAGAGTGGGATAAATTTCTCTTAAGGCATGAACGAAAGCAGTGTAGTTTCTAGCTGAGAGAGTATTTCCAAAATGATAAGCATCCTACACCCCTTCATCTTCATAATGGCAATCGCCTTATAGTAAACAGGAACACTCATTTTAGATCAACATCAAATATTTCGTCCAAAGAATCCTTCTTTTGGACCTTTCTTCTCAGAAGTAATTGTCATGCTCTGATAAAAAGCAGAGGCATAATTTAGAGATCTTTAAATTTTAATTACATTTTTGTGTAAATCCCATTTGGCTGGAGACAAACATTACCGGGGTGATCTTTTTTTATTTCATATTTTTCATCTTAAATTGATGATAATATTAAACTTCCATTGCGGAGACTTGACAGCAAATTGTTCTTCTATTTTAAGATGCGTTAATTAAAATGTTCTCAATAGTCGTCCAGACCAAAGTATATCATCAAATGAGCTATCATAAATACTCTCTTTCTTGAAACTAGGCTACGCCATTCCAGCTATAAACATTTCCCTCGCTATATACTGCCTAGTGTGTAACATACGACTTCGAAGGTTACTTCCATTTGATATTAGATTATTGGGGAAAGAGCAACCAATTTAGGCCAAGTAATTTGGGTGAGACTACTTCTCTGCAATTGTAACTCGTTATATATATGCGACAGTACCACATATGAAATCAGAATATTCTGTGCTCATGATTGAGAAGTATATGTGGAGTTTTAAAAAAAGTGGTGCCTTGCCCCCATATAATTTGCTTCTATATTTCACCAAAACAAAACACCTGCTTGGAGCCAAAAGTGCATTAGCTCTGTGTTAAAGCATGTGAGTTAATGCTATGATTTACTTCTTTTGGCCAAAACAAATGTTACTTTGCTTTTTACATATGGTAAATAACGTCATATATTTGAAATGCATATTCAAAAGAAAAATCCCCCTTCCCATTTATGGTATACGCCTCTTTAAAAAAATACTAAAACAAGTATATTTCAAGCCGCAAAGCATATTATTCAATTAATAGAAAAGGTTTCTCCTCCCCATTTGTGATTTGCATCTAGTTTTTAAACCAAATTTTATTACTTTGTTATTGGCTATTCCTGTGTTACACTTTTGCCAATATTTAGTTGAATAAATTTATCCAACTGTTTGCCATATTCAAATTTACCCCTATTCCCCTGTCCCTTGTTTGTTCAAAAATATCCTTTGATATCTAAAAGAAAAAAATCAGTCACGATGTTTGCTAAATTTAAAGTTTTGTGAGAAATGGTCTAACCCTAGAATGAAGATTCATGCATGAACATATTGGTGAATAAATGTTGTTACAGGTTGTCTAAAAAATTTTTTTTTTAAATCATCGTTAAGTATGAAAAAACTGTGTACATGAATGCTTTCCTGTGTAATGCATCTTGGTTGATTGCAGGTTTGGTGTAAATAGTGATGTCATGCTGAAAACTGTTATGTGTGATGCAAAGCAAATGAATGAAACATTAAATATGTGTGATATGTCAATGTGAAACATAGGATGGAAGTTTTGTNGGGGGGGGGGGGGGGCAAGAAAGCTATGTTTAAAAAAGGAGATATGTTTTCATTTATAAAAATTGAAGCATACTGTGCTTATGTCATTTCATATTTTAATTTTTTTATTTAGGTTATTTTGTTACATCATGTATGAATGAAGCTGTCATGTACGAGAGATGAATAGTGGAAAATGCCTCCAGATTCGATTGTGAGACCCTATTATTTTGGGGAAGGGCAGTCTCACGTTCTAGGGTGGTGTTTTGACAATCACCATCATGTGCACATAGGCTCATTATTTAGTTTTCACCCACACGTATAGAACAATTTTTCATCCATTGTTCCAGCGTTCTGTTTCATTCATCTGTCATCACATTCTCATTCACATCAACCTACCTGGCTGCCATCTTTAATTTGTAGTCGATGTACATTATACAAGGTCTAATATGTTTTACTCAATTTTTACCGCCATTTTCTTTAGAACTAGAAGGTCTTTATGTGTATGCCATGAGAATTTCATTTGGTGTCATTTTGTGATATATTTAAAAAAAAACTTTATTGGAGCAAGAAAGCTGTAATGAGTTCATTAGGCCAGGAGTGATATGTTTTCATCTCTATTTTCATCACCATTCGCAATTACCTGTAGTTTAGAGCAACTAGTCCATTTCTCATTTTCATCCCTATGAAGATGAGCAAGAGTAGAAACTGTGAATAGGTTCTCAATGGGAGTGCATTTAAATCCTTGGTCTTAAATGTTTTTTTGTTAATTTCATTTTCATTGATGAGTACAGGTAGCTTTAGAATTAGAGTAAGACTATCATCAAATGTAAATGGATTCCAGTTTGTATGTACATTAGCCGAGATACAGTGAATGTTTTCAGCTCATTTTTTCATCATCTCTGGTGCTATTAGTCTAGCTCTATTTTTTGTTTTAATTAGGTTGTTTGTTTGAAATAATCGTTTTTCACTGTTTGCTCAGTATAATATAATTTTTTGCTCTTGCCATAAAAGCAAATATTGTAGAACTCCATTAATTTCTCAGTTTAATGAATGACTAGCCTGTTAATCAGTTGTGGTTTCAGTGGCTTATGTTTTAGGCCTTGGAAGTGGAGGAAAAAATGTCATCCATCAAAGCATGTTAGAATTATGATTCATATTAAAATATAGATTAGTTCATCTCATACAGTAAGATGTACCATGACATTACCATCAATATAATTGTGCATCTAATTTCATTCATCGCATCTCATTCCAGTGGTTCTCTGGCATTGTGTGTATTTCAGAACAAATTATACTTCTAATTCATTAGAACTTGTCATATATAAAAATTTCAACTTATTTTAGGGTTCCACACCAATTTATATTCACATGGGGGGCTA
Source organism: Hemicentrotus pulcherrimus (assembly GCA_003118195.1). Taxonomy (NCBI): domain Eukaryota; kingdom Metazoa; phylum Echinodermata; class Echinoidea; order Camarodonta; family Strongylocentrotidae; genus Hemicentrotus; species Hemicentrotus pulcherrimus. The sequence goes on along the minus strand of BEXV01000049.1, from coordinate 128,651 downwards.
TATTATAATGTTTTGGGTTCTGTATGCAAGAGGGGATTTGGACTTGGGATTTTATAGGTGACTTCTTAGTATTAAGCACATAGTTTTCTTATGCTATTGCTTATTGGTGCAATATTTTGGTGAGGTTTATAAATTACTTTTACAGGCATGAATATTTTTACATTTATAATTGTAATTACTTGTAAAATATGTTGCATGGGTTTGAAGTATAGTTTGAAGCACATATCTATGCACTCTGAGAATCGACGGAGGNTTATAAGAATTTGCTCTTCACTTTGAGTCATTTACTACATACAGTACCTCAACCATTTCATCTGCTTGGTGTCAGAAGGGCGTTTCCTCATATTACTTCGTGGAGAGTTTATACCCTTCTGGCTCTCAGCAGACGATATACACAAGATTATCTCTTGATATTCGTCATGATATAATACAGTCTAACCTGTCTATAGCGACCGCCCAAGGGAAACACAAAAAATTGGCTTTGTATACAGGCTCCTTTAGTACATGTTTCAACAAGAAATCGTTTTCAAGGGAAACAAAAAATGTGGTCTTTGTAGACAGGTGGTCACTAAAACATGTTTTTACTATACGATCATTTGATATGAGAGTCTATATTTTCTTGACTTGTCCATCTCAGGTGAGCCTTCATTCTCTTTATGTATTTCCCTTGTTTCTTGATATCGTCCCTTTGGACCTCAGCTGATAAAATTTTCTACACTCTTCTCGTTAAGGAGAGCCTTTATTCTGTATATGTATCACCCTTGTTTCATTGTAACAGGGTATATTCCCAACCTGTCGTGCTGATGTCGATTTCTGTCGGGGTCTACAGGTTTGTTGCACTGGATTGCCACTACACCTCAAGAAATTGCATCCCCAAACTAACAAAATTGTTTTTGTTTTATTTTTTTAATTAATCGGTTTATCTGTGCTGATTTTATTTTTTTCATTTTCAACCCCTTTTCATTTATTAAAGTTTTTGGTGATGTGTTTTAAAAACTCTCAAATCTCTATGATGACAAAAAGGGCAGCTAAAGGTATTTTGATAAAATTGCATGATAATTGGGGAAAATGTGATACAGATTATATTCTATTGCACGAAAGCAGAATGCATTCATCTTCTAGCATGTTTTAATAAATAATTGAATTACAGTGTCATTGATAAAGAAATATTTATCAAATGTAGAATTAAGACATTCAAATTCACGTCTTCTTATGGCTGACGTATTTTACCTGCCCATTTAAAACAATTCTTCTGATGCAAACCTGAAAAATCAAAGCAGGAAATTAATGTTAACGTTTGATTTGTGCAACAGCTTGTAGAATACCTCGGCAGATAATGTTTTTGTTTGTATTCATTTATGCGAGAAATCATTTTCATTATCAATATTTACTCTGATTTAACCTGCTTAAACAGTTAGTGCTGTTTGTAAAAGTAAATAAAAAGTAAAATACAATTGTACATTCACTACATTATCAAATTACAACGGAGGAAGTGGGTAAATGTTACGGATAGTTAGGGTGACAAAGGCAATTAAAATACTTCTTATTCAGAAATATGAATATCTACATTATAAAACAAAATACTTTTCCATTTGTTTGCAGGCAAGTTGCAACCAACTGTGACATATCGTGTTCTAAGACTCAAGCTTAATATAGTGTTAAAATATTAAACTTAAATAAGTAGATAATGTCCTTCTTGTTGGCAAGCCAGAAAGGCAGTAACTCTGTGTTACATTATATTAGTTAAAGCCCTTTTGGCTCCAAAGGAACTATATGTATTTGTACTAATAATTTTTCTACTGAAGGGAAAGTATTGTTTTTAGGAATCGGTAAAAAAAATAAATAAATCAGAAATCGGTCACTACAAGATATCAGGGCAATGATATTTTGAAGTGTTGACATTTTGTTATTTCAAATTTATTGTAAACATTAGAGAAATCCATATTCTTGTCAAGATTATTTTTTGGGTTTATATTCTGTAATTAAGTGTGAATCTGAGATCAAAGAAAGTAAAAAACAGTAGTTATTGATATTAATGGTTGAAAATCATGAACAAGGAAAGTTATAAATAAAATTAGACTGACATTGCATGAGTTTCTCATGACATATAAAGTGGCTGTTGCTTTATACGGTATGAAGTACTCGAAATTACATGGAAATGGGGTGCAGAGGAGATGATGAGAATTACAAGTGTCTTGGATTGTTATTAATTTCACACTCCTGAACATGGAATGACTTGTGTTCTGCGTGAGTACCTGTGTGCATACATTATCGTGAGATTTCCCTGCTGGACGACCCTCTTGAACACCCTCCAATGAATATCCCAACGCCCTCCCACCCACCCTCACCCTCCAATTGATAAGGAAAGCCAATTATGACAGTAACCGTAAGCCCCTGTCCCTCGGAGTTACTAATGCATGCAGACTCCCTACCGCTAAAACGCATCGTGCCTTAAAATATCACTAGAGGGCATTACCACTTTTCTTTTCCCCTTCTCTCTCTGCTCCGCGGTCGACATCGGCTATCCCAGCATGCCGTTTTGCATTTCAAGTGCGAGAGCCTCAAGACACTTCTTAGCATGCTGGCTGTATATAAAACCCCTATGTTGAGATGGAACACACCCAGATGCTTGATTGCTCGTCTGGAGATTATAATCGTCCTTTCTTTTTGGGGGACAATCACATGTATTTCTACTCAAAAGGAGCAAGTTATTAATTTTTCTGGAATTTTAAAAATGCTTGGTTCACTAAGTGTGAATGTATAAACCAAGCATTTGAAATTGAATATGAAGTGAAGATGTTGAATGTTTCATTTCAGATGGTTCATTACAACTGTCATAACAAATGTCAGTTGGACGTGCTTTGCAATACTCTAGCATGAATAGCTCAAATGACATATGAAAGTTGAAGGGAAATCTGTCATTGTGTTTCGATAAGTAGATTAAAATGCTGAGAAATTCCAGATCAAAATAATACCAAAGTTAGCATAGATCTTGAATTATTAAAAATCAGAAGCAAATTATAAATTTTGTTTGGGGGGAGGGGGATAGTGCAAGTACCCTTTAATAAAGCAGCACAAAAATGACTAAATATTTGTCATGTACTAGATAATTAATTCAAGAAATATACCAAAGCAGCAAAGAAATGACTTATTTATTATTTCATGCACTTCAAAGGAAGACAATGGATCTCCTAGGCAATCATTCTGGACACATTACACCTGCGCATACTGAATAATAAATGTGGGGGTACCTCATGGGTAACCTGATAACAAGCAGGATTTCTATAGCAGCTCCGACTGGAAAGAGGTCGTGCGAGCAATCAAGTCTGGAAGTGAACCAGGATGAAATTAATCATTTTTATTGCTCTGGAGCTTAATTCAAGTCAGGAATTTTCTCTGATTATTCACATTGCAAGCCAACAGGCAATTTAATGTGAAAGAATGAATGCCAAACAGTTGGTTTAAATGTTTTGCAGACAAGGAATGAATTGCTGATCAATGAAGATACTTTACTGTCCTGTTAACGGCATTGGTATTTTAGTCATTACTCTCTGTAAAATCTTAAAGAGCGAAGTCAAAAAGTATGAAATACCAAAATAAAGTTGTATGGAAACCACTCTTTTACATTCGAAAATCTAAGAAATCCAAGAAAAGCTTAGAACTGAGACAACAAAAAAAAAGAAAAAAAGGGGGAATTTGTTACACTGACACATATATGTCTAACTTCCATGCAATAATTTGCAATAACAAAAACAAGACACCCATTCAATTTACAACTTTGTAGGTCACCATTCTCTATTTTATTTTCAGCTTACTGTCTGGATCTCATTGTCTCTATAACCACCCCATCTCATTACTGTGTCCTGAACATTACTGTACTATTTTCTCCTCTTCCCAGATACTCATTACTTGCCCAATCCCGTCACCGTCGGTGCCCCCCTTCCCGCATCCCCTATTCTTCCATGAGGTTGATTAACTATGAAATTCATATTTCCTCAATGAAGTAATACTCGTAGCATTTTCAAATAAAACTGATATTGCAACCTTGGGCTAGAATATGACACTCGCTCTCCCTCATCTCCTTTGAATGCTCTGATTAGATCTCGCAGGTGCGTAAGAGCCTTTTTCTTTTTGTGCGGAAAGAAATAAAAGGTTACAGTTTGCTTTGGTTTCTTGTATGATAGGGTGACACCCTAAGCTATTATATCCTTGCCAGTATCCATACATTGCATCTTTGGCTAATATTTATCTATACTGTAGGCAATGGATAATGCTTTTCCCCACTGCCAGTGCATCATTGACATAGCATGGGCTTTGCTGTTGAGGAGGCAATGATATGGGGGGGGGGGTATGGAAGATTGATTACTTTATAAAAAGCATTGTAAGCATTAAAAGAACAAAACCATTGGGTTAGGGAAGGGTTCCACTTCCACCTCCCCTTTGCACTTTTTTCTCTCCTTTCTCTCCTTTTCCCTTATAATTAGTTTTTCATGTGACCTTTATACTAAAAAAGCTAGTTGTCAACTAATTACATAGGACTATAGTACATAGTTGACNTTTTTGTTTTTTGAATGAAAACGGTAAAAACATACCCTTTCAATCACTCTTACAACACGAACCAATTTTTAAGCAACATACCATATCTTGGGGAGTAAAGGAAGCAACATTTTCAAAGGGAAATAGATTGAAATCTATTGAATCCCTCCCAATGTAGTTCGGTAGTATTGTGGATTTGACGATGATCGCATTGATCAGGGGGAGGGAGGAGGCAGCGCTGCTAGCCTGGTCCGTCAGGCTTGCAGAGCGTGCGGCGTCCCCGCTATATAAAAGCGTTTGCCTCAGAAACACCCACGAGTTCAGCCGAGCTAGTGTACCTGTATTTATCATCACGTCAGCCTTTTACCTCACCCTCTCTCACTCTCTCGCTCTCTCGTTCTTTCTCTGTCGTTTTCTCTTTTCAGTTTCTTTCCATTCATCTCTTATTCTCTTTCCCTCTACCTCTCTCCACTTGTCATCTCTTGGTAATAATTAATTATGCTTCCGTCAATAAATTAAACATCTTTCAGGGCCTGACCTTTACTTTTTCAGGGAGCCCGCAGGGGTTTCAAAGAGCCCAAGTTTATCACGTTTTTTTTGGTGGTCATAATAATGGTCATTAACTATTAAAAAAATAAAACACACCGTCACGATACCCTTTTTTAATAATCAACCCCTTTTTACACACGCCTTTGAAGTTCGTAGTTCGTAAAATTATGTTCAAACAATAATCAAGTCCATCTAGGTATGCACGCTGAAGAATAAGCACTCACGATCACAAACGCTCATGTATCACAAACACGAGTCACGTAAACATACACTCAGCTCTGGCAACGACCGCGTGCGTTTGTCTTAGTGTGTACATTCTCTGAGTGCACCGACATACAATGCAGCATGTATTGCGCACTCGTTACGAGAGCGGAGATATAACGTTATCATGCATGGCATTCCCACACTGATCTCGATGTGTTTTCTTATGCAACTCATTATTTTTACGCTGCAGTTGAGCCAAGTGTGCCTAGCGCATATTTCATGATTTTGACTGCGGAATTTGGGTTTTTAGATGGATTAAAACATGGATTAAAGTGCTGGTAAGAAAAGAAATAGCATTTTTCATGGTTGATACTAGAAAAACTTAGGTCGAGCCAGGGAGGTCGAGCCCTGTCTTTGCACAACGCATACAAAATTACAGTAATTCTCGTACATAATTTATTTGAGATTTTTTACCACTCTTATCATACTCGTAGCACTCGCATTCCTCGTCAGTATTCGATTGACCCCCATCACGACATCGAGAAACATTACATTTAAGAAATTATATCAATTCCAGTGCCCCTCTAATTTTACGTGGGATGCCGAGGAGAAAACAAGTTTCAAAATCAAAACAAACCCACATTCATCCTTTCCAATGTTTCTAGCCAGTTTGGCCATCGCCGGCTCGTAAACAAAACACTCTGTCTCTCTCTCTCTCTCTCTCTCTCTCACCCACCGGCACGCGCCGTACCTGAGTGCTCTCGCCCAATCAGAAGAACGTAAATAAAAATTCTGCTGTCTGATTGGCCGTTCACTTCAGCTGTTCGCACAGCCTGTTGTGCAATACTGCAGTTGTGCATACGGCATGCGCTCATGAATTTAGCCACCCATGTGTGTGTCGTGAACAAACCCTATCTAATCTTGTTTAGGCCCTGGCCGCGCAAACCGGCCCTCGCTAGTACTTGCGATCTTTGTAAACTTTGTAACCAAAGATTACAGAAAGAAATTTGGACATTTGGTCACAGTTTCTGAGTGGTGAGTAGGTTAATTAAGGTGGGAAGCGCTGGCCCCCAAAAAACAAAATGGCGGCCGAATGCTCGGGTAAGAGAAATCGTACCCGTTTAGTTGTCAACCGTGCGGGTACTCGTGCAATCGACTACCCGTCGCAGCCTTAGCTAGAATATGACACTCGCTCTCCCTCATCTCCTTTGAATGCTCTTATTAGATCTCGCAGGTGCGTAAGAGCCTTTTTCTTTTTGTGCGGAAAGAAATAAAAGGTTACAGTTTGCTTTGGTTTCTTGTATGATAGGGTGACACCCTAAGCTATTATATCCTTGCCAGTATCCATACATTGCATCTTTGGCTAATATTTATCTATACTGTAGGCAATGGATAATGCTTTTCCCCACTGCCAGTGCATCATTGACATAGCATGGGCTTTGCTGTTGAGGAGGCAATGATATGGGGGGGGGGGTATGGAAGATTGATTACTTTATAAAAAGCATTGTAAGCATTAAAAGAACAAAACCATTGGGTTAGGGAAGGGTTCCACTTCCACCTCCCCTTTGCACTTTTTTCTCTCCTTTCTCTCCTTTTCCCTTATAATTAGTTTTTCATGTGACCTTTATACTAAAAAAGCTAGTTGTCAACTAATTACATAGGACTATAGTACATAGTTGACAACTGGGCTTAATAATCTTTTCCTAATATGAGTCCTGTTTCACTATGATATAAGTATTTCTTGGGTAACCCCCCCCCCCACAAGTGAATGCTTACATGCCATATTGTCCTCTCGCATGTCAAGGTGATGTAGTGACATTACGCCTATATTTACATGCATTCACAGTTCCATCAATACCGACAGGAGGAAGACCTCATACTCACACCTCATCATCATCCCTCGTACAATGCCTCATCCCTATCTCCTCCTCCTCCTCATCTCCTCCTCCTCATCTCCTCATCTCCTCCTCCTCCTCATCCGCAGGTTTTGTTTCATCCTTCAGCAACTCCCTCATTAACCCCAGCCCAGACAAATGGCAAGATACTCACACTCCATAGCCATACCTCATCTCTCCTACCTTACCTGTTCACCTGGTGAACATCCGACTCATTAATCCGAGTCCATTTTTTTATCTGCTGAGATCAAGAAGGGTGTTCAGTCTGTATTTACATGGTATGAGGTTACACACTTTTGGCTCTATAAACAGACAAAATAGGAGAATCATTAACATCTATACTGCATCCCGTCAGCTCTGCTTACTCTCAAAACACCCCCATGCATCAATCCATTTTATAATAGGAATGGTAGGAATGGTAGAATCCATAAAAAATGTACTTCTTCGCTCTCTAAATGTTACATGAGTTTTTTATTTTTTTTTGGGGGGGGGGGAAGGACTTATATTAGGGACCCCTTTGTTGAAGTGGAGTAGAATCTACACTTGTATTCAATCACTACATTGGAGTGGACTCCTCTATAATTTGTAATGTATTCAATCCCTAAATATGACTTTTATCAAGAGAGTACTTAATTGTGACCTCAGTTTACCTCTAAACAAGCCCACTTATTAGCCCCAATCCCATAAAAATGGTGAAATAATCATACAAAATGATTCAGACCATGTTCCCCCCCCCCTCTAATCCTTAATTGCTCAACCCTAAACGAGCTGGCTTATTGACCACAATCCCATTCAAACGGCAAAATAATCATACCAAATAATAAATACAGGTCTAAATGTAATACTCAACCCCCTCTCCCCATCCCCCCCTCAATAAGCACCCCACACCTCTCATTAACCCCAGTCCACCTTGATACCCCCATCTTCCGCTGCCTCCCGCACCATCTCCCCATCTCTGTGGGAGGAGGATGCAGTCCACTTTAATTGCAACCCATCCTAGACAGCCTTTAGCACCGCCGCCACCGAGCAAGGCAAGGCAAGGTGTGGCTGGGTTCACCGGTGCAGATGGGACCCTGAAATCAAATCAACCAGCATCACACCTCCCTACAACCATGCTTACACGTACAGGGTGCTATCCCCAACAACCTGTTATGGTGCACAACCCAAAACAATTACAAAATATCCTCATCTGCCAATCTCCCAGCTCCGACCGCACAGTTATACACTAGTATTGCATTCCAAAGAATCCTATTCCTTTGTATCAATAAATATATGTTTTCATTAATTTATGTTGATTATATAGATTCTTGATGATGAAAATTTGTCATATTTTGGATAGAGATTAAGCTATATATTTGATTAGATATACAGCCATAAATAATGTTAGATAAACTGCAAGAAGGACATCCTTGGTGTCAATTGTTCATG
>BEXV01000049.1:108718-119952 GCA_003118195.1 Hemicentrotus pulcherrimus | reverse complement strand
GGGGGGGGGGGGTAAGTGGGATACATCGTTTTTAGAGTTGATTTTATATAGATCTTCTTTCAAAAGATGTCAAAAGTAGAGGTGTGAGTAAGGAAACAATATTACTAAACAAATTACAGTTTTCTCAAAAAACCTTGACCAATTTTGTCATTGTTTTGCATTTTTTGTTTTGTGACTAGATGTAATTGACATTGAATTCCATAAAGTCAACTGCATTTAAATTACAACATATTAGTGTTATTGCTAGGATTTTCATGCTCCCGGCTTATGAGACCTGAGTGAATATCAGTTTTTTTTTACCAAAGCTTTTTTTTTAATGAGATCGGTGGAGGCCAAGATGGCCAAGATTGAAAATCGCCCTTTCCTCAAGTGATATGTTTGCTTTTCACAAATTTAGTAGATCTAGTGTGAGTTTGCAATGGAGGGAAAGCAAATCATGCAAGTTATAAAAAAAATAATCAATATAGATATTTTTTCAACTGGCCCTCTATAATTTGTTGCAGTAATGTTCAGGTTACAAAAAATTTAAGCCGATCTTGCAAGTTAGCTCCAAACTGGATTCATAGACATTTAAAAATCAATGGATATTTTTCCTCAACTCAACTTCTAGGAGTAACATAAATATTTATTATATGAGAGCAGACAGCTCACTAATTTTAAAAGAGCGACGAGTCGACTTCTCACATTAATCCCTACTTACACACACACACACGACCAAAAAAACTAACTCGATTTTCTTTGATAGTTACAATGTAGGTGCTGCTATCTTTTCACACTATTCCAGATTCACACAATAGCTGTCTTTTTTTTTTTCCTCCTTAAATCTCATTCATTAATCGTGCACCTTGCACTGTGAATCATCACCAAAGACAATCTCCATTGTGTCCTATTGGCCTGGAGATATGGATAACCGTAGATAGATAGCTGACCTCCGTCTGACCTAGCTAGACATTGATGAAGACCTCTTTTGTTTTCTGCTGTGATTCACGGGTGTCTGTCTGAAGCAGCCAGCCGTGCATTCTAGCATGAATGGGGAATATATAAGAGAAAACAAGATATAAAGGCAGCTTGCAGCTTGGCATCCAATCCAGGCACTAAAATCAATGAAATTTGTCTAGAGCGCTTTAATTGGAAACCTAATTATGGGTCTATGTTAATTACTCTCCCTCTCTCTCTCAACCCGTTGAGAGCTATTTATGTAGATATATACAGCAGCCATTGGCAAGAGGGCAATCTGTAAGGGCGTGTGTGTGTGTTTGTGTGTGTTCATGTGTGTGGCGTGTGCGCGGCATGTACGCGGCAGGGCAAAGCGGCGAATATAATCACTCCACTTGAGCAGTGTGTGTTATTTGATGCATGCTTGTGTTTTTTTATTTCATACTGAGAATCCTATTGAATAGACTCTGGATTGCTTTCGTATAGGCATGATGGATTGTTCAATGATGTACATGTAATTAAAGGCATGATTATAATAATGAAGGTAATATCAAGATCTTAATTTGCATAAACGGTTACCAAGGCTACGTTTACGGTGTACAATGATATGCATCGAGAAGGGCGAGGACTTTATAATGCTCCTTGCAAAGTTCACGTCAATGTAATCAATATATCAGTAAATTATTACGTATTAGTGTAGTTGGAAAACTGAAACAGAAAAAAAAACCACCCTCAAATTCTGGCATGATTTATTTTCATGTTATTCATGTAGTTTCAATAGATGATAACACTATGCAAATCTGGTTAATTTGCATAAGGGTATGATTTACATGTCATTTTGTCTGGAAAGGGTATTGTATTATTGCAAGTTTAACTTACGAGTATGCTAATGTTCATGCCTGAGAGTCCAGCTGTAATATTCATGAATAATTGTCATTGTACTTGTGGATGAGTCACTGGAATATTTTGAATAATTCATCGACAAGATCTTACATCTTTTATGAGATATTGGATGACAGTATCCTGGTATTAAATGTCAGGGTGACCTCTTAATTCTTGACATGAATTCACCTATGATTTGGTTGTCTACACTGACAGAAAATTGTACTTTGTATGTGATTACTTTATGAATGTGATTAGTTGAACATGGAGGAAGAAAATGTGATCATCCTTTCTCATCTTTTTATTGTCCTATCTTATTTTTACAGAGCGGTCCACACCCCGCCAGCCTTCTAGCGCTACAGCAAATCTCCGAACTGGTGCTGCCTCAGTCCCGCTTCAATCAGAGCTCAGGGAGGAGTCTTGGAGGAGGTAAGATCCATGGGGTGTGGTATCGAGTGGGTAGGAGTTTGGGTGTGGTATTGGGGTGGGGCATACGGACAAGTCAAGTGAAGCAACACAAAAGACGGGGAGCATTATACACTTGGATAGGGTTCTTGGCAGAGTTTGAAAAAGAAAAGAGAAGGTAATTTTATGTTGGGTTTGTCAAGGGGAGGAGTCATTGGAATGAGGTGAGCAGGAAAATGCTTTGCCCATGGGGTGTGGCTCAAGGCGTGGCACAGGGCGTGGCACTAGCTTTACCATAACATGTGGCGTTGAGTTGGGGCACAAGGACAAGTTATCCAATTACAAAATGTTATGTTCATATCTTATGTAGAGTATCGATGAGTATTATTAACATGTAACTAACGATTATATATTTACATGTTATTGCATACTGTTAACAAGAAGAGAATAGAAATATGCTGAATGTAATAATGATAAGATTGACAAAACACACTTTTAAGGTATAGATAACTGATGGTAAATAATACAAAATTTGCTCAACAACAATTAACCCTTTAATTCTTGAAGTGGCAAGATTTCAACTGTGACAGGAATTGACGGTGGTCGCTATTTAGATTGATGAATTGGGTTTATTTACGAAAATGGAGTAACATGATTATTCAAGAACGTGTGGGAAGTAGCCAGGTATTTAGGCCGAATACGTTGGCCCAGTAACCCACATTTGCATTAGTTATTTAATAATGGCATGCCAGTCAAACAGCCTCCAGGAATGGCCGCAGCACATTAGCTCCATCCAGTCGGTTTCTTCTGACTCTGCTGGCTTCTTCATGTTTCTTTATTATGTCTGAACCTTGGCTGAACTCGCGGTCTCAGAATTGACAATTTACTAATAAGAGCGAAGAAGGACATTTTGACACCTGTGTGGTGATTATGTGGTCTTGCATGATTTGTGTTGCATTCACAGAACAATGGTTTGGGAAATTGTGATGCTTGAGTGCTATAATTAGAGGGTATGGGATTCCAAAATTTAGAAACTTATGTAATATGATGTTTTAGTATGATTCAACACATTTTGAAATGTTTATGGTAGGGAATCTGCATTTACAAGGGGGGGGGGGCACTTGATGTACTCTCTGGACTTAAACTATAATTCACCCAGACTGTGAAATTCCTCTTTGTACAAATCTGAAAGAATACCTTTCATCAATATCCCAATATTGAATGGTAAAAAGTTGTGAGAACACCCATTCTGTGGAGCCAGAAACAGTTCACATTCATAGCGAATTTAAAAGAAATCATTAATTTGCATTAGTATTCATTCTATCACTAATTTTGGATAGGTTTTTATTTATCCTTGCCAAATTATAGCAAGTAGGCCTAAATGTATTTGTTTCCTTCCAAATTTAATGCAAGGGCCTGCTTTGTAGTTTTTGGGGAGCTATCTGATCTTTATATATATACATTCAACAAAATTAACATTGACTCCCTAATTGAAACAATATCTCTCTTTTAAAATGGAAAATTGATGTAGAACACAAATGTGAATACTCTTTACTCAGGGAACAAAGGAAGTGGTGTTTTGTCATTCGTCGTCGTTGATTTATGAACATACAAATCCGTACATTTATATAAATGATGGTTTTGTATGTCTATCTGTTTTTGCATGTTCGATGCTCACTCTTATGTATCTGTCTTCCCTGTTCAATGTATCCCTCCCTGCAGTTAATAGAAATCTGTCATATTGTATTCTGTAAGAATAATCTGTCGTATTGTATACTGTAAGAATAATCGTTTGCTTTGTTCTCTTGCATGATCGCTATTTCCCATTCACAACATCAGGAAGATACGGAACAGGTGGAGTACACTTCATATTTTTTTTGTTTAAAAAAAAAGAAACCGCATCTTTAATAAAAATCATCGCTAATTCATTTCAAAAGCTTACCAAATCACCCCCTTCACCCTTACTCGTCACTCCAACAAAAAATGAATATTTTGGGGTACATTTTAAGAAGTACCAAAATCGTATTGTAATTATGTTATAAATAGCCTAGTACTGTTTTCTTGGTGTTGGTATTCAATGTATCGTGGGTTCTAATTTCCAGTCTTATTTCTAAAGCAGAGCTTTTTAATTCAGTTGCAATATTAATTCCCACTCTTTATTCTTATTCAAGTGATCAGTTGGTTTTGTCTCATATTTTGGTTTATACAAATTTTACTGTCTGATTTGAAATAAGATTATATTTTGTTTTCTTGCTTATGTTCCATGAAAGGAAAAGCTTCTTTCTTAATTTATAGAATTTCAAAAGCCCTTTTTAAGTGTATACATAAACAATTCAGTTGCAGTTGCTCTACTATGAATTATACAAATATTACATGCTTGATGATACCTTTGCTGGTGTCCATATTTCCTGCAAATTCACTGTGGAAGTATTATATTTGATGCAATATATTCCAAAAGAATATTTTTCTATCCTAAATATAATATGGTGCAAGTGGGCCTTCAAATAGTGTAAATGGAACCCCAAACAAATTTAGCATTACTGTAAAACTGGAAAGTCACAAATTTATTTTCCATGATTTGCAATTGTTAGCCATAACTTTGTGACAAATCACAAAAATACAGTATATGTTGTTAGTCTGGATTTAATGGTTTTGTAGCATGAAAGTATTCGAAATATCTGCTACAAATGCAAAATTAGGAAAGGTTTTATATCGTCCAAATCTCCAATGTTCTGGTGCTACAGAAGTCATTGTTAAGTTATTATTGTATTCATTAGCATATTCAATAGTGCAAAGTCAATAAAGTCATGAAGAAGTCATTAAAATATTTATTAATTATTGTAACACGCACCTGGAACAAGTGTGTGGTGTAATGTTCCATTCACCAACCCTAACTTACATTGTACACATACTAACAGCGGTATGATTCATATACAAAATAACACCACCTTCAGACCTGTATGCCCACCTACTTAGTATCGTGTCCTTGAGCATGTCTGTTGAATGCCAGAAGGGCATTAATGCACACACTTTAACTCAGAGCTAGCACCCTTCTGGCTCTCAATAGATGATGTCATAGCTCTTATCATCTTGTAGTTCTAATCCGATATAGAGACTAAGTAAATACACCTTTCGGATTACGGCTAGTTTAAACTAGGTGTTAATACCCATATTTTCTCTATAGTCACATATAGTTTCTTTCTCTCTCTCTCTCTCTCTCTCCCCCTCTCTCTCTCTCTCTTTCCCTTATCTTAATCTTATTCAAACTAATTTGGTCATTCAAGTACTTAGTCACTGGTAAATCTGACATTGACACCTTAACAGGCAAAGCCGCACCGCCATAAAGTAATAATCCTTACCGTAATAGGGTTTAAAAGTGATTTTCCATATTTCAAAGGAAATTTTGCAATAGCCTTCTCAGATATCTTGGGCAACCACATAATTATGAGCCCACGCTTTGCACTTTGTGTGTTTAGGAAAAGATGTAGTTGAGTAGAAATGTAGTTGAATACAAGAAATGTAATATTTCTAAAGAACTAAGTGTAATAATTTGTAACAGCAAAATTCATGCCATTGTTATTCAAGCCCATGTAAGATATCTATGGTAACAATTATTTCAAAATTAAAAAGGAAACAAAGAATGAAGAAATATGTAAATAATATATCCTTTTCATTTAAAACAATCCAAGATATTTTACAGCAATGTGAAATAGGTTATGATATTTAAGCACAGAATATTATATATTTATTGTTAACAATAGAAGTATAGTCATAGTTTCATAGGATGATAATGGAATGTGTATTACATATGCCAGCTGTTTGTAGTAGTGACTATCATTGCCATGGAAACTCCATGCTGTAGCCATTGAAATGGTGGTATAGATAGTTGAATGTTTTAGATATATAATTCTGGCATCTGCCCATAACAGGATGAATAGAAGAATAAAGGGAGAGAAGTAAAATGATGTTGTTTTTCTGAAGAAATATATGCTAGATGCTAAATCAAAATGTTTAAAAAGCTGACAATACATTCTTTATCATTTTTGTTTGTTAATTTGTTTCAATATAGTTTCATTCTAAGTTAATATACTAACCTTTGCACAAAGTAATACATTATGTTTGCATCATGACCTCATATCAATTACAACCTTTCCGGATTTTTACCTTATTAAAGAGTGATTGATAATCATACAATATTTATTCATGCATTTACTAATTTTTTGGATATATTTTGCATTCCCTCTGTATAATGTGTTAATGTTTTCAATAATACAACAGGCAATTTGAAGTGCCCATTCTAACTCAATAGATGGATTAATTGTACATGTAATTGTCTAGTAACGATATTCATTTTATTTAAGATTTGTTTGTACATATACCATTTGCATAATTATTTTGATTCACCATTAAGAATGTTTCAGTTTAAACAGTGTTGTATCATTTCTATCATTGGGTTATAAATTTAGTGAGCCTGTGATAATATTAAGGTTTTATAATTTTGCGTCAATTATTTGGTTATGAATTCAATTCAACAAATTGTGAGAAAAATATGACTTTGCCTAACTTGCTCTCATTTGCTACAGTTAAAAAAACTTTATTATGTAGCTATATTTGGGTCATACATATATTTATTTATTTTTCACTCGATGCCTTTGATTTTGATTTTGATTTTTTTTTACCAGTGAACCAAATTAAGCTTCAAAAGTGATGTTTTTATTGTGAAGAATGTGAAGAAACAATTCATTATTTTGTACAATTTGAGCTAACAAAGGGCAAAACAACGCATCTTTAGCTCTGTCTATCGTATAATACTCTTGCCACACCAACAAGACCGACACCAGACCGAGGGTAGGCCGAACAAATATTAACATTACCATGATTGGCTAAGAATCAGTTGGTGTAGAGTAGGTTTGTCGGTGTGATTGGAGTACATTATTAGGTACAGATTCAATCCTGCAACTATGCATGTAAGTGCAATACCACCATCTACAATCATCTTTGTCTATGGGTACAGTAATTACATTAGATGTGTCGTGTATGTTATTTATCATTTATTTAATCATTTATTTAGTCATTATTCAAGTATTAAAATCCTTTGCCATGACTATTGAAAAATGATTCTCACTAGTACCGTCATCATACGCCAGTGGTATTACTTATAGAGATTTAAAGTATCATTTTCTAATGAAATAAATAGATAAAGGACATATAGGACACATTAAACGGAATGGCTTATATGTTTTGGATTATATGCATTTCGAACCTTGTGATCCCTAAAAATTCTGCGTGCCCAGTAACATTCAGTTCTCGTCATTCATTAGTATTTTTTCTGTCCCGTTTTATTACGTTAGGTTCGAGTTGTGTTATACCAGTAGCAGACATTCGAGGTTCTGACTCTCACAACTACACAAAGGGAGAGAAGGCTCTTCGCTGCAAGCTTGCCTCCCTCTATCGTCTAGTAGACCTCCACGGCTGGACCCATCTCATATACAACCACATCTCAGTAAGTCAACTTCATATTTCATCTGTTTGGAGCCAGTAGGACATTAAAGTGTGTACTTTAACTCAGAGATAATGCCCTTCTGAACTTCTATTGCTGTGAAAAAAAATTGTATACCTTCAGTGCTCTTTTTCAAAGCAGTCTCATATACAACCACATCCCAGTATCAAGTCAACTCCATTTTTCATCTGTGTGGAGCAAGAAAGACATTGAGTTTATTTTTCCTTGTAAAAATGCATTGGTGTGTAAACCAAATTTTATCAGTGAAAATCAAATTTTGATATGGACAATAAGTATATTGCTTCAATTTCAATTATATTCTATTTCTTGGAAAATGCTCGCATACTTGAAATATCAGATGGTTAAAATGGTACTGAAGTTATGCATTAAAAAAAAAAGAAAAAAAAGAAAGAAAATTGTTTGCGAAGCTGATTTTTATTCTTCCTACAACTCAATTTGAAACCTTGTGTAAAGGCTGTGTAACGTGTGTTGTACATTAGCAATGGCTTTATACTTGTNTTTTTTTTTTTTTTTACTCTGTTGCCGTATATACGCCGCACCCCGACTTTTTGATTTTTTCTCTCCCCAAAATACTGCGGAGTTTACACCGGAAAATACGGTATATTGCTTTAATTTCAATTATATTCTATTTCTTGGAAAATGCTTGCATACTTGAAATATCAGATCTTTTTAAATGACACTGATTTCATGCATTAAAAAAAAACAATAAAAGAAAATTGTTTGCGAAGCTGATTTTTATTCTTCCTACAACTCAATTTGAAACCTTGTGTAAAGGCTGTGTAACGTGTTTTGTACATTAGCAATGGCTTTATACTTGTATGACAGGCTATTCATATTGCTAATCATTATGGGCACCGGGAACTCATTACCAACACGCTACATGGACCTCAATTCATAGCAGCAATATCCAATGCACAAGCAAATATCCAATACAGGTTAAGTGGCTATTGATTTTTAAAAGGCTTGATGTAATTAAATTTCTGATATTTAAAAGCCTTTGTCATAACCTGAACAAAGGGCACTTACACAAAGATTATATATTCGACCCCATCGATCTACGCTAACGTTGATTTTAATAAGTGGTAGACATTTCATTTTCATGGTACACACACTGTCCACTAGTAAATGGAAATCAGTATGTTGTTTGGTTAGTTCTTTCAAAATCATTGATGTTTTTCCATAGGTAATTAATTTTAATGACAGTGACTTAGAGAGCCAAGTTCATATTGTGTCATTTGTTTGACATTTAGAGAGTTTATATTGAGTAGTGCAAATCTTTTCCAAGAAATATATGTTGACATTTTCTACGTGTTAGGTGGGGTGGATAATAGTATTAAATGTAAATTTATGTGATATTATCGGAGCCTTGTTGCGAGGTCAGCCAAATTTCAAGTAGTCATTGACTTGGTCGGCATTCCACGGCTCGATGGCAATGTCAAGAAGGATCTCGGAATACGTGATCGAGCCACGACCCTCTGCTATGTGTCGCAGGTTATCTGAAATCTTGTAAAGTGACTTGATATCGGAACTTTGTTGAGCTTTCTCTATTTATCAGATAGTCTATTACTATTGGGCACTCTTGTATAGGTTGAACTGCCGTGCATCTCTCCTTCGTGTTCTTGAGGATGTTTCTTAGTTGATGATCAGCCTACTAAACTATCAATAGGCTGCTTCGTGAATATAAGCAGTGGGCTTTGCATATATTTACTATGTGGCTATGTACCTACATGTATTTGTTGGTTTTTATTTCACATCAGAACCAGGCACTTAATGATTGCAAACAGATACTTCTCAAATACAGATCTACCAATTAAGCAAAGGAAGATTCTCCCAAGCAGCATGCAACTGCACTTGTATTGTGGTCACTATTATCGTTCTGCAATTTGTCAAACATTTATATGGCCTCACCGACACTAATAACCCAAATCTTCACTTCACGGTTTGGTTACTCTGGTCTAATTCTTTCTGTAAGTTTTGACCACTAAGAGATGTCAATTTTATATAGCCTGATTGACAATATGTGAGTGTGATGTTCCATCATTTGAATCTAAGCCAAACACAATGAAAGTTGACAGTCAGTGGAGAAAAAAATTGGTTCACAAAGCTTGCTTGCTGGACTGTGAATGCCAAATCGGCCTCTCCCTTCTAAAACTTGTAAAAAGGATCCATCGAAAAAGAGGTAGCTGTATCCCCTTAGCAGTAAACTGTGTAGAGGTTTCAGTGTGCTTTCAATTTTTCTTGCTTTTGATACCAGACAGTAGGATAATAATGGCTGAGAGGGCATACAAGGATGCCATAGCTGTTTACACACGTTTTTGAAGTGTTTGACGATTGTTCGTCCATTGTCAAGGATGTATAGACATGAAAAGCTAGCAGGTGCATTTACTCAAAATGATTTTCCACTGGAAGGGATGTCGGGTGGACACCACTTCCATTGGACGGAGAAGCAGAGAAGAATGTACGTACATGAAGACATGCATGTGGTGTCTGGATGGGTTAAGGGTAGGCTACTTCAGCTCTAGGCCAGGTGTATTCCTAATTGAAATAAGATACAGATGATTTAACAGCAATGAAAATATGGGCAGTATTCCATTTGCAGTGATACTTTTCGCTCAGTTTGCTCTTTCTAAAGCAAAGCTTAATGGCACACATGGGTGTTACTAGACCTAGGTGTAGACCTGTATTTATGTATTGTTAGATCTGTATTATTGAAATTGATCACATAATGGGAAAATTTTACGATTAGATAAAGCTAGTTCACAATATTTGATCACGTTGATCTAGTTTGAAAGGGGTGGGGGAGAATAATAAAAATTTGATAAATATCACATTCAAAAAAAATATTAAATGTAGCTTCACTTCAGATTTTACTAACTTTCTGCGAAGAAAAGATTTTTTTTGTTGCCCCATTTCTTTCATCTTTTAGAGCTCTTTTAATTGATCTATTGGCATGTCAGATAATCGCCAAGAGGTGGGCCCTCAGCCAATCAAATGCCGCAATTTCAGTAGCTTATAACAGTTTTTTGTCACTTTTTATTGATGACAAGTGTTATTAAGCAACCCCTATCCCACCTCCTATATTACATCTTGCTGCACTCCTTATGATTACTTGTAAAGCTAGTTGGGCAATATCATAGATCAGTAATCGGAGTCATAAGCCTGCTGTCACATAGTGATAATTGCACTGCGGCATGACATGAGAAACCACATCAGACTTCATGGTGAGGTAACACGCCCTCCTGCTGTCAGTGGGTCATTTATACTGGTGTGTAGTCTGCCCACAATCAGACCATCGGTATCGGTTTTCCAAAGGGTCAGGTTCGGCTGGTGAGGCCAAGATTGGTGTGGTGAGTGGTCTGAGAAAGATTTGGGAAGTTCATGATTGAATTTCTACCATAAGGCTGTTATTGGGGGGAGGGGGTATCAAAATTGTTATTAAAATGTTATTATGATTATTATATTCATCACTACTCCCAGGCCCCCCCCCCCC
>BEXV01000049.1:69352-95815 GCA_003118195.1 Hemicentrotus pulcherrimus | reverse complement strand
ATAATATTTGTTATCAAAAAATGTAAATTCTGTAGACGTGTGACCATGGACAAAGACTAAGAACGACTTTAAGTTGGACTTAACTGTGGTAGGCCGTTCATGCCACTATTTGCCCTCACCATAATGATTTTAAGTAATATTTGTTATCAAAAAATGTAAATTCTGTAGATGTGTGACCATGGTTTTTTACGTCCCTTGAGAGACCAATGCCAGTAAATGGTGAGAGCAAACAGTGGCATGAACTTCCTGATATAGTTCAGTTCAACTTAAAGCCAATCTTAGTCTTTGTGAAACACCCCCTTGGTTTGATTAGTTGTTCCAATCATATCCTGTCATATCCAAAAAGCATCAAAAGTAATGACTTCATTACTCCCCTTTAACCTACCAGGTATCCGCCATGTCGTGTGGTCTGCTGCCCATCTGCCAGGAAGCCCTCATCCTGGGCGAGGTCTCGTACTATGACTACAAGGGCATCGTCATTGACGACGAACAGAAGGACAGTATCATCAGGGCGCTCGGTCCCAAGAAGAGGGTGCTCTTCTTACGTAACCACGGTGTTGTATGCTGCGGACAGACCATCGAGGAGGCGTACTATCTCACGGTCAACGTCGTGGCAGCGTGTAACACACAGGTCAGTTGAAGGGGTAGTAAATATGCTTATTCATTTGCCCTGTAATCAAGAAGACATTTTCCCCAAATTTATTAGTCTTGGATTCAGTATCATGCTCAGAATTCCTACCTTATCTGACAATTTGATTTAAGCATCTGTTACTACTTTTGAATACAATGTGTGAACCTGTTTGTTAGCTCTCGGTTACCATTTTTTTATAAAATGAATGACATCAATCCCTTTTTTTTTTACCTTAAAACCCATTTGCACCTATCCTGTACACGTCTAAGGATTGGTGAAAAAAAATCACCAAGGTAGAAGAAAATCAGTGTTAGTGTTCATCTTGACTTAACCTGTGACTTAAAAATAGATCGATTTCAAACCAATGATCCAGTTTCTTTATCATAGGTATCTTGTCTCTCTTGAAAAGAATCTGAACATCTTTAAGAACTTGATTTCATGAAAATTTGATCAAACTTGATGAAACACTTTTCTATTCAGGTTCAAGCGATGACTGCTGGTATAGACCACCTGATCCAGGTATCATCGGAGATTGCAGAGAAGACCCGAGAGGTTGCATCCCAGGGTGGTGGAGGTGTGCAAGGAGATGATCAGATCAAGAAGTGGCGCTGGGGAGAGCTCGAGTTTGAGGCCATGATGAGGCAACTGGATAACATGGTAAGATGAGACTGGATAAGCACAGGTGGTCTGAGCGATTCAAGTTTAAGTTGATTTAATGTGATCAAAACTGTCCCAACCCTGCGCATTTGCAAATAAGCTAGCTCTAGAAAATAACCAACCCTGAAGAAAGGACAGAGGATTACAGGATCTACCTCTCATCGTATGATGATGATGATGATGAGAAAAAATTGTGGTATAACATGTTGTGGATTAGATAAGATGGATGGTGCCGTCTTTCACACTAACGAGACCCACACCAGATAGCAGTAGACCATACAGGAATTTAGTTGTATCGATTGGCCAAGATTCTGTCAATTAGCTGTCGGTTTGGAGTTGATTCCAGTTGGTTTGGTGGTGGGTGGTCCTGGGATATAAGATCATGTTTATGATATTGATAACTATAAGGTAGTCGATGACTATGGGTTTCCAAAAAAGAGCTTGGACATTTAAGAGTTTTAGGATTACCTATTTCCAATTTGCAGGGTTTTACAGTTAGGTATGTACTATGGAAAACTAGCTGTATATATGTGAGGTTCACCAGATTGCATCAAGCTCAAAATGGCTGTGCACTCTGTCGAGTTCTAAAACACTTATCAGCTGCCGAGAGCCAGAAGAACTGTCAGTCATATCCTGTTACACAGAGTGGACACCCTTTTGGCTCTCCACAGATGATCTTTTATGTTTCCTTGTGGGGGAAAATGGGAGGACAGACTTTAGACAGGTTGTATCTATACCTGATGCAAATGGTCATATTTGAGGTGTTGGTATAAAGTAACCATCCATCTCCCCATACCCTCCCATCCCACCCCCAGGGTCACAGAACCGGTTACATCTACCACGCCCCTCTGGTCCGGTCCGAACCCAAGCCACGCAGCGACGTCGCCTACCCGGCCGTCTCCACCGGCGTCACCTACATCTACGATGATGACGTGGACGCCAGCAAGTATGAGTCGCCTCTCAAGATGCTCAACAGGAGAAAGGCAAACGAGAAGACCAAATGGATGAACACGCCCAACTCGTATTCCAAGGTGGAGGTGCCCGTGGAACAGAACGGCGAGGAGAGCCCCAAGACCAAGACAAAGGTAGGTAGACTCTTATCATTATTTATTATTGTTTTATTTGGCAAATCAAGTCACATAAATACAACAATATAACAACCTGTATTGAGACAAAACCATTAGGAAACATATGTAAATATTGCAATAGCAGGTTCATCCTGTCAAGCTGCCTTAGTATAGAAAAAGTTAACCTAATAACTATGATCTGCAGACCTTCCTCCCCACAACCTTCACCTTGATACTGGTCCAAATTGAATTAATGTCGTCCTGGAAAACTTCTTTAATCCTCCAATATTAGCCCCAAGTCAAGTCAACAGACTGTCCTTCTTTAGATTGTATTTTAAGAGCTACTTATTCATATATTTATATAGGTGTCCTAGTGATTCAGGCACTTGAATGGATATGTAATGATTGTGGGTTCTATCCCGACACAGCACTAATGTCCATTGGCAAGGCATCAATCTACATTAGTGACTCTGTATCATTGCCTCCGATTCTGAAACTTTCAAAATTTTGGATTTAGCTCATGCTGCAATCATAATCATAAACCTTAAGGTCATTCAGGATTCCCATGACTTGTACAAGGCGATTGCCCTTCTGATTATCAAGATATTTATGATTGGAAATTAAAATCATATTTTGCGTTTTTCTAACGGTTTTTATATCACTACAGTCTTCTGGGGAAAATGAGTATGGCAAAACCGGTCACTCAAAGATTTTTACTTCTTTGAAGCACTTCATGATAATATTACACCCTATCACAGACACCAATAACATGTAGGGCCATGTATCTCAGATCTAACATTGTTAAACGACGCCTTTGAGCGCTGTATAAACCCAAACTTGAATTATTATTATTATTTCTCCTTTCCTTTCTTGTTTATATTAGTGGGTGAGTGAAGTAGACAAGACATCAGGACACTCCACTAAGCACCAGGATCCGCAACAGTTTGCCAAGCAGAGCGACAACCCTAGAGAATTCAAGACAAAAGCCAAGAAGGTAAATCAGCAATATCATGAAAAACAAACCAGTGAAAATCATAGAGTACCAAAGCGCTATAGAGTGCTGAAGTGTGTCGTCATGAAAAAATCTATTTTTGGAATTTCTCAATTTTTTCTCTTCATTTTCCGAAAGACCACCGAAAGTAATGTCCAAATGTCGAAAACCAATTGAATAGGTTCAGTATTGGCTGAGATATAACCACCTGAATAAAAAGATTGCCTTTGGGAACTCAGTATTATATTGCTCTGGTTCATAACATTGTAACCTTGGGGCCTATGTCCATCATAATCATGTTAGGGTCAAGCCTTGGTTTCAGTTGGCTAGTAATAATTTCCTCTGTCTAAATATATAAATACGAGGGTTTTACATTGTAACCTTGGGGCTTATGCCCATCAGACTCATGTTAGGGTCAAGCCTTGGTTTCAGTTGGGCTAGTAGTAGTTCCCTCTGTAATAATATGAGGGTTTTACATTGTAACCTTTGGGCCCATGTCTACCAGACTCGAGTGAGGTTTACGCCCAGGTTTTTAGCTGGGCTAGTAATAGTTCTCTCTGGTGAATTCTTTACCCCCTCTGCCCGAATGTGGCAATTCATTCATACTTGTTTTCCCCCTGTCTCAGGTGACAGCTGAACAATTCACGGACAACAAGAACCCCGGACCCACATCACAGGTCCTAGCTGGTATAGATGACGGACGCAAAGTACAGGTAAACATAGAATACTCATACACAGGAGAGGAAAAGTTATCATGGTACCACTCTTAGGGATTAGCTATGGTGTCCTTCTCGACTTCTCAACCAAAATAGCATTTTGATCCTTAAGTATTAAAATCCTGTGAAGAATTGGGTTATTGTTAAACAAAAAGCCCACTTTAGCCGTAGTATGTAGACCATAACAATCTGAGAATACTGGATGTAATAAATTTTGTTAAAAACATGCAGACTTTATTTTGAATATTTATATGGTGAGTATTGTAATTTACTAATGTCCAATGAAATGAATGTCCAACAAAAATAATTTCCACTTGAATTTCAGAAATCGTTGAAATATTAACTATTTTGCACTGCATGATATTGAAGTTAATAAAATTTAATACAGTGAATATTTTCCGCATAATTTTTACACCAGCATGTGATATTTTATATTTTTCGACATAATTTGATTTGCAATTGACAGTGATGATGATTTGCCTTACATTTTCATCTTAATTTGCGAATGATTAAAGTATGATTTTATTCATCATTATCATTTCTCTGATTTAAGAATGGTATCTAGTTTTGCACGTTAATTTCCATTGTGAAGAATGTGACTAACTGACAGTATTCATTACAGAGAAAACAGGAATAATTCATCATGTCATGTATATGTAGTGGAGTTTAAAATAATGAAATATCATGTAATCAAATATTATTAATGATGTACCTTGCTTGAGTGGATAATAGTGTCCTTAATACCCCAAATTAAAAACGTCGCTGTAACTTTTTAATCAGAATAAAGATATTAGCTAAAAACGCTCTTCAAGCATGATGATTATATGCAGTATTATTTAGTTTCAAACAGTTCTTGCAATTACCATCAAACCATTTTTGACGACAAGGGAGTACACTTATCAAACCAGATATTCCTGATTGTGATAAGGAAAGATATTATCTTATGAAAAGAATAAAGTTTGAGTGAGATTCAAAGATTTTCTAAAACAACAGAAGAGCTAAGATAGCTATTCATTGGCGTCTGATCCCTGTCTAGTGAGCTTAATATAGATAGAAAGGAAGCGTTTTCCGTTCAGTGTTTGTCACCGATTTAGGTAATAGCTGTAAAGCATTTGTTTCTATAGATGCACACAAATTTGTGGATAAATTCCCCCCCCCAAAAAAAAAAAAAAAAAAATTGCACCAATATCATGTCTTGATGCAAGGTATCATTGGAAAATGGAAATTGCTTAAATGTTGAATGTTGAGGGGAAATTTATGAATGTTACCAAAAGGATAGGAGTTGTGCTGTTTCAGTGTAGGGCACTTTCTTTAACTTCATATCAATTTATCAAACTGTTTCATCTGTAATAATATTTTATGTAGTTTTCACACTAGTTAATCTATAAAATACCTCATGTTTTAGAACAATTAAACTCAACATAGGCTGCACAGAATTACCAGGGACTTCCACATATACATGTATGCTTCTAATACAAATACCATACCTCAACTTAACAGATTCATTTATCCTAGAATTGATATTCCCTGTGGCTGTAAATGCAGTAGTTTGATGCTGCAAAACATACTACTGTACCATTTTAACCATCATCAAAATCCATCTAATTACATGGAGGAAAGAGGAATAGACTGGCAGTAGATCAAGCAGTTTGATAAATTGGTAGGAGTGGTAGCTAGCGTAGGGTATTATGTTGACGCCATGTCGGTGAAGTGAGTCTTGGTCTCACGTTCATGCATGGCATCATAACTCATTTGTTTTCCACTTCCTCCTCGTTGTTCATTCACTCCATCACTCTCCTCCTCCTCCTCTTTGTCTTAACCAATCGTCATGACAACCGTCTTGACCACCACCACCATCACCATCATCATCTATTAGATCGTGACAAACGACGCCCAGTTGTCTAATTCCCAAGAGAAGTTGATCCGCGAAACACAGGTACAACTCCTTCGACCTACCACCAACACCACCACCACCATCATCAACATGATCATCGTAGTTGTGATTTGATGATGTTTTTAGAATTTGTACTTACCCCCATCTGCATTTTTTGTGCTTGCTCCATCATGTATACATGTACCATAACCTTTGTCATTTGTTCTTTGCACTCAGGTGATCTGTTTTTGTATTAACATTATTGTGGTGGTGCTTGAATAATACTCCATTTTTACACCTTTCCTGTAGTTTGCTCAGATATACACTAACATCCAACATAATTGGATCTTTTTGACTCAATGCAATTTGCCTTGAAATAATTGCTGTTTTTTAAGTACACTCTTCTCTTTTTTGCACGATTTTGTTCCAAATATAGATTAAATGATTTGAAGGTGAAAGAATAGCAATGTGTCGTCATAATAAAAAGGAAAAATGAAGGTTTAAATTTAGTCTCAGATGATGAATTGCTTGAAAGGCAGTGATAAGCTCATGGAAAAAGAAAAGAAGAAAAGATATTCATATGGTTATCATCATCTTAAATGTATCTTTCAGCTTTGGTCATGGGTTCAATCTGTGAAAAGCAAATAAAAAATTATTATATTGATAATGATAATAAAATTATGAAATAAAAAGAAAGGAAGAAAGAAAAATCCACATTGAACTCTCCCCATCCCTATTATACTGGGCTTGTCAGAAACTCAAATGGCAATGAATTTTGAGACAAGGTTATCAAAAGAGAGAGAAGAAAGTCCTTCATTTAAAACAGGAGTCAATGATTATATAATACTTGAACATGTATGGGTATTTTCCATAAAAAATACATGAATGCTGGACAAGGTTGTATGTTTGTCTGTTTGTGTGTGAGTTTGTGTGAAATGGCATTGGTTATTTTGTAGGTTCATACCCAGAATGCATCTGTCATGGCGTCATCCTTATAGACAAATGTCGTTATTTTAAAAGGTTTTGAATCTAAAAGAAAGGCGCAGTGAGAAGGATACTTGTTTAAATTGTCTAGATGCCTTGTTTGGGCCACAAAGGTGAGAAGGCAAGTTGTTAAGAATTGCTAAGGTGCCATGTTTAAGGCGAGAAGGTAACTTGTTAAAACTCGCGAAGGCTGCCTTTTTTAATGCAAGAAGGGGATTTGTTAAAACTCGCCTTCTCGCTTCCTCATCTTAAGCATGCCACCTTGGCGCGTTGTTAACACTTGACTTAACGCCTTTTTTGATCTTCTGTAAAAAGGTACTACCGGTATTTAACTTTTTAAACAAGTATTATGAAAGATAGATAAATCAAATACAAAATCTGATATTTCTGAAAAATGAAAATTAAAAAATTAAAACATGATTTGAAAAGCATTGATTGATTTAATTACAGTGTCTATCTACACTGTATTAATTATAGGCACATTCACCAATGATAGACAAAACATAAATTGCAGAGGAAGATGAAATTGGGTTACTGGTATATATTTACCAAACATATTAACACGAATCAAATTGTGCACATTTAAAATGCATCAAAAAAAGACTTGAATAGTACCTAATATCAGATTGAGATACTCATGGAATGTTATCTGAAGTTGTTTACAATGTTTACGTAGAGTCCTTTTTATGTAATGGACCCATGAACCTGTAATCTCTGTTTTGCTGTCAAAATCTTGGCCATGAAGCATAAAAAAATCCAATTGAATACCACCTAAAGCCAAGCACACGTTTAGGTATTAATGTGATGTTTTGATGTGACCTACTGTAGTTTCAAATTGACAGTATTTTCTCTGGATCATGAAATCAAAATAGTTTGCAACGTTTATGTTAATTGCCCTAGCTACATTAACAGCACCATCCATATAAATTCATGTTATAGCATATTTACTCAAGATGGCTGTGCTGTGGGCAGGTGTCATGAATGGTTTGAAAAATAATCCATAGTAAACCAATATGTCTAGAATGAATGATATGCATCTTACAGCATGAATAAACATTGATTGAGCATGAACTAGACTCATTAGTCTGATTGACTAGATCAATCTTTGTAACATTGCATGAAAGAAGCAGAAAGTAGTACATCCCCACTCCATGACATTGTGTGCTGAGAGCCAGCAGGGCATTAACTGTATAATAGTTTCGGCTGTAAGCAAATAATACGAGCTGCCGGTTTGGAATCACTACCAACTCATCATATACATATTTATATATACATGCTTTTAAAGAAAGATTGTATCAGAAAAATAATATCTTATCTTTTACCGGTACTTTTAATGTGTTGCATTGGTGAACTAGGGCGGCTCATTTTTTCAATATTCTTGCTTTACGCATTGTCACATAACAGTTTTAACTTAATCGTACTTGCTTTGAGATTTTATATTAACGTACTAGTAGTGTTCTTACTTTTTCATGGTGAACTGGCAACTTATCATTCATAACAACATACTAATCAGTTTAACCCTGTCAAAAATGATAATCCCCATCACTCAAAACACCAATTACTTTCCATGTATCTAACCTTACATTACAGTGTTGACAACATTTTAGCCACACTTTATCATCACAGTTCATGATATGTCGATTGTAATATGTTTTGAGGAAGTATGGAACAGAGCTTGTAAGGTTATAAAAAGGAAAATGAATTATTCTCAAAATGTTAATTGTTCTTATAACCTCTTTTCCTGTGTTTGCAAGATAAAACCTCACATTTATGAAAATAGAGAATGCAATTTTATTTAATTGCATGTGAAACCACTAAATCGCCTTGAGCATTTGATTTCAAGTGGATTTGGCGGCTTATTAATCTCCTATATCAATATTATTATCATTAATTCTAACAAAGAGATATTCAATTATAACTGTTATCCATATTTGCATTCAACCAGTAATTCCAGCTATAATTGAAAGTATATGCTTGACTGCATAATGTCGTTATTCGTGCATACATGCACATGAGCTGTATGTTTATAATGTAAACTGTCAAGAACAAACTTACTACATAGTAGTATCTGTTTTCAGATGTAATGATTGCTTTGGAGGTTTTGCATCAACTCCGACTAACGTTTCCTTTTTGTGTGTGTGTGTGTGTGTGTGTGTGTGTGTGTGTTTGATAACATCCAGCTTATTTGCCTGTTTGCTTGTTTGCATGCCCATTCCATTTTCAATTCAAAGATTTATTATAACATGGAAATCTCTCTGAATTAGATTTTGTTGAATAAGTATGATTATATGATAGACTTGTCAAAGTTAGTATCGCATTGAAAGTGTAAGTGTTAACCTTGAATTCAACAATTGAATTTGTTTATTTTAAAAAAAATGAATTGTTTAAAAAAGTTAGGAATTTCAAACAGTGGAAATGATGAGTGTATGACTTTTGAAAATAATTCTTGGACATTCTTTTAGCAAACAGCACCCCGGAATAAAAAAATAGAAAATAGCAATAGTAGATTTCAGAAGATGGGAAAGACTAAACTAATTATAGAAAGTTCATGATGATAGCCCTAAATCATCAAATCACAGAACAATTTCAGTATAATTAGGAGGCCATTTCATGAGTTTGCATTACAAACGTTTTACAAGTGACAAAACCGGCCAACAAACATGTACTTCTATTATAGATTTCATTTTTTTTTTATAACTCCAACAGGGCCAAAATATTTAGCTTAATCTGAATTGGGTAAATAAATCATTGACTTAAGCTACTTGTCCATAAAGTGAGGAAATGTTTAGCTCGGTCAGTATCAATTTACTGAATTATTGATTTCTGTTTTTCTATCCTAAAAGGGCCACAATGTTTTGCTTGGTCAGCATCAATGGACAATCAAATCAATTGTTTCTGCTTTTTTTGTGCTTTACCCCAAAAGGGCCAGAACATACAGCCTGGTCAGTTCTCTGTGGGGTCTAAGGGCATCGTCCAGCGTGACCACCAGAACGACGCCCTGGTCTACACCGTGTACTCACCGAACCCCTTCTGCAGCATGACAGAGAAGGATATCCTGGAGTACAAGAGAGAAATCGCAGAGAAAACTGGCCAAGGTAAAAAAAACCTAAAGGAATTCTGCAATAATAAACTTCAAGTTTTAAGTACCATCCTTTTTGTAGCATTTGCTTTGGAAATGCCCTACTTTGACATATTATGATGGTTGCGTAATATCCAGAGAAAACTGGCCAAGGTAAAACCTGAAGGAATTCTGCAAGAATAAGCTTTTTGAGTATGGACCTCTTTCTAGCATGCACTTTGGAAGTGTCCTGCTTTGATGATTTATGATGGTTGCGTAAGGCCCTGGGTTGTAGAGTTCCTTTATTTAATCAGAAGACACAATTTAATGTTGGAGTCTCTTTCTCATGTAGAACATGGTAGTTGTAGGGGCCGCACAAGGTCACTTTTTGATAAGGGATGGGATGTCTCAATCACATGGCAATAACCACATCTACTCGTCGGTTACGGCATCTACATGATGCCAATTGCATGGTAGAGCTTGAATTTCAAAATGATAAAAACTTTTCCTTCTAAAGTCAGCCCAGTCTATGGCCATTCTCCTTAGCAAGTGTCTGGCTATTCTGTGGCTCTTTAAATGCATCGTTTAACAATGTTAAATCTGAGATGCGCGCGCGGCCATAACTGTTATCAGTGTCTGTGATATGGTGTAATATTGAAGCCCTAAACAAAAATTGCGCTTCAAACTGATCAAGGAGTGCATCAAAAAAATAAAAAAATCTTTTGAGTGACAGGTTTTTACCATTTTCATTTTCCCCTATAGACTGTAGTGTTATGAAAACCATCAGGCTAACGCAAAATATGATTTCGATTTTCAATCATAAATACCTGGATAATCAGACAGGCGATCGGCTTGTAAAAGTCATGGGGTTCCTGACTGACCTAAAGGTTTATAATTATGATTGCAGCAAGAGCTAAATCAAGGATTTGTTTAAAGGATCTAAGGCAAAGTTACCGGATCCTTTTATTGACAGCCTGTCTAACACCCTTTCCCATTTGTTTTGTTGCTAGATGTACAAGAGATTGAGCTGATCTTCCAGGCTCCTGAGGAAGAGGATAACAAGCTTGTAGATGCCCAGGGTGAAGGCAAGACCATCACAACTACCAAAATCTCTACTACAGTCACAATGGCAGGAGGTGAGTGCATGGCAGTAAGGCTTGCCTTGGTCCCTCTTCAACCTATTGGCACATTTCTCTAGTCCCATTCCCCATTAGGGTGATCCCACATCTGCTCCAGCGACAATCGTACTGGGCTTTATATCGCTAAAGAAATAGAGTTAGGGTTGAAGTTGGGTGTTAATCTAGGTTTAGAGTTAGGGTTCAGGTTGAAATTGTGTATTAGGTTAGGTATAGGGGTTAGGTTAGGTTTAGAGTTTGGGTAGGGGTTGCCATTGGGTTTAGGTTAGGTGTAGGGGGTTAGGGTTGAAATTGTGTATTAGGTTAAGTTTAGAGTTTGGGTTATGGTTGCGATTGGGTTTTAGGTAGGTAAAGGGGTTAGGGTTAAAATGAGGTTTTAGGTTAGGTTTAGAGTTTGGGTTATGGTTGCCATTTGGTTTAGGTTAGGTGTAGAGGTTAGGGTTAGGGTTGAAATTGTGTATTAGCTTAAGTTTAGAGTTTGGGTTATGGTTGCGATTGGGGTTTAGTTGGGTAAAGGGGTTAGGGTTGCTATTGGGTGTAAGGTTAGAGTTACGATTCGAGTGGGTATTAGGGTTAGGTATGGTGCTATGTCCAGGGATGAAGGTTAGAGCTTCCTTAGTGTAGGAAGTTGACAAAAAGAATTGTTGCAGGAGCATGTGTCTTGTATGATAGAGTTTTATCAAAGCACTAGGATATAGGACTAAAGGGTTGTAATATTTTTTTAAAATTTCACTTCTGAATAAATCCGAAACCATATTTTTGGCAAAGGTGGTGCGGGAAGCTTTTTATTGGAAAACGTAAAAGTCATGTTGGCTTGCTTTAAAGTTTATTATTCAGGATTTTTCGATTGAACTAAGCCAAGAGAACATGTAGGAAAAAACATTTGTAACAACAAAATCAGATTGTACCATTCAATATGATTTGGGCAGATATTTTTGATAGGATAGGATTCATCTATTACCATTGTCTCAAGAAACATGAATTGGGATAAATCCATTTTTCACTTAAAGCCAAACTTTAGTACTGGTAATGCGATTGAATTGTAAAAGAAAAGATGTGGAAAGGATAAAAAACAGTTGATCATGTAGCATGTAAGTATTGGTGTGCACTGCAAGGTTCTGGAGTCATCAAAATCATAATAAATTTGACCGAGTCTTTGTAAAGTAACACCCACTGTACACAGAAATCTATATATGGGACAACACTCATGGTGCCGGGGTTGGTACTACCTTGATTTCCTTGTCTTTCTATGCTCATTACTCAGCCAGTATACATTTTCTTTCAAAATTGTTTGGCACATGTCATTTCTTTGTAATCTTGAACATTCAGTGTAAGTTTCGTTTGATTCTGTGAGAATGAATTTTCTTTTTTTTTAACCAGAACTGGAGTTTATCTTCAATTACAATAACAAAACTTAGTAAGGGTATGAATAATTTAGTTCTTAACTGTTGGTGACCAACCTCTTTCACATCATAAAAACACTCCTTCCCGTAACTTGCTCAATAAAAAATAAATTTAATGAGATTGATGTAGTAAATAATTTTAACATGAATTTGTGGTATATTTTCAGAGGGTGACACTGCCACAGTTCACAAGACAAGGGTGACTGAGAAAACAACCATCAACGGAAGGGACGAGAACGAGGACGATGAAAGGGAGCCCTCACCTGGTGTTGACAGTACAGGGTCATCACCGACGAAGGACCCTATGTCGCCCTCTAAGAAGTCGAAAAAGAAATTCCGTACACCATCGTTCTTGAAAAAGAAAGAGAAGAAGGAGAAGAAGGGAGAATAGTGCCCTTTCTCTCACACTTTGAGTCATGCAATGCGAAAGTGATAATTGCCGTGTTCTAGAAGAAAAAAAAATTCATCATCCATTACAAAGATATCTGTAGGGATAATTTGTAAGTAAACCTGGTATGTGGGGGCATGTATGTTAGAACTTGGACATACCATGGAATATATGTAAATTGATGAGTTGGTTATGAAAAGAATCAAGATACGCGATGTGTATGATATCTATAAAGTGTATGCAACGACTCAAAATGACAAAGCTCTTGAGTCTCTCGGAGGAATCAGAAGGGCAGTGTTCAACGCTGTGTACCTAATATTTTAAAAAAGGTAGTTGATAGAGTTCGATCCTTTGCATTTTCTTAGCCACTCTAGTGTAAATGAATATAAGATGAGGTAAATTAACGGATGTAAGGAATGCTCAAGTCTCGTTTCTCAATCAAAAAGTACTGATCTCTTTGTTATAACTGTGTGATGATTGGTTTTTTTAATCAGGCTCTTCATAACCTGTAGTTATTGTACATCATGCCTGGTCTTGTTTGGAAATATTTCATGTTCTTATTCGTAGAGGAGGATTTCTTATTGCCTTGACTGTTCTTTTCCAACAAGTGAGACGCCTCTAGGCGATTTCTGGTGTAATCCATGGAAGATAAGCTGGAACGGCACATTTAAACTCCAAATTGAAATTTGTACGATTTATTTCATGCTGCATCAAATCAAAGCGTTCAGTAATAAGTTATGATTCTTGCTGTCATACAATGACGACTCTAAGAAACGACGTACGATCAGATGTTCTGAAATAAATACATTCGTACCCACTTCTTATTTTCCATGGATTTTCTCTCGCTTGAAATCGCTTAAAGGTACATTATTTTCTTTAGGTGAGCATTTTCATTGATATAATCATGTTTATTGCCAAAAGTACTTGTAAGTAGGTTTTTTTTTCCTTTGCTATATATACTGATTATAATGCTAAATGACTTATTCTTATGTAGTATATGAAATATGTGTATTGTGTATAAAAGTAAAATGAAAAAGGTAGCATGCATGATAGCATTTTAGTGGTTTAGAGCTATTCGTAATCATCAATTTTCCATCAAATCACCCATTATTCAACAAACATAAAAAAGAAAATTGTAGCATGCTAGCCGAACAGTCTTGTAAAATAATGCACTGTGCCCTGTCAACAGTGAACATATAATTGTTGCGAAAGCGCTGTGTATAAAATTGTATAATCGATGATGCCATTGCGATTGTTATTTAAAAGCAAAGATGGAGTCTTTTAGTTCCATGAGAACGACGGGGATCGATCTGGGGACAAGTTTGTTGTGTAAAAATTCTTCTTCTGTCGTTCCGGTGATTCCTACGATTTGAGTAAAATGTGTATTCATGTGTATTCATGTGTATTCAAACCTGTGGGTGGAGAGACATGACGTTCTTTACTGCGTGGTAAAACTGAAGATTCATTTTTTTATATTTGCTGAAATGTTGGAGTGTAGTTATATGTAGTGTATAGAGAGTGGACAGAAAATCACGCAATCAGTGAAATGTTTAACCTTTTAAATAAATGGCTATTAAAAAAATCATTCCCTTTTTGATGATGGGACTGACACGATATTACAACATTTGATGTCTTACGTGTGTATAGTTCGTGATGGGGGGAGAAAGCGTTCATCTGGTTTGAGTTACCCCGGAGTGAGGTTGTTATGTAAATTATAAAAACAGGACATGAATGTGTAGGCATGGGACTGGTATATCCAAAATTGGATAAGGTTTGTGTGTGGTGTGCAATTGGCCCAGTCAGAAAGCAGAAAAATGAATTGTACAAAATGAATCTACTCACAAGATTTCTTTTTGGGGAGCTTGCTGTGGGAGTTGGTGGAGGTTAAAAGACCTTTTGTCGATTGTACCTGTACATGCGTTACTGTGCAACGGTTCTCTGTAAATATGAGCTGTGTTAAGAACAATGAGGAAAATAATTTTTACAAAGGTTTTTTGAAGGCATTTTGTGACAGTCTATTATATGTTTTTCTGTCTGGATTGTCTTTCGTTTGCCCAAGGGTGGTTTTTGTTCTTTGCAAATCTTCCCGCTCCATCATCCTGTGGTTATAATTCATGCAGAGCGTAGAGCCGATTGAATAGGGAGGGAGATCTATCTATTAAAGCATGGACAGTTCAGACAACGGTTGAGCAAGGTATAGAGAGGGAGATCAAGTCTTAAAAAGTGTACTGTTACAGATTATTTCCAAGATGCACTCTACATGAAGGAGAACGGTGCCCTGTTTCATAAAATGAGCAATAACTATTCAGAAAAAATGGTAAAAAGCTCTAGATATCATTGAATTTTTTCAACTCTGTGCGGATTTGTTGCCCAACTCTAGTGGTTGTTAGCAAGTTTTATGAAACCGGGCCCGTGTTTACTTAAGTTGTTAACTGTGTTATCTTGCGTAACAGACGTATACATTGTGATATGGCAGGCTGAGTTAGGGCAAGTGTGTAGGCTGCGTTGCATGTGTGCCTTGGTAGTACTAGCTGTACATCTGAATAAAGTCGCACTAAACCTTCATGGTGAGATAGCAAAAGGGTGATAAACAATTTCTGAACTCGCTGTACGTTGTATCGTACTGGTAAATTATCTGATATGAGTGAATACACCAATGTACAGAGTTGCATGCTAATTTGTTTTTTAACATGATACCTCAGTAACGACATCATTCCGACTTCAAAACCAACAGATGCTTTACCATTCATCGTCGTGTAAATTCTCGTTCTGTGAGTTGTTGATCTGCCGTTGGGTCTCGGTGGCGTGACTGAGGCTTTAATTGATACGTGACAAAGCGGAATGATTCGTTCAAAGTTTAGAAGGTTTAGTGCGACTTATAAGAGCAAGCACAGCTGAAGTAGAGAGAAAGAGCGAGGTCTAACTAAAAGAGTGACGATCATGTGATCATCACATGGTCTACATGCCTATATCACATGCTCAGCATGTTGTCGTCATGTGGTGTGCATGCTACCGAGATACCAGATGAGAAACAAAGGAAAGAGAGGCAAAAATTAACTTCCACGTTTCAATCTTATCTGTGTAGGATGATTGAACAGTTAGGGGGCATTTCTGAAGAAAAAAGATTAAAAAGATGAAATTATATTTTTTATTTCTCTGACTGTGGATGTGAAAGACATGCAAAGAAGCCTTGTTTTATTGAAATGTTATTGATTTAAATTTCGTCGAGGATCCAATTCTGAAAATTTGTAGTGTTAGACGTAGACTCTAGAAAACGAGACGCATTAGACGGTAGCATGCATAAACTGCCAGCCGTTAAAGATTTGAAAAGATTGTAAGGATGAAGCGCTTTGATATTCTTGTATTTAAAGATAAGAAAGAGAAATTGGCAAAACGGGAAAATGATTGTTTGGTTCTCTTTGTCGGTTACTGTGATTTGTATTCAAATAGGAATTATATGCATTGTTGATGTTGCTAAGATAATTCGGTGTACTGTCATTATTATGTATTCAGTGGATTTGGATTTTAAACAATTACTATTCATATTTAAATGACTACCGTGTTCTAAAAAATCTACTTATAGGATCGTATCAAATTTAAATGAACTTTATAGTACTTGTGTATTTTTCTGTTCTCTTACGGTGCGTTGACTATTCATGTATTCCTATTACCTTTTTTTGGATGATAAAAGTAATCCCTCCTTTCCCTATGATTTCAAAGTAGAGGCTTTTTTCTGTATATGTACACACAATTAGCTTAATAGTTTAGTATATGTATTTGGTCAGAAATCTTTCTTTAGGCAATATTCAATGAAATATAAGTAGCTGCATTTATCTGTATAGTAGCACATTGAGCATTATCACACTTTGAAACACTCAGCAACGTTGCAACCCATTTTCATTTTGAAACATAGATAGATAGTTGTATGCAGTAGACGTGGAGAAGGGGAAAAATTTTTGGTCTGCATTTTTTTATACCTGTTTAACTTGATCATTTTGAGGAGACGCATCCAAGTCATTTCTCAAAATAAATCTGCTACGTTTTTTTATGATCTTCAAAGCACATTTGTGGTCATGTTATGTACCTCTCTTTTACCTTGTACAAACATTGATTTGATAATTTTACATTCATCGATGTAGTGATTTACAAAATGAGAATAAGATATTGGACAATTATGTATCCATGTTATCATCAGTGTTGCCAATTTAGGGTACAAGATAGATGACTGCTGTATATTTAAATAAATTTCATTTCTTTCGTTTCTTGTAGCGAGGCCAATTTTTTTAATTTCTACTTTTGCTTCCTCTTAGAGTCATATTTTGTAAACTATTTCATAGATTGAATTCATTTACGGCATTAAAATGCCCATACGTTAAACAACGTGGACAGTACTAGGTACTATGTCACTGTTTGTTATTTTGTTTTTGTACCGTTGCGTCTATTCATTGTTGAAGCCTTAGGAAACCATTTTTCTTTACTCTTTTCTTTTTTTGCTCGGCTTTTCAAGGTTTCTACCCCAATCACGATATATCGCTTTAGTCTTGGACTAAGTCCGATTGGAATTGAACTGTTGTGTATCATTGAAGCAGGATTTCACAATTTCATTTATGCAAATGGACAATTAGATAACACTGCAAAGTTCTAGAGGAGAACTATTCTAGATATGCTGGCTATGGAATCCTATTTTCTACTTTTCATCGATCATACATTTGGTTCGAGGATGAATAAGATATATCTATCATTATGTAGTTGTACGTTTTTCCGGTAAAGCTTCTTTTGCCAATTAAAAACCAAATACAAGATGCATGTGCGTTTAGCTGCGATGGCTTTGGGGATTTCTTCATAGTTTCTATTATTTAACCAAGTTACTTCAGGCTTTAGAAATAGGATGAAGACATGTATGTTTGTATACTGCAATGTGTACATGTATGTACGCAAGTGTCTCTCACAAGTATGTACATGATCATCCATTTTTTTGAATATGAAAGACCTTGTATCAAAACATGTGTCAGACGGCATGATGAGGCGGACATGTATATACGTAGGGATGACTGAAAGTAAGCGTTAAGAAGACATCCAAATGTAGAAGTTAACACTTTCAAGCCAAAAACGGTTATCAGGACATGGGGGTTTATTTTGTTTACATTCTTCATAATTTTGGTGTATTTTCTGCTGCTTCTAGCTAAGGTGCCCATGTGTTGTTAAGTCACTTCATCAACTAATTATTAAAAGTCTGCACTAGATTATTTCAAGCCAGAAATTCGACCTCGAGCGATCACACGTTGACAATTGCCTCTCATTGTACATTTAACAATACCAATATGCTAGTTTTCCATGTTTCTGGGACTAATCCCTAAAATACAAGTATCGATATCTCATTTGAGATGTTTGAAGATCAGTAAAGAAAATAAATCACATCACTGCACAAATGGTCTCCCGTCTGTAATCCTTATACAAAAACACGGATTGAAATTTCAGAAAACAAAACGAATGAGAAAAAAAGAATCGATTGTGCCAGTGCTTGTCCATGAAGGTATTGCATTCCAGTGTAGTTACCAGTGTTTTTTGACGTTATGAATACTAATTTAAATACCGTACAATGCCTCTCTGTTAAATACAGTTGCACTGATAAAGAACTCCTTATGGTTATGAAATATGGTTCCATTTAATTTCACCTTTCAAGCCTCTACTTTAGTGAGTGCGTGTCCTTCTTCGTTCATCTCTCACACACTTTTTTCCCTCTGGAATTGCCATATAGTGAGTTATAAGTAGTAGTCTGTGAAAAAAGGGGGGTTCCCCTCTTGCTTATTATAGTTGCAATATTGTGTCTTCGTGTGATGATGGAAAATAAAAAAAAATAATAAAAAACAATTTCGTTCCTGTAATGTCTCATTGAATTTCTTTTTTTATCTTTGTGTGTGTGATTTCAATGGAATGCGGGTTTCACTGAAGGTTGTTTAACATCTTTTAGGTTTACATTTGTGCCATGAAATTTATTGCAATATAGACATTGAGTGAGATTGATTCATGGTTAAACTTAGAAATAATAAATTCATCAGGCCTATATCTTAAATCATCTATCTTGGTCTATTAATTGAATCCATACTCTGTATCACACACACTCTGAACATTATATTTCTACACAGTCACTAAAAGAAGAAAAGCTGCACAATACAGATTTGTTATAATAAATACATATATATTATGTTTAACGCAACATATAAACAACAAGGGTAGATATTGACAGAAAACATACGCTTAATTTTACTGGCACATATATACTGCAGTATTCCAATTAATAGAATCAAATCATGTTCAGATTTCATGTTCACCTCAAGATGCTTGGCCATACTGTTATCCTAATATTGCAAAATAAAAACAAACAGCCTCCTCCCTAAATACAATAAATTTCAAATCAAACAGTATTTAATCAGGGACAAAAGGAAAAATTGGATAGAGCGTCAGGAAAAACAACTACCGGTATTCAGTGCATCAGAAAAAACGAAACCGAGAATTATTAATGTTTTATCATAACTTAGTCACATATTTGGAAAGCTTACATGTAGATCCTCCTCTTTCATTTGATGCAACTCATATGATGCATAAATCACGCATGTGTGATTAAAATCAATTTGAAGAGAGGAAACCAAAAAGCCATTTGGCGGACGGTATCTGAATTTCAAAGAGAAAATCACATTTCTAGAAAGTTTGGTTTCTGCCCTTTCATATGACGCCTCAATCAGGAAAAATGAGCTAAGAATGAAAGAAGTTCTGTTTCTTTAAAGAAGTGCTTGCATTTCCATAATTTTATCAAACAAATTAATTT
Organism: Hemicentrotus pulcherrimus; assembly: GCA_003118195.1. Classification (NCBI taxonomy): domain Eukaryota; kingdom Metazoa; phylum Echinodermata; class Echinoidea; order Camarodonta; family Strongylocentrotidae; genus Hemicentrotus; species Hemicentrotus pulcherrimus. Next base: position 76,085 of record BEXV01000049.1, on the reverse strand, counting down.
TCACTGGTTGCCTGCCGTAGCAACAAATGAAATTCACAACAATCAGCCATGCATGAAGACTTTCGTCTACGGCTGATTGTCAACGAAGCGGAGTCAAGTCTTTTGTACTTCCTTTGAGGCAAAAAAAGGGGTCCAAATTTTTGGAAAATGTTGGAAGTCCACAAATAGGGGGTCATCTTCGACTACGCTAACTGTCATGCATTACCCCTTTGAATATGAAGTGTCCCCACCATACATGTAACTAGGACATGCCTGTCGTATCAATTCTTGTTTCAATGTGATAAAAAAGTAATCGGTATCTGCATCCATTCTACAATAGATCATGTCCCATGATGATGCCAGATTAAATTTGGCTGTTTGTTCAAACCCCACTTCATTCAAAATAATTTGGGGAGGCATATCTCTGGAATGTGAGGAGATCACATAAGGAAAAAGAAAATTTCTCCGATTTTTGTTAAACCTTGGATGCTATCAGGTAATAAATTTTCATACAATTTTTATCTGTTGATTTGCTTCGGGAAAAATACCTTTAAAAAAAAATCAATGGTGGAAACTCTTATGCTAAGATATTCTACCCCAACTCACTAGTACTGTTTTTTCACCTTTTTTTCTGCGCACAGCTGTTAACAGTATATAGCTAAGCTATATCTACACATTGGAATATTCATTACTTTGAACACCTAAGCAATAAAAGGCCCTCTAATTTCATTTCTCATTATACTATAAACATGTAGTGAAACATGATTCATGAATTAAAAGAAACCTGCATGTACATACATCAATATCATATTGTAAGCAGTAGAATTGTTTTTCAGTCCATAGGACATTGCATGAATACGGATTTGATGGGATGATTGATTACCGGTAATAAATGTACAAATATTTGGGTTTATAACCACTGATTTAACTTCATAATACTCTTTCTGGAAGCCAATTTCTACACGTCAGAAACGATGGCTCCGACTTGGACTATACCAAGTATTGCCAGGAAGATCTTGAGACTGAACAGATTATGCAAGAAGGCGAAATTCCCCAGATTGCTGCAAAGATTGCAGTACCGTTGGCCTTAGGGCGACCACTCCATGGGGAGATTGCAGACGCAATCAACAACACGATGGGACAGAAAAATCCTTGGCTGAAGCAGCTAAAAAGTACACCTGCCCAGAAAACTGTGACTAAATAGATGTCCCCATAGTAATAACCTCCATTTGGGAACGCATGTCTACATCCTTCAGAACCAGGGATTTTAAGTTCCAAAATGTGCAGAAGTTACTCACAAAGGGAATCTGTGTGTTTGCACATACACTAGATCCAGCCACGGTGACGGATCAGCAGCAGGATGCTTTGGCACAGCTTTGTGAAGCAAAATTCAGTCTGAATTCTCTCAGCAAGGATTTCATAAAGCCAGAGGTACACAATGACTTCTGTCAATTTTGATGCCCTCAAACAAAGTAACCAAGCTTCTCTTCGGAGACAATATTGGCAAGCAAGTTAAAGACCTGCGTGTCCAGCTAAAAGTAACTGAGGGGTCATGATAAGACCCTAAGGCCATCAGCATACTCAACAGTATCATTTATACAAGAGATGCAATGAAGATGCTAGACACAAAATGAAACAGGCAGGCTTACAGGCCTGGATCTTTGGGCGCCCTTTTTTAGGGCAGAAGTCGTAGAGGGGGAACACATTCAAACAGACCTCCCATCCTCACAAGTAAACCCCAATAGCAGTGGCAGTCAAGCCAGCGAGAGAGAGGAAGCACTTTCAACCTTATCGACAAAATCAGGGGAGGATATAGGCAGCCGCCATAGTCTTCCAGCCCAAAGCGCCAAAGAGGTTAGTGCCTCTAAATCTTCACAGCTTTCTAATATGGTCGGGTCGGCTGAAGTCATTATATATCCACGGGGCAAAACCGGCTTCAGACAAGATTCTGTGGAATAGTAAAACGTTATAGCTTGAAATTGATCAAGATAAGTTCCCGCCTTCCCCCAAATTATTCAAAAATTGTGATCAAACTTTGAACTTACGTGAAAGTTCTAGTTTAATCTTTCTATCAATTTCAGTTAATTATTAATGCATACAATTTATAATTAAAAATAATGATAGTCACCTTTGTGCCCAAATCATTCAAAGAAATTTCTTTTTCCCCAGATATCCTCTTTCCACACCTGGGTTAGGAAAGATGATTAAGAAGGAAATGCCTAGTCTAACTATGAATTTATTCAAGATTGAACCTTCTTTATGTACATAATTGCATGAAATAAAATCAAGGTGATTAATTTAAAAAATCATTATCTGAGGAATGTCTCAAAGTTCAGGACGGATAAACAAATTATTTCTTAATCATTTTTAAACTTAGCCAAAGATTATTAATTTGCATTCAATAACATGGCATGATGCGACATTGCCAGTTGCAAGTGAACAACTTTCAAAGTTTACAAGGAATTGCACACTGAAATTAACTCAAGATATCAAGGTGATAATAACCTCTTTTGAAGTTTTAATTTACATATTTGCTAAAAACAACTTACAGTAAATCATAATGTGAACCAATATTCAGTACCGTATTTATAATAGGGCCAGTATTGTTCAAACCACTAGCATTGCATATCTAGTTTGTGGCAGTTTCCAATGATAGCAGTGAAAAGGTAAATCAGATTTCTCACTAATAGAATATGGAGCCACCAAAAACATTTTGGACAGAAACACCACCAAAACTGAATGCTGACATTTTCATATATCTATATTTGGGGGTACTTGGAAATACTCATGCTGGTAATTAGCTATATTTGCCACATCACATTATCTTTTTTGTTTAATCACAATTTGTTTCAACAGCTAGTGTAAAATAGAATAACATTTATCATAATTATAATCTTACAGCTGACTAACTTTCTTTAAAAAGTAAATTATTTACTCTTAAAATCTGGTAAAGTTTTCAATTCAATATCTTTGAAACTTATGATAACACTTTGAGACACATGTACACGTCGTTGTGCTAAAGATCCCATCAACACTATCACAGTGAGTGATTTCAGGTTGGGTGTTAGTGTCTACACCAGTCAAAAGCTCTTAAATCAAGCTAAAAGTTTGCTGATCAAATTAAGAACCAGATACCGCTATCAATATCGCTAGCTTAACACTAGCACCGAACTAGAAATCAACATTTGCTTAATCCCTAAACAAAGGGCGGTTCAGAAGACAACAATTTTGCAAAATCGATAACACTAGCTACCGGAAGTTGATGATATTCAGAGGTCATAGCCTTAACACCAGCTGATTTCCATGTCGGTGTTTAGGGCTGGTGTTAGTGTTTATGTTTATTAAACACTAACACCAGCCCTTAACACCCAACTTGAAATAACTCACTCTACCAAGTATGCATGATGGTTTGTATAAATGCCTTCTTCTGACTGATATTATCCTAGTAATACTGATGAGACCAAATCGAGACCGACAACCGAACCGTCATGGCTAAGAATTTGTTGGTTTGGCAATGTGATTGAAGTATCATCATCGATAGCAATCTCTCAAATGTCAGGTTTAGAAACCCTCTTAATTCTTTCAGCAAATGTCTCTCCAAGTGTTACAATCTTGAGACAACTGTTTTGTTTCTCTATAGCCGACTACTCCACATTCTCCAATGATAACATCCAACGATCTGACGTCTACCTTTCGGCTTCTTTTCATAAAGATGATCTTACACGACCCTGATCATTTAGTCGTCACGTCACTTTATGAGTCCTAATCATTTCTTCAGTCTTTCTTTGATTATATTTATCAGAGGTATCAGTAAGGCATATTTAAGCAAGAAACTGTTCACAGCTTCAATCAACATAGAGACTCATAGAGATGACATGCGATCACCAAAAAATAAATTAAAATAAACACATGTATGGAACCATTAGATATCTTGAAATGAACAGTGTTCGTTATGTCTTTGATGGTAATCACAGCTCTACGAGTACATGTGCATGTCACATACATGAACATAGACTACCCTTTCTTTAAATTAATCAATCTTTTGTCTCTTTACTGCCACCATCTACACGTATGTATATAAAGTCCACCAAGTATTTGGTGTTGGAGTGGTTCAGTAGTTTTTAATAGAGGTCTTGAAACTGAAGAGTCCCAGGTTCAAATCCGAATAAGTGTGGCAGTGTCCATGGACTAGTTCCTGAAGTACGACTTAGATCAATTTGTCCTTAGATGATTTATACCTACAAGAATACACATCCAAACCTGCTTTTACAACAAATACTTGAATACAAATCTTTATCTGAACACTCATCACCTATCTCCGAATTCAAAGATCTTGTAGTTCTCCAGGATTAGAGGAATTCAACAAAAGAAGAAGACTTGAATACAATTATCACTTATCTTTGAAGGCCATCTTTCTTGCTTCCCTTATAATCAAACGTTTTATCAAATCAAACCTATGTTTAAATAAAGTCGAAGACCACCTTTCTTGGACTATAAAGACAACTGTTCTTGTATCATTTAAGTGGCATTTTTATACAGGCTTGACCGAGCTACTGTTTCTTTGGCTCCAAAGTAAATTAAAGAACAATCAATCAATGTTTGACATCACAAAGTTCATGTTGTCATGGTTATTGGCTCCTCTACTCTAGCCATGTCCATACATGTAAACAGCACAGATTTTGAGCCGGTTCTCTAAAAGGCAACGCATCAGTTGCCCTGCTTGAGCTAGTGCTAATCACACTTATTACTGTCTTTCAAAGGCTTCACTCATATCCTCAGAAATATTTTGGCAATGTGACATAGGAATCAAAAGATCTCATGATTGTGGCAATCCACACAAATCGTCTTTCAAGTTCTCTGGGTGTTCGCTGCTCCCCCTCTCAGCCTTGTTGGTCCTCCAGTTCGTGCACACCAGCAAAGTCCATGATGGTTTTCTCTTTCCCTGGTGATGAGGCGGCCCCTGACCTCGGTGACATGTCGCCCCCTCTTGATGACCTCTCTGCGAGGTAGATTTCAAGGTTCCGCATCATGGTCCGAGGATTCTTCTTGCAGTTGGCCTCCAATTCTGAAAAGGGAAATATGAATGTTTACATAGTTAACAGATATTCTTTTACGAAATATCCATGATTAGATATATAGATATTAAATATTCAGGTTCATATCTTTACCCCGGTATGAAGTAAGCCTTTTTGGACAAAAAAGCCTCTCTTGAAAATGGCACTTCAAGCAACATCCAGATCACAATATAGTAAATAAAACAAAATGATATGAGGTACAAATTGAAACATTACTAAACTAGATTACAAAAGTCAAAGGATAACAAAAAGTACATTACAAAGTTACAAACCAATTATCAGTTTTGTATTATAAAGATAGAGAAAATGCTAGAAAAAATATTGGCTGAAGGCTAAATCAATAAAATTCTCGGCTTACCATTCCTACTTGTGTATAGATTTTGCATAATTCTAGATATACCATTTTATTTTTCATTTCATCCACTGATCTATTTGCTAAATTCAATGTATAGAAATGAACAAAAGAAATAAGAAATACCACCAACTAGTGCCCAAGGAAAACCAGATGTGTACTACTAGTAGTCCCTGTCCTATAAAGGTTCTCCTCACTGCCACGTGGTTTACAAACTACTTTTTGTTCATTTTATGTAAAAGATCAAAAGAGTGGACCAATTTAAATTTTATTTTACCTTTGAGTACAAAGCCTGAATCGTGGATTGTTTTTCTCTGCTGTTTCCACGTCTGGTAGAGTTGTAAAAAGATGCTGGTGTAAAAATCATTAATGACACCAAAGACTTGCTTCCGTCTATTGCATTCTCTGTGGAGATAGAAAGACAAAATACATGATCTTTATCTCTATCATCATCATCATCATCATCATTTGTTAAAGTCTGCATTTTCCCTGGTATCAGGGGTTACTGACTTTTTGTGCCATGATGACAATCCCTCCCTACGTTTCTTCTTGTCTCGAGCATCCTCCTCATTTAGACCAACCTTAGTCCTTTCTTTCATCACCATATCTTTCCATGAAATCTTTGGTCTTCCTATCCCTCTTAGGCCGTCCATTTCCAGAAGCCATGCTCTTTTCACAGGCTCATCACCTTCCCTTTTAAACACATGGTTTTTCAAATATGCCCAGCATTTCTTGGAACCATTAGTTTGGTTAAACATGGCATCAAATCAAGTATTAATCCCAACCAGATTCATAGACTATACCCTGATCAAGGTAGCGAAAATACAAAATGAGCTTGTCTTCCGAGTAAAAGCATTGGTCTGAAACCTCAAAACCTTAACATTATGTAGTTAATTTCTGAGAAATAAACTAGATGGAACTTCAACTGTGCGTAGTCAAAAATGATGCCTCCGCCATAGAGCAATTTTACAAACCAAAACAAATTTTAAAAATTCAAGTTTGATTGTAATTCATCTGTCGGTTTTAATGATAATGCATTCACAAGCTATTTATAGGCATACATAATGAGCCCCATGACCTTTGACCTGATGACCTAAAAATAAAATCATTTCATTGGCTCTGCAAGATACATACATGATCCAAGTTTGGAGGGAATCCATCTATCAGTTCTTGAGATAATGCGATCACAAGAACAGGACATACAGACGGACAACTAGAAAACATAATGCCTCCGGCATAAAAATGCATAAACCTAACATGGATAAGATCGCAAAATTATCCCACCTTATTCTAATATGACTGAACCACTTTTATTGACATTTAGCAT
>BEXV01000049.1:24987-46495 GCA_003118195.1 Hemicentrotus pulcherrimus | reverse complement strand
GGCTATCTCATTAACTCAGCTCTCATTTAACATAAGAAAAAGAGGATCATGGGGGATCAACAGGCACCGATTGGGGAAGTTTTCTATATAGAGGGAGCAAGTAGCTACAAGTATGGCAGTGTGCCTTTAAAAAAAAAATTATCAGCGATCACAAACTATTATCCGATCTCACCTGATCGGCTTAAGATCGGCCCCCGATTCAATGATCGGTTAAAGGCCCAAACTGAAGTTTAGCCACTTGGTTTGTCCAATTTTACATTATTTTATTGTCGGGTAATACATGTTCATGTACATTTGGTTTGGACGAACATATTTTCAGGGCCTTATAATGCTAATTAATCTCCAAAATTCCAAATGAAGACCTTTCAAATATTCAAAAAATTGAGAATACTTTCTTTTTTTCAAGCAGTCTAATGGAATCCCCTCACACTGCAAGTGTAGCCTATTCTACACGTACATTGTACGTGTAGCTTGCAGAAATTTGACGGCTTTCTTTTTCAAAAGGAAACGATGGTTTTGTACAAAAGAGTGATTCACTGTCAGTTGCTTTGTGGAGATAATTTTGTTCATTCAACTTTTAAAGTGTTTTATTGGCACAGCAACTGTGGTAATTGACAGGTTGACAGATTCCATATTTTTGATTGATTGCATTGCATGCATTAGATGTTCGGATATTCCCAGACTAGAACTTTTTTTCAGATGAGGAGGGAAGAACAATATAAAGCTTTCCAAGTAAGTTTCATTTCTGTTGATGTTTGTTTTAGGTTTATAGCTTTGCAGATGCAGTGAAGGCAGAACTTTGTTGTTGTTGTATTTTTGTATGAAGGGATTTGGCAATAATTTCTAGTCTGGAGTTTTGGATAAGTTGAAGTTCAAGCTGTTTAAATCAACTATATTAAGAACCACGACAAACTAAGTTAAACTCAAACCATTGACATTTTCAAAGTAATGTTAAACTGTTAACTGGTAAAGAAACCATGAACATGTACATGTACATGTACTGTACATGTAGGTGGCTTTTCTCGTTTTACATTCTTGGGTTTTATGTTTTGCGGTCATGCGAGTGGCCGTTTTGTTTTCGTAATTCCAAGGTATCTTGTGAGAGTTCCCTGAAGTCTCACTCTTGCACATGTACTGTGCATGTACAATGTACATATGTACAATGTACATATGTACAATGTATGTCACAAGTCTAGATGAAAGGCAGATATGCAGAATTATTTGAATATAATTAGGTGTCGAGAAGATAAATGCAATCATTTGGAATGAATGTTGCACACTTGTAATAATATTTTTATTTCTTCTCACGCCAAATTCTATGGATGCAGTCATGTGTGACACGGTGTGAGAGTGCCTGCTTTATTTCAAGCAATACTGTTTTAANGTTTCCACATTTGACCATCGAATGCAAAACAATGCCTGCTCGTAGCCTCATACACTGTAGGTTACTAAAATAAAACAGTCAAAACATTAAATACTTAGCAACACCCTGTAACCCATTTATAATTATACAATTAGGACTTGTTTTAATTAAAGGGGGGAAAACAGAAATAAAAAAGAAAGGGGGAAAAATAATTTCTTCTTTGAATAAATAGCTCTTGATTATGAAACTCGTTTGAAAATCTTTGGTTATGTAAATTCATACCCTACATCTTTATCACCATGGGAAGAGGACCTTTTCTCTTTTTTGCTAACTTTATGCTAAATTTGGCCATGCAAATTGGCCCAATTGATACATGTAGTCTACATGTACATGGATATTTGTTATGTGATTGTAACTTATCTGTGCAAGTTATAGTCTCTGAAGTAACCTTTGCAAATTTATAGACTAGATAAAGAGCACATTGTATTTGACCAAATCATCTTTGTAAAACTTGTTTCCTATTAACATTTTACGGTACATGCAATGTACAAGTGCATGTACATGTAGATCGTGTGTTGGAGGATAGCAAGCTGTACATGTGAACATTCCATGCATTGTTGACATGCTTTAGCTCACTGATAATTCTATGAGTGATAGTGACACAGTCATGCACTTTTCCCAAGATTGGTTGGTGCTCAATGTGCTTACACATGCATGATTCCTCTCTTTATTCAATGTTGAATCATGAAGATCTACCATTGTACTGAAGTTTCCACAAAGGCGCCTGTTAAACACCCCTTCAAAGAAAAACAGAAGTGAATTACGATATTGATAATGAATAATATCTACACTGTACATGTACAGACAGTAGGTAATCAAGAGGAAGAACTGTTTATGTATGAAATCAATGTGAATGTACAGTATCTATTTTGAAGAAGCATTGTTTTAAGGACATGTACCGGTAGCCCTTCATGAGGGTCATCTTTTTTATTTATTTATTTATTTATTTATTTTTTATTTTTTATATTTATTTTTTGGAGGGGGTATTACAAATTTGTTGTAATAGAAAAAGAAATCCGTTGAAGAAGTAAATAATGGACCTACACCAGTTCATATATTTGTTTATATAGACTGGATTTGTTGTTACAAGAGAATCTAATTTTGGAATTTGCATTTCATTATAAAACCTTGCCGGTTTGATTGGACACGGAATGGGATATAATGTAGTTGTTAACTTGTTAAATGTTATTGGCTTTGAAGATTAGGAAACAGAAGGCTAAGCTTCTATAATTCAGTTGTCCTTGCTCGAACTACGATCATCTTGCAACAACAAGACCATTAATTCACAATTATGCCCCTTCTTGTACCCAATGGACGATATCTAAATCTGGTACATGTACATGTACCTCAGTCATTTTGTGAGTTCATTATTGATGCATTTAGGCCCACATCCCAGCATGATCTGATCAACCTGAGACGGAACAGTTCCATTTGCTCTCAGCCTTCAAAGTAGAAATGTCTTATGAAGCATGTCACTGTCACAGCGTACTGCTAGGTCAATCGGTGTGCACTCTTGGTTCATTAGGGGACTTGACATCTACATCTATCCATGTGCTTTATGTAAGTGACTATTTTTAGCAGTGATTGGTAACATGAGACGGCATGTGTGGGACTGTAGCAATACAGTACTTTGATGAAAATGATCATTTGCTGCAAGAACTACAGTACCGAGACGGTCATGGACGTTTGTTAATGTGCAGTCTTCCAGGGAAACTGATCAAATGATTCCTGCAAATGGTGATGTTTGTTTTGTCTTAACTACATGTATGTCTTTGCACGTATCGTCATTGTGGCTGTTGTACAATAGTTCAATGATGTGATTTTATGTGCATTGCTTGATTCATTTCATATATGGGACTGGAAACGGTTACAGTTCTCTATATTGAATTGCAGGTAGCACCATTCTATACTTTTTTTCTTCATTGTATGACATGATTTCATAAAACTGGTGTTTCTAATTATTTTTACTTTTAAAAGTTTTAGATTTTAATTTTTTTTGTAGGTTCTAAATGCTTGGCATTGTTATGATCATTCAGTTGGACAGCATTATAGGACTTGAAATGATTTACCGAGTCAACATTATACTTTTACTTGCTTAGCAATATTCTGTATGTTGAGAAAAGGGGTTTGAAAGAGATGAGAGAGAACAAAAAATCACATACAGTACATGAACTGTAATTTTGAGTTTACATTATAAGTAGTAGCCATGGCACCATGACCATAAATGGTCACAGCCATGATGATGACAGGGTCAAAACACAACACCTTTCATTATCATTGGGACTAGGTGAGGGTTTGATATCGCATTGCACCTTCATGGATGATATCTCTGTCTTCATGGAACACTATACGTCTTGTGCCGTGCCATGTGTCACATCTGTTTTTCCAATGTTTTATTCATTTGTACAGTGTTGGTTCACTCTAAGTGGAGATGTTCACCTCAACCCACATTCTTATTGCGTTGTTTGTATCACATAACATCATAATGCACTGTGATACTGCAATTGTACACTGTATGCTGCAATTGTACACTGTATGCATGGCTACCATATTTACAACTTGCTAGTCAGAGTTTTTAAATTGGAATTGGTGAAATATGCCATTATGATTCTCAGCCTTGAAGTTCATTGTGGTTTAGGATGCAGTACGGTCTTTATCCTGGAGTATTCCTCGGTATTCTTTGTAACGATCTTTAAACAATGTAATAACAATAAAAAGAAGATAACAATGATTTTTTTCCCAACCCCAAATAATGTTTGTAAACAGGTTCCTCCAAATTTATACCAACCAGTAAAATCAGATACATGTCCTGCAATATCGTTTTTATGAGAAAGAAAAAACACAGTTTTAGTGTGAACATATCGTTTAACTCGATGTGTTAAAGTAACACACTCTGCCCTCCCCTTTCACGCTGTCCTTCATGAGTCATTACTGCTCAGTCAGTAGCCACCAGCCAATATTCTAATGTGTGTATCGCCCGCTTAGAGTCGAGATGACAGTCACAGCTTTATTGAGTCACCTACATGTATCTCTCTGATGAAAAACGGGAGAGCTTCATTTGATGGAGATCTGCCAGGGGGCTTTATGAAGATGCCTTGATTATCCCTGAGATCAATTTTTTGAATCTCGGTTATGATTTGATGAATTTATATATTTCTGAACATCATTGGCCCAGATCTGCACCCGGCCGAGCTGACACAAATTTGATTATATAGATGGCGGAGGTAATGAAGCGTGAGATTGGGAAATTGATCGAAGATACACTTCCAGGGGTTTAACCTGCAAACTGTGTTACACCACAGTGATGGGTGCATGATGTTGGGTACACACAGTGTTAGAAGTGTGTTATTGATTTGTGGATGGGTAAATCTACATCCACAGTGAGTCAGGGACTACATACAGTGTACATGTGTGTAGGAGTGTATTGCAATGTACTCACTCTCAAGTCAGTTACATTAAATTACCTGTATTCTCATGGGATTCCTGATGGATTGAGTGAATGCTCTTATTTATTACAGTTTCTTTTTTTCATAAGCAGGGAATAATTTTCCTCAAATTATTTGACTAGCAATGTGAGCCGATGGATAAATATTTCAAATGAAATTTTGTAAATTTCCATGGAAGAAAACTGCTACACGAAAGAAATTTTGTATAGCTTTTTTAGCAGTCATGCAAAAATGCAAAGCAAATTGCGATGCGATACCAGGAAAATTATTCCCTGATGAGTACTCAGTGGAAAATATAAAGTGTGCTATTTATTCTGTCACCACAAAGATACCAAATGAAGGGTATTGGAAACTAATTATACATCCTGCATTTACATTACATCAAATTACTCTGTGACATCTACAGGTACATGTACATGTACTGTAGATGTTTATTCATGGCATAATTAATAAATTATATGACAACACAAAATAGACAACCCAATTTAGTAACAAATACAACAAAATTGAATGAATTATTAAAAAATAAAAAAAGTGAAATGGTGCCACCTGTTATGTTTATTGGCACCATTCATTCAATACATGTCCATCATGTTTATATGTACATGTATACTGTATGCAAGTCGCAAGATACCATAGACACACAGTGATGCTTTTCCTTTTTCTTGAAGTTCAGTGTCACATCTATTCCATAGGCCTAAATGTACACTGTATCAGTGTTTATGTCTCAGTACATTACACTGTTGCTCTCCCCACTCTAATTGATTATGAATCTGGTTCAGGCTTACCGTACATGTATTTCAGTATTTTTATTCCTTCCTCGCATCACTCAAAGCCACCATAAGTCAATATCCTGTATCCGTACAATCTTCAGTTTAAGCCTAATAGGCCTATCGTTGAACAGTCCCATCCTCTCTGCAAATCTTACTAGGAAATCAAAAAGGGAGGTGTCTGTGCCCAGCCCGAAAAGTGGGCCTAACCTGTAAATTTTCATAGTAAGGTCAGCTATTTCAGATTTAGAAACACATCTAGATCTAGATCAGATGCATCTTTTTCCTTGAGCAGATAGTTGATGGAAGAAGAACGAAAATTGCCAAAATTGCTTTGCACACGCCGATTATTGATGAGAGGACTTGTAGTGTACTTGTCCGTTTCAAATGTTTTTAGTGGGTGGTAGGGGCAGAATTTTTATTGTCGATAAATTTTATAAATTTGCATCGGACTGAGTTTGTGAGAACTGGTTGAGCTCAGAAATATTGCTTCAGATGTTTTTCATGAATTAAATCCCCCCCCCCACGTCTTGAAATATCATTTTGAATAAAGGTGCATACTGTACATGGTTTTAGATTGTCGGAAGGGACTACATGTACCCTTGCTTTTTATTCATAGTGCAATGTTCTTCGCTCAGAATTCAGGGGTACAGTATCTGTCATTCAGATGTCACTTTGCAGTGGTCACGTCACAGTGAGACATAACATGTTCCACAGGGTATATCTTGCTGACATGTCTAGCTGATACCAAGTGATAAATCACTGTACAGTAACATCTTAAGCAGGATGCGAGGAGGAACACGAATTTCGCACACTCGTAATGTACCTGATGCACATGTCTTGGGGGAACTACATTAGCAGCTGTGGAAATGTTTACAGATTCATGTTGCGATTTATTGCAGAGACGTTGCGGCTCAATTGAGAGACGTTTGTCTTGAACATGCACAGGGGAATGGATAAAGTGCATCCTTTACTGGGATCATAAAACATCTTTTATTGTTTTATCTTGCGGCTTTAAATGACATTGTTAATACAGTGAAATTTCAGCTCTGTATACAGATTTGAATTAAGCATTGCATCACTGTATATCCCACCAATGTCGCATCAGATTTCAGGCCCTTTACATGTATCTCTTTCATTATGTTATGCCTAGTATAACATAGTCTCAGCAATATCACTCTGTACATGTAGTCTGTAGGCATGTCCTCATCAGTTTGAGTTTGCCAATATAACCAAGTTTGCCCAAATAATCCCAAAATTATGTTTTCACCAGACCGATATTCTCTTCACAAACTACATGTAGCTTGGACAGGCGCAAATTAGCCTGCTAATACCAAAATAGCGGGAAATTTTGGAAACAAGACTAAGATTTCTCTGGTTATTTTCTCAACCAAATATCCTGCTAATTGCAACTATGGGCTGATGAAGACGCAAGTATTTACTTTGCGATTGGGATAGTTCAAATAGCGGGTTATTTGGCAAACTCAAGCTGATGAAGATGGGCCTTGCGAGTATGAAGAAAATGATATTGCGTGAACCCTGGAAGCAGATGAGTCCATGGGTACGGTTTCAGCGAGAAACAGACATTGTGAGAGCTACTCTTTGGGGGTAGAGATTCTGTTGCAACAGATGCCAAGGGCTTGCACGTGTACTTGTACATGTAGTAGGGCCTTGTGCGTATTCTATTTTATTCGTGAAAAATCTATGTACATGTATTCCATTTATGACGGTAGATTTGGACCAAGACATGCAATGTAGAGGTACTAATATGGCATATTTACAATTTACATGGATTTGTATGAAGCTTTGTGAATGTTATTAAAAAATATGCACTACATGTATATAATGTACATGCATAGGAAATTTTAAACTATGTGCAGTATAAAACAGTTATAAAGCAGTTATTTAGCAGCTCACAGTGTTCATTTTGTATTCAAATCTGGATCTTGAATTCTAGATTGATCAAAGTTTATAGATTTATGAAATTATGACTTATGATTTACTCTTTTTCTACATATTCCCCCTCTCTTTCTCTCTCTCTCTCCCTTTCCCCCTCTGCAGGTAAACAATGAATGGGTGCCCGTTTTCTCCAGCGTTTGAAGATAAGGAAAATCCAGTCACTCCTAAGGCTTTTAGGAGCCCTTCCAGCTTGCCTCACTCGATCCTGAAACCATTGAACATCATCAATATTGTTACCCCTCTGCCTGTCTGCAAGAGTTTGAAGGTAAAACTAAACCCCCCTCCCCCTCCAGCCAATCAGATTCATGAATTCCATTTGCAGCATTAGCAATTTAAGTTTTGATTCAAGTCCCAATTTGTATCTTGTATTATCACAACACTTTCCACTACTCCCAAAAGATTTGCCAGTGCCTTATAAATGCAATTCATGTATTGCACAGTCTCTATAGCATCTTCTGCTTGAATCATTATACCCTATGTACATCCATTGTCTAATGACCTTTGACCTTTATCATATACAGACTGAACGGTGACACAAACTTTCAAATGTTACTGCTCATCATTCATCGTGCAGACATTTAGACCCCCATTCTTTAGTGTAGACCAAGGGCAAGCTGTTTATACGATCTAGGGGGTCTATTCGTCACCTAGACATTTTAACCATGAAGAGGTGTGCTTTCTTTATATCTCTTCTTGTTTTCCTAATTAAAAGTTTTTATCTTATTAGCATTCAGCCTAGAGAACATTGTTTGCAAACAGAATTTTTCCATCCGGGATGGGCGACACGACCTCTCACATGAGTGACTTTTCATCCGACGGAAGTTTGTCCCCATCACCCCAGTTTTACTCGCGGAGCTACAACCCTGTGCAGAGCCTACCCTACACCACCGAAGTCAATATCAATTTCAATCATTTGAGCAGCTCCATGCAGACTAGGGATAGCATAGCACGAAGGCCTCCCCAGAGATCAAATTCCATGCCAGTCACTCGTGCGGAGAGTCAGAGACCTCGTGTGCAGAGCAGACACAACAAAGACAGGGGCTCTGTGATGAATGCGCCATCACCAAAGGGCAGCCCTGCTAGCACTAGGACTTTAGGTGATCGGAAGAGAGTCGAGAACTCTCGTAAGTCGGCAACGAGGGAACGCAAGCGAGGAGCCGGTAACGGTGGTGGTGGATCACGTCGTACGTGTAGATTGATGAGCGCTAATGCTGAATTGGACATGGGTAGCGCACATTCTGATAGTTATAGGGTGGGGGACAGCGGTAGTAACGCCAGTTCTGTAGTGGCACCTGCTTGTGGGGATGTGTACCTTCCTTCGGACACGCAGCCGGAGATTGAGCCGTGTTCTCTACCGGACGTGATCGACCCTGCAGACATTGGCACTGTGGTGGAGATGGATCCTGGAGTCTCTGATGATGAACTCATGGCACGACTGAGGCAGCGGGATGTCAAGAAGGTCCTGGAAGCCCTAGGTGTACCTGACGACTCCATAGCGGATGATTACAAGGATCTGTCCTCCGGTAGCGATTCTCTCTTCACGGATGCAGAGCTCAGCCAACTGGACAACGACAATGAGCTGAGGTCTTTGGAGGAAGAACTCGGCAGTGAATTTGATAATGAAGCTTTGCTTCCTGATGATACCCGCCCGCAGAATCCTGTGGGCACCCGCATGGTGAATGGTATCGGCCAGAGCTTTCCTGGGGATTCCCCAGAACTATCTAAGGAGTCTAAGAGGTTACCCAGTCAGAGCTCCAGTGACTCTGCTCTAGGTGTGGCCTTTGACAACGCGGCCAGCTCACCACCACAAGACCTAGACTCCCCGTTGGCGCAGGTAGTGTTGTGTTTGCATGGGATTTGCGGTGTTGATTCACTGAGCATGTTGTTAAAGGAGTTGACTGAAGATTGTCTGAACGCATGGGTAACCGATCGACTCCTCTCATTTCACCACCGAGCCTTCCCTGATTCACGAAGACTTAACGATCCCGTTGCCTCCCGCAGTTGAGCATGATTCCTAACGACCATGCAGAAAAGTTCCGTAGACTAGATGTCCAATGCTTGGTATTCAATTTTTTTTTACAATTTTGTTCAATTCACCATGAAGTTTGTCCTTATTAACATTTGATTTTGTCATGTATCATCTCTAGTGTACAGCTTAACATTTTGAAATGGTTTTGAGTATTAACACTGGAGTCTTTTTCATTATTAACAAAAGTAAGCATACATTTTATGTGTTCATGTAGCACTAATTTGATAGCGGAAGATGTAAAGATCAAATTGAGTTCTGGTCATGATATTACATCCATTGTATAGAAGCAATTTATAGGAAAGGTTGTAATACATATAAATTTGTATATACTGTGAGGTTTTTTGAATCATCAAAATGAGAGGAAATGAACTCTTGACAGTCTTGCTGAAAGTCATATTGAACACATCACACAGGAATTGGTATATGGGACTACAAGTAATCCTGTGGCATGAAAGTTTTGTTCATACTTGTCTTCTGTTTCTGGTCATAATTCAAATATGAGGGCATTTGAAGGTAAATTTTTTTTCTCAGGTCATTTAAACTATGATGTCCTTCCAAATTGATATAAAAAGAATAAGAACAGCTCACAATGAGTATTCATGTAGCAGAACTTAACCTTCTCTTTAAATAGCAATCAAGAGGTGTGGAATTATTGTACTCTTTAATAAAACATTTCCTGTCTCATGAAATGAAATATAAAAAGAATATTCCTTTGAAAAAGAAGGGGAAAGAGATTGACATGGTTACACAATACACACATGTTCATGTAAAGTTTGAACATGGTTCTTCCCTCTCCTTCTTACCTGCCCTAGTTGTTGATGAAAAAAAAATCATCGTGACTCAAAATCTTAGGACATGGATATGATATGGAAACTTAATCTGTTTAATTGCAAGACAACTTGAAGTCAGTCAACACCCTAAATTTTTATTTTTAGACAAAACCAATGTCTTAGTGGTTTGTAGATCCTATCTTTGAATTAACCGTGGAAGGCGTACCATTCATGTCCTTTGTTACTGAACATGAATAAGCCAAACTGTGCATTTCATTAGCCACGTTTTAGGATAACAGGCGCAGCAGAGGAGAGGTTGTTTGGCAGAGTGAAATATATTCATGCTTTGCAACTTGTTTGAAACCAACAACCAGAAGAATAATAGCAGATTTGAACCGCTTAAATATTTTGCAAGTTTTAAATCGAACAAACGTACCATAACCTGCTTGTCTCTTCGGAATCGTACCCAGATTACAACTCCTAGAGCTCTGCCCGTGTAACATGGGTGGTTGCTTATCCAACGATTTTCCGTCCGACGAAACTCGTTCTCCAGAAGTGGTAAGCAGAGCAGACCTTCTTCCACACTGCTTGCATGTTCATCTTTTATTTTTCTTAATTATCAATCATATTGTTATAATTTTGCGCATTTAAGCAGTAGAATAGCTGTATTGTACAGCAGCAAAGTTGGATTGATAACAAAAAGTTGCCTTTCTTTTAAAAGTACCAAGCAGTTGTAAATTTCAATTGATTACAGTACATGGAAAGAGCTCTCACGTGGTCTCTTAGACATGGTATGCAACCATTTTTATGTGATCCGCTATTGAAATTGGTAAACTGTCAACAAATTTTCTGGTTGAACGGTGGTCTAAACATTTTATGTAAATAATTATCTATAATATATGTTTCTATAAAAACTCATAAAATCACAGCTGATATTCAAAAATTGAAATTGGTAAGCCGTCAAAAATATTCTGGTTTAATGGTGTTCTAAACTTTTTATGGAAATTCTTATTTTTATCTTTGTCTGTATCAAAAGTTTAAAACTCATAAAATGACACCTCATATCTAAAATATGCCTGTCTGTTTAAAAATGCAAACCATAGCCTAATTTATAAGACCTTTATTTGGTTGCTTGATGATGTTCCTGCTGATTCGACTAAAGGACATGATGAGATATTTTTGACCTATTATTTCAATGTATAGACTCAAGCTAGCTCACGTCCTTACATGTAACTTCACATTAACAGGCAGTTCAATTTTCATATTATTTGCCTATTTTAGCAATATGCAATTATGCATTCATATTGCAATTAGCAAGGCTACACTTATTCTTTATTAAAATCATTTGATGAAATAGGACATACATTTGTAAATACATGTATCAGTACTATTGTAGTGTACATGTACGCTTTAATAGTTGCATACATTTGCATTCAACAAATTTGTTAAAGTTTGATGGAAAATAAAGTTCAATTGCCCAATTCAATTCAATTAAAAAGATGGAATGAACTACTTTCTCAATATTTTGTAATGATTTAGTTTATAAGAAAATTTGATGGTACTAAACTGTGGCCATGATTTCAAATGGTTCAGTTCTTCCCAGAAGTTTCCCTATTCTTTACACAGAGCAAAGAATTTAAACATGTATCTCCACACTGCACACCTATGATTCTGGTGCTCTGTGTGGTAGGTACTATTAAAGCTGTGTTTATTATCGAAGCCATCCAATTAAGCAGAAGACGGAGCTTGCCTGAGGCACCTACCGAGGTGGCTTTGGCACAATGTCAGGGCATGGCATGGTCTGTGGTGGTTGTATAAACACATGATAAGCAGAATGTCATAGACATTTCTCATGTGGCATATATGATGACTTTGTCCGTTTGGAACCGGAAGGGCGTTAACTCATATATTTTTACACAGAGTTAACGCCTTTCTGCCTTACAAATGATCGGTCTTCCATGCCGATGTCTGCAAATGCCTGGTCAGCTAAAGATAAGGAGGGAATAACAAAAAAGGGATTCTACAAAATTAAGGGTTATCACCGCAGTCGCAAGCAATGAATGGATGATACATGTACATTATGTAAAGATTGAGTACTAATTTGATTTGTCACTACGTATATAACATTACCATGCATGTACGAACCCCTTTTTAGCAGCTTATGCACAAGCCATTAAAAAAAAAAACTTACAATATACTCGGATGTGTGTAATTTGTATATAAAATCAATTTGAAATTGTTACTTTGTATGGAATATTGAGGTTTTTCAAATATGAAAATGAAGGTTTACTGTAAAGAAAAATATACAGTTTTTTCTAAAGGACATAATTTCTGAAATTATATCCAAATAGTTATTTTGTATTAATGTTTAAAAAAGGAACAGAATGTCATTAAAAATCTTGTTGGTCAGCGAAAGTCATTTAAGTAGCAGATTACATTAGTTAAGAAATCACATGTTTTGAGATGAAGAGGTTGTCTGATAATTGCATAGATTTTTCTTATTTCATTTTCAGGACAATGCTAATATTAGATGATCTAATATACTGTTTGATAGAAATGGAATGCTCATACATGTAGTTTATATTATTCATACTTATTTTTGTATTATTTAACATTTGATCTGAATTCACACATTTCATTTGTTTAAATGAATAAATGATGCATACTTTGATTTACTTTTCATGTTTGATTTGTCCCATCTGCATATTTTTTATTTCTAGTCTAGTTAACTTTAACAGCATATTATCTTATCATTGTGTTTTAATAAAAGGATGTCTAACTCTTGTATATACATTACATATACATGTACATGTATATGTTTATTCATGTTAAACTCATATCAATGAATAACTAATCTGTGACTTTTTTCCACTTTGTTATTTCTGCTGAAATGAAGAACTCAATTAATTGCAAAATCTTTAAAAACCTTTGATAAAACATGTATACTTTTACCTCAGAGGAGACAGGATAATCCTTAATGAAAATATCTGTTTTATTACATGTTCAACATATAGAATTTAAAAAATAGCATAAGTTTCACTAACAAAGTTTATTAGATGATCTTACCAATGATATATTCCAAGTATTCTCGACAATTATTTATTTACTCATTAAAAAAAAAAACTTTATATTTTAATGTTCTGTTGAAATAAAAAACAAATGCCAGAAGCATAATCCCTTACATCTACAATGTGTTGTAATAGATGCATAAGTATAAAGATGCTACTAGTATTTTATTTTACTGCAGCACTTTTTTAAAGGCAACTTACCCTATATCATTTGCAATTGTGAAGGAGGTTTTATAGAGGGCAGAGGACTATTGCTTTGTTGCATACACACACACAAAGGCACAACATGAAAAAGAACAAAATGATACAAAATAAAAAGCATGTTTCATCATGCATCCTATTCCTAGCATTGTATTTTAATCAATGGTAATATCATTTTGGTTGAATTTCTGCAGGTATCCTTCCAGACTCCAGCGCAACTACGCCAGGCCCCTCACAGCAACTCCCCGTACGGTGCCGTCCGAGAGTTGGACGAGAAAGAACGCTGGTCCGAGAGGGCCACCGTGGTCACCAAGCCGGACCATGAGGATTACATGATCATTGCTTCTGAGATCCTCAACAATATCATCCTTAATCTTCCTGTCGGGTAAGAAGGATATTTCCCTGTTTTGATTATATACACAGTCATACCTGCTTTAGTGACCACCTGACTACAAAGACCACATTTTTTGTCTCCCTTGAAAATGGTTTCTCATTGAAACATAAAGGAACCTGTCTACAAAGACCACCTGTATACAAAGACCACTTTTTGTGTTTCCCTTGGGCGGTCGATATAGACTGGTTTGACTGTATATGTTTTTCAATACTAGTGGATCAGCTGATGTAACCAAACTGTATCTCAAAAAGTGCAAAATATGCTTCCTGTTGTATTTGCCAATGACTTAATTTTTAACTTCCAGGGAGACAAAAATTTGATTTCACTTGTACAGGCTTATAATCAAGTCAGTGTATCAAGTTCAGAGATTTTAAAATACGTTTTAACCCGTTGAGAATTTGCTTCATGAAAAGGGCATTTGACCTTCAGCCTTATCTATTCCCCTGATGTTTTTATGATATCTACCTGTATGTGATTGTGGGTGCTATGTAAGATCAAGATCATATTTAGAAGTAATGAATTATCTGATCAATTCTTCATTCAAGCAATGATTTTGTTCCCCCACAAAACATGTGTACAGGATCAATATATGAACTGGTCAAACTCACCCATGTAAACACTCAGTATCTCCTCGTTGTTGTCCATGCTAGAGATTGGGATCCCCTCTTTCCACCACTTTGGAATGTCAGGGACAAAATGGAGCTGTTGGGTCCTGATTCTTAGTACATGTAGCTGGATTAAAAGAGACATTGTTCAGTAGCATTCTGTAGAGACACACAAACACAATTGGTATAAATGATAGGATTAGCCAACAAAGACTTTGAATTCCTGTAATGAACTACAATGTATAGTAACTCAAAGTGGGTACCCTTCTAAGAATTGAAAGTGATTGGTAGGAAACCCATTTCCAGAAGAGGATTTCTACACTTATTTTGGCTTGGTTATGCACCCTTACATACATGTACATGTAGGGACTGTGTGGAAAAAGTGATTCAGCCTTCTTACATTGAATAACTATGTTTTGGGTTCACTTCCTGGCCCTGATCCTAGAAAACGCATTTCATCTACAGTTGTCTCTTCTCATCCAGGCGTATGGGCTCATGAAGAGGTTCTCCGCAATGTGGCCAAAGCCCTGGTAACGGTGCTACAAACTTCTCATTGAATGGCAAAAATTGTTAAACCTGTTTTGGTTTCATACTGTTTGTGAAGCCCACCTCTTGATAAAGACTGCATAGAGTTTAACCTGTGTAACGAGACAGGTCGGGAGGGACAAGAAGAGAGGTCTTTGTGTGCAGGTGGTCTTCCTCTACAGGTTCATGTAGTAGACCTTTCATTGAGAAATATGTAAAAGAAACAACATATGTGGCCTTTTAAGATGGTGGACGCTGAAGCAGGTTTCCACTGTATAATGTATTCCTTTTAGCAATTTAATGGCTAATTGCGAAAAGGACGTAAAAGCTATGTTTGGTCAAAGGCATTAACGTCCTTCTTGCCTGCAGCCAATAAATTCTCCCGACTACAGATCACATGGTATAGGGTTCAAGTCCCGATGTGGCACTTATGTCCTTTGGCAAGACATTAATCTATATTTGCCACTCTCCATCCAGGTGTGATAGGGTCTCGATATGCTTGAGCTCTAGTCCATATTATTTTATTTATTTATTTTTTTATTTTTATAAAATGATCTGTGCACATGGACTAATTAAAAAAAAAACTTATTCAACTTTCAGCGAAGTCTCCGCTGCTCCAGATTCCGTTACCCCCGTTGTTCCAGCTCCTGAGGCCGAGGCCACCCCGCAGGTCAAAGACTCTGCACCCAGCCCCCCAGACCAGTCCCCTCCTACGAAGGGTAACGCAGAGGCGGCGCCCCCTTCAGAGGGCGGGGTCACCATGGAGGACGGTGTCAGCACCCCTCCTGAGCCAGCTCGTCAGAACATCTACGAGCTTAGCGAAGAGGATATTGCTAATATGAACCCGTTCCAGAGTAAGTCAGTGTGTTTGTGATCTTTGACCGACCACTTTGATACCTCAATCTCACTGCCGAGCTGATCCCAAACCGACCGACTAAGGGCATGCAATCTAATATAATTGTTTGTTTGGTCTATTGTTGGTCAGGGCTCTGTTTCATAAAACTTGTTATCAATAACAAGTTACAAGCTACTGTTATTAGCTACTGAAATCATGGCATCTTATTGGCTGAAAAGCAAATTTGTCATAGAAATTTAGCAGTTGTTACAGATATCAAGTTTTATGAAACGGGCCCCTGGTGTCGGTCTTGTCGGTGAGATTGTGGTTGATGCCATGAAGAGGTGTACAAGTCCAATGGATAAGTTCCCAGACTGTAAATCCATGTTTCAGCACTAATGTCCTTTTGCAAGGCATTGATTTACATTTGCCACTCTCCACCCAAGTGAGCTGAATGGGTACCTGGCAGGAATTGATTCCTTGAAATGCTTGAGAGCCATAGTGGCAGACATGCTAAAGCCGGACTTTGACAGACTTTAGCGCTATACAAGATTCCACTATTATTATTATACTGGTCAAGTCTGTAACAGGCTTTTACAGGTTTATGAGGCAATGTACACTACCGTGAAAAAATACTTAATTGATAGAAATCATTACTTTATCTAATTCCCCTTGCAGTCAAAGAACTTTATTGTATTCAGTGAATCAAGCGGACTAAACTTTGCAATACAATTTATTTCAATTAAACAGTCATAAGCGCTATTGATATGATTTGGGACGGGTAAGATATTATGACTAGCAACCTCCCCTTTCCTCCATTTTGATTAAACTGAATTATGTGAATGTCTCGTTACACCATCTTTACGTTCCCGTCTTAACCAAGGATCTAGAGCTTTTTTTGAGCAAAAAATAACCAGAGGTGAGCAGTCGTCATCAACCTTTTAAATGCAATTTTTTATTTTTTCAAATTAACTTTTCTAGTTGTATGTGTGGATTAATTGTTCCCTCTCAGTATTTTACTAACTTACCCCCACCCAAGTCAAACCAGCAAGACAGAAACCAGACCGACAATAATTGACCAACAAAATTTTTAAATTACCAAGAAAAGCCAAGATATTTGTTGATTATTGGTCGGTTCGGAGGCAATTTTGCAGTTTGACATGGGCATTCTTATTAAATGAAGGATGCAACTAGTGGGTGTAATTCATAAAGAGGACGGGTAGCATGGATGAACAAAAATATTGCATTTTTCAAAATTTAAATGGTGCATGTGGAGCAAGATGAACTTTTTATTTGCAGGATAAGATACAAAATTAACATTTTGGTTGTTGTTGGAAAAAGAGTTGATATGTACCTAGTAGATAAATCTTCACGTAAAAACAGGACAAATTACAAATGATTGAGGAGTTGGGGTAGTGGTTAGGGGCACTGTCAATTAATTAAATCAAGTATTAAAACTGTAGGATCACTTTCCTGAAAGCATTAATTTTCATTGAGAGGGTGTTAAATGTGAAAAATTGGTTTATCTTTTACCTCTCTAAATTTAGGTCTCAAGAATAAAAGGAAGATAGGGCAATAGCAGTCAAATGAAAGCACAGAAATTTACTTCTACACAGAAATAAATGCTAGGCTCTTACTAGACATTGTTGCCCTGGGTTACCTTTTCAAATTCTACCCTTGCTTTGAGAAATGGAAATGTAGATGGCAAAAACAAATAATGAAGAAAAAAATGGAATAGAGTGCACTTTTCTTTTTCAAATTGCTGATCAGTAAATTTGGTGTTTGGGAAGGTGCTGTCATTAAGAATTTGTTATAAAATGAAAATTTTATTGCAATGCTGATCATGAGATTGTGCCTGTTTGAAAGAATCTGTAAATTCTCCACATTTACATTTATCTAATAAAGAACTTTTGATTGATGTATAGTTTAAGATTAAAAATGAGAATCAAATGAGAATTAAGAATACTTCTGATTAATCATGAATATTGGAAGGCAATGAATCTACTTTGTGAGCTTCATATTGGACTGTGATTTAATGTAAAAAATAATTTCCCTGTAAAGTCCAATAGCAATTCATAACTATCACAAAATTATTGTAACCCTGTTGACTAATTAGTAATACATGTACGTGAAAGTATTTTGATTATTTTTAAACAGTGAAATCTGTATATGTAAGATGTTGTGTAATATACACGTTTGTCCCATCGATGTGTATTAGTATTAACAGACATGTAGGGTGTTCCTGTGGTTGCTATGTTCTGTTAGTTTTTTAAAAAAAACCTTGACAGAAAAAAATTACACTTTTAAAACATACATCTTGTTTTATCCCTTTACCAAGTGTAGAAACCTGCAAGACCTATTTACCAAGAGCATTGAACACGCTAAACTGTTGTTGAAGCTAACTTGCCAATCTTTCCTACTGGTTCCATCCGGTTCGATCCTGTAGATACCAGCAAGATGCAGAACTCTCCGCCTATCACCAAGAAGCCCATGGCAGACAACCAGTACTCTGGAGACATTGATTTTGATAACATCAAGGACCCCTTCGGTACTTGCAGCAAAGTGGCCAATACACCCGAGACCATAAACAGGTAATAGTTCTTTTCAATCACGTAGTGTGTACTTTTATGTACAGTCAAACCTGTCTACAGCGACTGCCCAAGGGAAACAAAAAAGTGGTCTTTGTAGACAGGTTCCTTATTACATGTTTCAAATAGAAACAATTTTCAAGGGAAACAAAAAAAAATGTGCTTGTTGTAGACAGGTGGTCACTAAAGCAGGTTTGACTGTATAATCTATAGTTAAAATGATATCTTAGTGAAAAATGTACCCTATGGATTCAAAGTAGAACAACATTCTACTTTGAATCCATCTTTGTTATCTTCTGATTCAGAAATTCAAGGTGAAATAGTTGTGCAATTACTTTTGGTTGATATCATAGAGATTTGTGTACAAACACAGGAGGGTGGTTTGACAGGGATTGTAATATGGTATGTTTGTGTGTGTGTGTGTTTGTATTTATTGGGATTTTACAGGTGTGTATCAATCACAAATGATTATTTGTTCAGGGACCGACCTTTAACATAACCATCTAAAAAGATTTGACTCATTTTTTAATCTGGGTCCGACAGTTTGTAGGTGAAGACAGAGTGTCGACAGTAAGACGGACTTCACATTTCTATGGTGCCATTAGAAATATATAAGATTGAATCCAAACAAGCATAAATTCAATGAAGTAATGTTGACATATCACCATTCATTCACAGGTCTCCAAATCAGAAGAAGAAGAAGTCTCCCAAGACCGAATCCCCAACCAGGGAACCCGAACAGGACCCCGAGCCTCCTGCTAACAATGATATCGATGTCCATGTCGATGTTGAGAAAGAGGTGAATGAAGAAGAGCACAGCCACCCATCCCCGGAGGACGTCATGCTTCAGTCCCCTCAGACGAACGGTGGGAATGATCTCGGGAACGATCTTGACAAAGAGGAGGACGATTCCAGGCACGAGGATAACAATGTGCAGCTGCTGTCGACGGGAGACGGTGACAGCGGGGTCGCAAGTGCAGAGGAAAGACAGCCTGATGAGGTCATGCCTTCATTTGATGCTCAAGGTATCATCATCAATTGTTTTTTTTATACAGGGATTGGCCCCAAAATTCAAAAACAGGACAACTAAAAAATTTGGGTTATACTTGGGACCCTGAAAACCTCTAAAATGTTATTTCAGACCTTCGATGAATAAAATGATTGTGGAGTTATGTTTAAATCATTCAAATTGATTGTTTATCTAGACTTGATATTAATTCCCATGTATTTGTTAATAATGCATTGTTTGCGATTATATTTGATTCATTATTGAATGAGTCATCATGCAAGGGGTAAACAAAAGTTGTTAGCTTGTTGATTAGTTTTACAATGTATAAGTTTTATTTTGTACAAGGTTGAATTGACCAAGTTGAATGTTAGGTGTACATGTACTTCAGACAACCCTCAAAATGACCATTTAATCCCATTGAAATCCTAGAGACGTCTGATTCACTGGGTTGAGAATCATTCTTATCATTTCATTGCAAAATGGGAGGGTGTGGTGTCATTAAAGGTATAGACCAGCTTTGGTCATGCAATTGCATTGTGAAAGAAACGTTGTGGAATCGATCCGAAAAGGTTGATCATCTAGCATATAACTATTGGTATGTACTGCAAGGTTCTGGAATCATTAAAATGATCAGAAATTTTGCCAGTCTTGGTAAAGTTACAAGCACTGTACACAGAAAAATGTTTATGGGACTACACGATTTCTATCCAGTCTGGAAAGAAATAATAATTTACCAAATATATCAACTAGAAGGCGGTTTACCTGCAAAATTTGTATCATCACGTATTAGTCCAAATATTCTTTCACATGATTGGTAATAAGAACTTCCATTTCATTTTTTGAGAAGGGGGGCGTTTCCAAAACTGGTCTTTACTTTTAATATGAGTCCATTGAAGACTCCTAACATTGATTAATGCTCAATACAAATTTTCTTTTCTTTTTTGACAGATGAAATTCCAGATATGATTGGTGATGACGAATTCAGACCAGCTATGGAAGGTAATATATTCATTCTAATCATCATTATAATGGTCGCTTCTTGTGAAGGGCTTAGGTCTGTCAAGCTTTATGCTCGCTGCGCTTACCGGTATATAAAATATATAGAAGAATACAATCATTCTAACTTTACCTTTGACAAGTTTATATGGGATTTTACAATCAATCACAGTTCTAATCATTGCCTTATCTGCCTCCTTTAGAAGGTGTAGATCTGCATTCCAACATTAAAATTTAAATTCAGGTGAACTGATGATTGCAGCTGTTGTATGTCTGCATCCATATTTTGGAATCAATAATAGGGATTAAAAAACAAGAAGTTAGTTACAACTTCATTTTAAGAACCATTAATCATATCATAGCCTGGTGTTTGGAGCATGATATTAAGTTTGTTATACATTTTGATGGAGATGCGACGTGGTATTACTATTCACACATGAAGAAATTTACAATGTTCATATTTGTCTTCATCTTCATCATTATTCAATTCTGAATTCATGTATCTGCTAGGGACACCCATCGTATTTTGAAGTGTCTCTTTGAAGGCCATTGCACCTCACCTTTCTAAAAGCATGATTAGTGACTAAAGGGTGATTCACCAAGTGCGGGATCTTTCTTTGGTCATTCATCCACAACATCCACCTAATGAAATACATCTTATTTTTACTAATCTGTCATGTTCATTTCTTTTCAATCCACCTTTTTTTCTTCTTCATGCATGTCACTCGTCCTAACTCCCATTTCATTGCACGTAACAACTTATTGCTATTTTCTTTGTTGACGAAATGGATTAACATGCCTGCATTGTCTGAATGTGTGTGAAATTATTCTGCCCCCTTCGTACCTGATACAACTCCTCTCAACTTTGATCAAAATCCGCATCTGGTATT
>BEXV01000049.1:7608-24866 GCA_003118195.1 Hemicentrotus pulcherrimus | reverse complement strand
CCCCCCCCCCCCCCCCCAACCTCTCCCCCATTATCTTGTCTGCTGTCTGTATGTTATGTTTCAAACACCAAATGTCAACACTACAAATGTCACTTCTTACTCCCTGTTCCTTGTGTACCGTCTTTCCCATTCGATGTGTGCCATCTGCTGTTATGATCCGTCATGTTCTCCTCCACTACTTGAACTCACTCTTCTACCTCTGTCTTGTGTCATTACTGTATCTCATACAAACTTTTTGGATAACTGTGTTCATACTTTAATTGTGCTCCTTCCTTATTTCCTCCTACATGTACATGTGTGTTCATGAAAAATAATTGTTTGCATTACATGTGGTCCTGTACTCATCTGTACTGCTCCCTTTCAAATATCATTACCTCCTTTCATTCATTTATTCATTCATTCATTTATTCATTCATTCATTTATTCATTTATTCATTTATTCATTTATTCATTTATTCATTTATTCATTTATTCATTCAATCATTCAATCATTCATTCGATCATTCGTTCATTCATTCATCTGTTCATTCCTTCCTCCATTTATTCATTCCATCAATCATTTATTCATTCATCTGTTAATTCGTTCATGCATTACTTACTCCATTATTCATTCAATCATTGATTGATCGATTGATTGAATCAATCATTCATCTGTTCATTCATTCATTCATTCAATCCTCCATTTATTCCTTCCTCCATTTATTCCTTCCATCATTCATGTAATCAATCATTTATACGTATGATTAACACAATCCACATTGATGCCCATCCCTCCCAAACTTCATCACCAACCTACATGTTTATACCCAATCAACATGTTCCATCCCATTGGACTAACACACACACTCATTATGACCTTTGACCCCAAACACCTCCGCTGCATAGCCTCTGAAGAAGGAGGAGTAGGAGGAGGAGGGGGCGGTCATGGGGGACTTACTCGAGACATAAGCTTTGAAGAGATGGAGTTCAGGTTGGCAGAAGAAGGTATGAGAAAGATTGATGCCAACAATGTATAAAAATGCACCCAAATGCCAGAAATAATACTCTGAATTTGCTGTTTTGTGCCGATGTCTGCACGAAAATTCATGGCATGCGCTTTCCTTGACGTTTAGATTTTCGTGAAAATGCACCTTTTTTTTTCCCCTGCAGGATTCCAATAGTTTTTTTCTTGTAATAAAGTAGATGGGGTACTAAGTCGACTGTAGTATCACCGAGTGTTGAGTGTGTGTGTTTGTGTGTCACAGAGGTATTGACAGATGAAAATTTCGTAATTAAAATTTGAGCTGAGTTATAGCACAAAACTGAAGAGCAGTTAAAATTACTTTAGCTCACTTGGGGTATGTGTTGGGATATTTTCAAAGGCTTGAAGTTTCTTAATGAAATCACAATGTCTGTTATGACATTGAAAGAGAAATTGCAAATCCAGAATTTCCCCTTGGTTTATGTAAAGTAACACATCTAAATCATGGTTGTGGTCCTCATCTCACACTGTGTGTTAGTTGGTTGATATTTCAACACACAGGTTAGCTTGAATTTAGATACATGTTGCCTGTCTTCTAAATCTAGTTAGGGTATTGCACAAATCCATTAAAAAAGATATGGGCAACCATTTTAAATACCTTTTCCCTAAAGCAGTTTAAGATGGATTTGTTTGCAAGGCAATCACATTTAAATACTCAAAAATTTTAAATTAAAAAAAGGTCTTTGACCGCTTTCCATACTGCCCCACTTTGTGCTGTGGTATTTGATATTTGATCTAAGGATTGCCATTAACACATGCAAAATGTTTAGATGGGTTTCTCTTTACAATGCACTTATATGTACATGGAAATATGGAGCTACATATACATGTACATGTATATGTTTATTCATGTTAAACTCATATCAATGAATAACTAATCTGTGACTTTTTTCCACTTTGTTATTTCTGCTGAAATGAAGAACTCAATTAATTGCAAAATCTTTAAAAACCTTTGATAAAACATGTATACTTTTACCTCAGAGGAGACAGGATAATCCTTAATGAAAATATCTGTTTTATTACATGTTCAACATATAGAATTTAAAAAATAGCATAAGTTTCACCAACAAAGTTTATTAGATGATCTTACCAATGATATATTCCAAGTATTCTCGACAATTATTTATTTACTCATTAAAAAAAAAAACTTTATATTTTAATGTTCTGTTGAAATAAAAAACAAATGCCAGAAGCATAATCCCTTACATCTACAATGTGTTGTAATAGATGCATAAGTATAAAGATGCTACTAGTATTTAATTTTACTGCAGCACTTTTTTAAAGGCAACTTACCCTATATCATTTGCAATTGTGAAGGAGGTTTTATAGAGGGCAGAGGACTATTGCTTTGTTGCATACACACACACAAAGGCACAACATGAAAAAGAACAAAATGATACAAAATAAAAAGCATGTTTCATCATGCATCCTATTCCTAGCATTGTATTTTAATCAATGGTAATATCATTTTGGTTGAATTTCTGCAGGTATCCTTCCAGACTCCAGCGCAACTACGCCAGGCCCCTCACAGCAACTCCCCGTACGGTGCCGTCCGAGAGTTGGACGAGAAAGAACGCTGGTCCGAGAGGGCCACCGTGGTCACCAAGCCGGACCATGAGGATTACATGATCATTGCTTCTGAGATCCTCAACAATATCATCCTTAATCTTCCTGTCGGGTAAGAAGGATATTTCCCTGTTTTGATTATATACACAGTCATACCTGCTTTAGTGACCACCTGACTACAAAGACCACATTTTTTGTCTCCCTTGAAAATGGTTTCTCATTGAAACATAAAGGAACCTGTCTACAAAGACCACCTGTATACAAAGACCACTTTTTGTGTTTCCCTTGGGCGGTCGATATAGACTGGTTTGACTGTATATGTTTTTCAATACTAGTGGATCAGCTGATGTAACCAAACTGTATCTCAAAAAGTGCAAAATATGCTTCCTGTTGTATTTGCCAATGACTTAATTTTTAACTTCCAGGGAGACAAAAATTTGATTTCACTTGTACAGGCTTATAATCAAGTCAGTGTATCAAGTTCAGAGATTTTAAAATACGTTTTAACCCGTTGAGAATTTGCTTCATGAAAAGGGCATTTGACCTTCAGCCTTATCTATTCCCCTGATGTTTTTATGATATCTACCTGTATGTGATTGTGGGTGCTATGTAAGATCAAGATCATATTTAGAAGTAATGAATTATCTGATCAATTCTTCATTCAAGCAATGATTTTGTTCCCCCACAAAACATGTGTACAGGATCAATATATGAACTGGTCAAACTCACCCATGTAAACACTCAGTATCTCCTCGTTGTTGTCCATGCTAGAGATTGGGATCCCCTCTTTCCACCACTTTGGAATGTCAGGGACAAAATGGAGCTGTTGGGTCCTGATTCTTAGTACATGTAGCTGGATTAAAAGAGACATTGTTCAGTAGCATTCTGTAGAGACACACAAACACAATTGGTATAAATGATAGGATTAGCCAACAAAGACTTTGAATTCCTGTAATGAACTACAATGTATAGTAACTCAAAGTGGGTACCCTTCTAAGAATTGAAAGTGATTGGTAGGAAACCCATTTCCAGAAGAGGATTTCTACACTTATTTTGGCTTGGTTATGCACCCTTACATACATGTACATGTAGGGACTGTGTGGAAAAAGTGATTCAGCCTTCTTACATTGAATAACTATGTTTTGGGTTCACTTCCTGGCCCTGATCCTAGAAAACGCATTTCATCTACAGTTGTCTCTTCTCATCCAGGCGTATGGGCTCATGAAGAGGTTCTCCGCAATGTGGCCAAAGCCCTGGTAACGGTGCTACAAACTTCTCATTGAATGGCAAAAATTGTTAAACCTGTTTTGGTTTCATACTGTTTGTGAAGCCCACCTCTTGATAAAGACTGCATAGAGTTTAACCTGTGTAACGAGACAGGTCGGGAGGGACAAGAAGAGAGGTCTTTGTGTGCAGGTGGTCTTCCTCTACAGGTTCATGTAGTAGACGTTTCGTTGAGAAATATATAAAAGAAACAACATATGTGGCCTTTTAAGATGGTGGACGCTGAAGCAGGTTTCCACTGTATAATGTATTCCTTTTAGCAATTTAATGGCTAATTGCGAAAAGGACGTAAAAGCTATGTTTGGTCAAAGGCATTAACGTCCTTCTTGCCNAGAGAAGAGATGGAGGGAGATAGAGATCAGAGTGGGGAAGGGGTTGGGGAAAGAGGGAAGGAGAGAGAGGGAGATGGAGAGGAGAAATAGAGACGAAGAGAAGAGAAATAAAAAGAGGCAGATAATTGGATGGACGAGAAAGGAGACATAAATTTGAAATTAATACAGTTGAAGATGTGATGTGACAGGATGTGTAGGATAAAAATAGACTATTCCATGCAGATCTGTCTCTAATCAAGTATTTACTTATGAACTCGATCAAATCAAAATCATGAATCTTGTTTACTACCAAGTTGTTTGCTTTGCATGAGCATGACTCATTTCATTTCCATATTATATATCACATTGAATTTGTTTTATATCAGTAGAGCAAGATTTTGGAAATGATATTTACACTAGAAATGTACTTTAATCAGAGATATAAGTATGCACGAATGTGATGCCCTTTTATATGTATTTTTAGTCAAACAGGGTGCAAATTATTTGCGATATGAGTTATACAGAAAAATCCTACAGGCTTTGTGGTCTACTGTATAATAAAGTATAAACATTGTTGTGATCATCTCAACATAATTTTTATTGTAATGCTTATTGGAGCCAGCGGGATGGTTAATTGTGTAAATTCATACGAGTTAAAACATTCTAGCTACAGACAAACAATATGATGCATGAAATATTTCAATGTTGCTTTGATGTTTAAAATATTATTTCCATCCATGGTTATGCCTCATAGCTGTTGATCATGGATATGGCCGATTCTTAGATATTCCAATCCCACACATGCGAGCAGCTCTTGCACGTAAAGGTATTGCATGAAAACTAATGGCTGGTTGGTCAATACAGTGGTGATATTCAGTCATACTGTAGTTGCATGAAGTATTCATATCTAGTCATATTCTTATGATAATGTTTATAACTTTGTTCATGATATTTGGTGTCCTTTGTTTGTGTATTGTCTGAAAGTGCAGCTTCAAAAAAATTTCCTCATAAATAATACATGTATACCCCACAGTTTTAACAAAGTTTAATTCTTTTAATCAATATATTTTCATTGTACATTGACAGATGCTTGGAATAATGTAATAATGTTATGGCCTACATGTACATGTACATGTGCAAGCATATTCTGACAAATAGTACTTCACAAAAAATCTAGATTAAGGGACAGCACCTTGTATCCTCTGGCAAAGGCGCTGTATAAATCCAAATATTATAAAGAGAAAAGATTGTTGTACTCAGCATTATGTTGATCATATTAATGGTAGAGTATACAACTTTTTGTGTTTGACTAAATCCTAGTTCTAATATTCTTATGTTAGAACCTGGTCATTAGCCCATTACCATGAAGAAGGGTTTGTTTGCATAACTACTCATCAAATATCAAATTTGATTGTAGTTGTTATTTGATCCCTGATTACAAGTATTATTCTAACATTGGTGTAATTGCTACTTTAACCTTGGTCGTAATTGTCATTTCAACCTTGATTGTAGTCATTAAATAGGTCATTGTTTGCTATCTACAGTAACATCTTGGGCAGTTGGTCTGTTAGCCACCAATTAGTCTCAGTATAAAGTCCCATTATAGTTGAATAGCTTTTATGATAAATGAAAACTGATGATATTGGTCAATGACTAACTATTGTTTTGCTGGGAAATGTCAGATATCTACAATTGACTGTTCTCCTCTATCAAATGGGGGCAAATACACCAATAACACGCTTTGTGTATGCACATATGGTATCGTGATTTATAAACACAGTGATTCAATAACACATTGTATCCCTTCTATGTTGTGGGACCAGTACAGCTGCCAGAAATTTTGAAGGGCACAGTGCTTAATTTATTGAATTACATGAACATGAACAAACACAGATGCAGTCCCACACACATATTTTGCAGACAGAGATCTAGAGGGGTATTTAAAGGCACATGGTAACTTTGGGGGTCTTGACCACAAATATATAAATAGATTATTAAACAATCTAAAATAAATGATTTTTAAAGAAATAGTAGATAAATTAATAAAATCAAATGCAAATGATTAAAGATTGTGATTGTTGTTGAAAACAGTAAAATAACCAAGAAACCATCAAGTTAAAGTTTTTTTTCTCAAAAGATTAGAAAATTAGAATTTGGGGGAAATTATCAAGTTTCTAACCAAATGCGCACAAAGAAATAAGGAACACCAGATTATAGCTTAAGCTCTGCCTGCTTAAAACCCCATTAGTGCTTTTTCAAGCAGTTTATCAGGATTATGCCCATAAATTACTAATTTATATTTATTCTTTGATCCCTTGAATCTACTTGCAACAAACCTAAGGCTCCATTATTCTTTTGGTTCAACTATCTTTCCCACGTTTATTCAGCTCAAAGTAATAAGACTGAGATAACTGCTCTGTACATGTAGCTACTGTCCCTCATGAATCTGATTCATTTTGCTTTTAGTTTCAGTTTACATAACAGTACATTGATGTGTTTTACAGTCATCTTCACACTGATTCAATACATGTCCAAGTCCAAGTAGTTTGTGTGTAGACTTTACGCTTGCATGTTTTCCTGATCATTCACACACAAAAACAGTATATAAATACCAGTGCCAGATAGTTGTGTGTGAAGACCTTTTTATCGCCTGTTTTTATCATCAACACTAACATTACCACTGCCAGGTAGTCTTGTTTTAAGACTCTCCACGTGTATGTCTAGTGTCTACAATGTCATCCCCACTAACACAATCCATGCTAGATAGTCTGGTTTGCAGACCTTTCATGTGCACTCAACATTGACATCCCCATACTAACACAGTGCACTACAAGAGCAGATAGTCTGGTTTGCAGACTTTCCATGTGTGTGTTTATTCTGTTATTTTGTCCCTAATACAATACATATTACATAACCCTTCTTGTAATCAGCAAGAGAATTTCTATTTATATATATATATATATATATATATCTCTCTCTTCTACTGTGAAGTCATGTTTTATAATACCTAATCAATGAACGGGTACTGCCTGCATATTTATTCTGTCTGCCAGTCAGTCATTCAAGTGCTCTCCTCACATGTTTCAAAGTCCATCACATTATGTGTATATCGCTTCATATTTCCTTGTTTCCTGCCACAACAATACTGGAATAGAGAGAGATATATGGAGTATGGTATAGATAGATGGAAGAGGAAGGCCAAAATTATAGTTTGTGCAAATCATGTAGACTGAACAAATTTTCATCTGGGAAGCTTTCCAATCGGATCAAGGAATTTCATGTGGAAAAATCAGGATCTAATTTCAAGGAAATCTCATTTGGAATGTTTTGGATCTCATTTGGAACGTTTTGTAGCTAGTTTTTAAAAATTTTATTTGGAACAGACAACTGTGGATTCATTTATCATAATGTTTGAGTATTATTTCGCTGTCCTGTTTGATATTCTGGTGACAACTGCAGTATTCTGCAAGAAAGTTGTATGTTGGCTTTGTAAGTAAAAAAAAAATAAAACACAAAAATTGTGTTGTTATTGGAGGGTGAGAAAAATGCCACCCATGCAGCTACAGATTGTTTATGCACATACACAGATGTGCTATAAATACATGCAACTACTGTATATTAAAGTGCATTAGGTATATATACTGGCCTGGAATACACTAGTCCGCCTACTGCAATGTATAGTGTATAACAATATACATTAATAGTTGTCGTTTTTGTCAATAGGTAGTGTTTTTTGAGCCAGAATACATCTTAAGTTTCAGGCTTGATACTGTATGTATACAAATTACATGTATTAGATGCTATTTACCGTGAAACCTGTCTACAAAGACTACTCAAGGAAGACAAGAAAAATGTACAAGTTCCTTTAGAACATGTTTCATGAGAAACCGTTTTCAAGGGAAACAAAAAATGTGGTCTTTGTAGACAGGTGGTCTTTCTAAACAGATGGTTGCTATAACCCATGTTTAGCAGAGCTGAAGTTGCTCAAGCATGTATTTTTGTAGGTTTAAGGTTAAGGATGAACCATGGAGAAGTATTGGATTACATGTACAAAAGTGTACAATCCTCACAAGCAAATATAGTCCTCAGGAGACTTTCTATCCTTATAAACTTATTCGACTGTAATTAAACCCTTCAAAAAAAGTTGGGAAATCCGATATGATTATTTATATCTCTCTTGTTATGGCATAATCATTGCAATGTTTAGGATCATTAGAAAATGTGTTTATTCCTTTTAAAAATGATACCTCATTCGTTATGATGTTTCAGTCATAGAACTTGCAGTATATCAAAATAAAGGGCAAGGTCAAAAGTTATGAATTGCAAAATGCATTGCTCTAGTTCGACTGTGCAATCGAATTGCCTTATTGTGTGGGCCTTTTCAACAGTCGTTAACCTAGGCATGGTGCTTCAGAAAGTTGATGATCAAACAGCAGCAAATGTTGAATGACATGTCACCATGCAACATCGTGCATGAATTTCAGTGTCAGATTCTATAGAATTTGGCATTCATGGATGACCAGTTGGGAACAATAGCCCCACTGTCATTTACGAAAATCACACTCTCTTATGTCATGGAAAGAAGAGTGCACTGCATAGCAATACCAGTGCGTATGACTTCATTCTGCAACTTTTTGCTTTTGTTCCTTCCCCTTTTTCCAATGTACTGCTCACCACATGGCTACAAAATCATAACAAATATGGTATCTTTAAAAAAAAAGAATAAACTTTACGTTCTAATGATGATAATCAAAGCGATTGATTATACCATGATAAAAGGGCTAATAGATCCAACCTGTGTTTCCAAACTATTTTTGAGGGGTCAATTTTAAATGTTGCATATGAATCAACTTTGGGCTTGTAGAACCGAAGATTAACACCACTGATGTCAGAAGCGAAAAACTCACTTAAAATGTGTAAATAGAAGCTATGAGGAGTTGTGGTATCAATTTTTTTAATGAAATGCTTCTCTTTTTTTCTTTCTTGCTTTCTTGTGTAACAGTGTTTGCCAACAGTGATCCTATGCACTTTGATGTGGATTATCTGGCACAAGCAGGGGGCTCAGATGATGTAAGTCTTGATAAATTTTGTTTGGTTTGTTTAAAAGTCATTTTATTTCTTGATATCTCATCTAAGATTTTGATAAAAGGTTTCATTGATTTGTGTAGTTTTTCTTTCCATATACTTGAAGACAGTTTATTGTACTTCAGTGTAACACATGATATGTTTATTTGTTACGTTTACTTCCAATTTTGTAATTTACATGGAAATTGTATGATTAAATTGTCATTTTCCCCCCATTTTTATGTTTATGCAGCTAAATTCATGACATTAAAGGGGTCAGTGAAAAAAAAAAATCAGTAGTACAAAAGTCTCCAAATTAGTTCAGAGTTTCATGCAGTTAAATTAGTTGACAAATTTACATCAAAAAGTTGCTGATATAGCACTGATCTGCTGAAAATTTTATGTTATATGATATTGCTATGTATATACAATTAGAAGCCTGAAATTCATTGATGCAGTCGT
Organism: Hemicentrotus pulcherrimus; assembly: GCA_003118195.1. Classification (NCBI taxonomy): domain Eukaryota; kingdom Metazoa; phylum Echinodermata; class Echinoidea; order Camarodonta; family Strongylocentrotidae; genus Hemicentrotus; species Hemicentrotus pulcherrimus. Next base: position 15,158 of record BEXV01000049.1, on the reverse strand, counting down.
ATGTGACTATTTGATTAACCTATTGATCCAACAGTTTGCAGAGTCAGCGTTGGCCAGGCAATCTCTTTACGTTAAGTTTGATCCTCTGGTCAAAGGATGCCCAACACCACAAGGTAAGAGTGTTCACTTTGTCACAGGTGGGAAGAAAGAGGAGGAAGGAGAAAAAAAAGGAGGAAATGGAGAACAAGAGATTTTGTGTAGAAAGTATTTCATTGGTAATGTGTATGTGCATGGGGCAAGCAGTAGTGAATTGGAGATCTGTTTAAAACTATGGAATCTACCCAAACAAAGTTACTTATGAGCATTTACAACAAAGCACGCCAGGCGTTGGAATCTACCCAAACAAAGTTGCCTTTAAGCATTTACAACAAAATAAAGTTACTTATGAGCATTTACAACAAAGCACGCCAGGCGTTGGAATCTACCCAAACAAAGTTGCCTTTAAGCATTTACAACAAAATAATTTTTATTCAAAACAATGAAATCTACCCAAACAAAGCTGCTTGTAAGCATTTCCAACAAAGTTACCTGTTGGCATCTGCAACAGAAAGATTTTGTAAGTGTTTTGATGCAGGGAGAAAGGGTAAGGGGACAGAGAGAATAAGACAGACTAGGAAGAGTGCCGGTGAACAAGACAAACACAGAGAAAGGCAGAAGAAGAGGAGATTCTAATCGTTTTCATCATAAGATATTTGATGCTTCTATGAGTTGATAGAGATACAGAAATAGAATTTGTCAGACTTTAATATCATCCCCAACATCTGTGTACAATCTCTCCTGGACCCCAAGGTCCATCAGCTCTGCCTGCCTTAGAGCCCGAGGGCGGAGACCTGCTTCAGATGCAGACCCCTTCTCCAAGCCAGGTTCTTGACGGTAGGGCTAAGAGGAGAGCAGCTGCCAACGAGAGGGCCCACACCAGTCCAGAGAACACGGCGGCCAGCAAGAACGTGGACAACCTACTCGCTTACACTCCTAAGAGTGATTTCGATTCAGAGGTAAGCACTTGTTAGCTACATGTGGATGCCCATATTTTTTTTCTTCTCAGACACATCCAGCTCTTTAGTAAAATCCTCAAGATTAAAAATCTTAACTCCATTCTTGGGGTGGCTACATGTAGGTGCTCACATGTTGTAAATAAGTTCTACCTTTGTAGTAGAATCCAGTAAAGATTGAGCACCTGGAACTTATGGTATGTTCATTTTTAATTCCTTCACCCATCTAAATTTGGATTTTATATGCCTTTTACTATGTTTTTGTTGTATTTGTTTGTATTTTTGTTTAGGATCCAATGGATAGTGCCAACTCAAGCACTGAAGTTCCTTCCTCTGTAGCTGAGACAGTCACCAGCAGTGATGAAGGCATAGTACAGGTAGGTGATACAGGTTATGAGGATTGAAGGGTGATGGTGATAGAGATGATGATAATGGTGATGGTGATGGCGATGATGGCAATGACAACAATGACGACAATGATGAAGATGATGATGATGGTCATAGTGAGAAGGATGGTGTTAATGATTATGATGTAATGATATATGATTTTGATATTCCACATACACAGAAGCAAAAATGAAGATAAAATTGGGATGTAAATTACTCAATACACCTATACCTGTATACAAGCATCAGAGGAATCCACCCAAAAGATTTACATTGAAACATTTTTTTCGAGTGCCTCCTTGCTATGCTGTTGTGAATTACTTTTCTCTAATCTCATTCTTCTCCAATTCTATTTTGTTTTTCTACAATTTCACTTTTTTTTTGCCTAGATCCTGCGTTACTCACAGGCTGATATGGATGCTGCTGTGTTAGAGGCTGCTAGGACAGCAAGCATTGAAGCACAGAGAGTTGTAAGTGTATTGATAACTCTTGTATATTTTCATGATAAAGTATTTGTTATTTCTTCCATTATTGTGTAAGAAACTTACCAGGAATAATAATAATCTTTTAGTCCACTCCAAATTTTATTAAACCGAAATGAAAATTCTTTTTGCCCAATTGATCGTGAGCCTGGCAGCCACTGAGCAGCGCCAGATCGACGTTGCTCTATCCCCTATTGTTGAACGCCAAACAAGGTAGCAGCAACTCCCATCTTTTAACGTCTTTTGGTATGACGCGGCAGGGGATCGAACCCATGACCTTCCGGTTGTGAGGTGGACGCTCTACTGACTGAGCCAACACTCCGCAATGCATGAGATAAAATCTTATTTCTAACACTTCCAGCTCTTCTTTCTTTTTCCACTTGCCCCACTTAATAAGAATAAACCTCCATCTATTTAGAATGATATATATTTCTGTTATTAATAAAGCAATTCCCCCCCCAAAAAAACAACAAAATAACCACAATCTGACCAACTAATATAGGGGTGGGGATAGGAGGGTTTACCATTCTTATTTTGATTTTATACTGTTGCTCATTTTTTGTTTAAATGCAAGAAATTACCTTAGCTGTGCTAAATAGTAATCACTAGATCACTTTTATGGTTTGATCACTGATTCAGTAATCATTGTTAATTGGGAAAACCAAATTGATTGATATGCCATATTACGTCTCTCGTTACTCTGCAGGCTGAAGAGAAATACAAGGAATATGAAAAGAAGTTCCATTCAAGCAACGAGAATATTAAAGAGGTCACCAAGTCCAAGGAGGTGTTGGAGAAATCCAGTTCAGATATGAGGTGGGTCACAAACTTCATTATTAAAGGGATCAGGTAACAATGTTGAATCTTAGATGCACAGCCCTACGTGCTATCAGTGTCTGCGATATGGGGTGTAATATTGAAGCCTTCAAAATGATCAAGAAGTGCCTCAAAAAAGTAAAAAGTGACCAGTTTTACTGTACTCCTTTTCCCCAATAGACTGTAGTGTTATGAAAACCGTGTGGGTAAAAGGTTTTCAAAATCTGTAATTCTAATCATGAATATCTTGATAATCAGACAGGCGATCGGCTTGTAAAAGTCATGGGGTTCCTGACTGACCTAAAGGTTTATAATTATCATTGCAGCATGAGCTAAATCCAGGATTTTGTTACAGAATCCTGAGACAAAGTTACTGGACCCCTTTAAGAGTAAAATGATTAGGCTACATAATAGTTGAATTCTCTAGGTGCGCTGCTAATAGTGTATACAGTTAAACAATATGAAATAGTCCAAGAAACAATAATTTGCAGTGTTCGCTTGGTCAGGTTACTCCAGAATAGCTCATTTTTTGCCTTGAGATGTGTCTTGAGTGCAAGAGAGCCCTAAATATGTGGCAAGTGCAGGAACTTTGTTTAATGGTGCTGTTATCTCACGTAAGGACATTACTTGTAAGTCTACTCTAAGCTTTTCATAGCTCAGAGATAAGATTTTGATTCTTGAGACTTACAATTGATGACAGGAGACTACACCCATAAAGCCAAGGCCTAGGGTGTGATGTTCAAAATTCATATTGTAATGAATAATGTAGTATATTTGTTATTAATTTTTGAATGATTAGATCTCTTTGCAGAAGCATGAAATACATATTTTGTGATTACATAATTATGTTACTTATATAATCTTGCAGAGCTTTGATTATGGAGTATGAGAAATCGATACAGCAACTAATGGGTAAGTCATCCCGAAATGTGCATCAAGAGGAGAATTTGAACATTTTTAAAAGTCACATATTTTGTTATACATTTGTACAGAAAATGAAAGAAAGGAATCTCAAAGAGGAAAAAGCATCCATGTATATTGATGATGAAATAATATTACAAAAACTTCAAGTCCTTGTACAAAACTAGCTGATTGATTTTCAAATTTTCATTTTTTTGGTCAATATTCAGTTCATAATAGATCACTGGAACACATAGGTATTATGTGAAATTGTATTCATATGTTGACCCAAGATGGAAATAAGAATGGCATAAGAGATATGTATATGGTTCCAAATCGTAACTCAAAATTAAAATTGATATTTGAAACTAAACTTTTGTCCTCATGCAGAGGTGTCATAGTCAAGTGGTTTAAGCACTTGACCTGAAATGCAAAGGTTGTGGGTTCAAGCTCTGACATGGCATTAATGTGCAAGGCATTAATCTACATAACCAGGAGAGAAATAGGGACCTGGTAGGTTGATGAAAGCCTTTGTGTTACCTATTGCCATATGCTCTCAAAGTGACCATATGGTAGGAATACTCCTGAGAGAGGGTGTACATTGTGCAAAGTATTTTATACTAAAGGTAAAGACCAGTATTGGAAACGCCCCAATTTTAAAAAAAATGAAATGGAAGCTCTAATTACCAATCATGTGAAAGAATATGTTTTGAATATTATATGACGATAACAAAATTGATGGGAAACCGCCTACTAATTGATATATTTGGTAAATTAGTATATCTATGAACTGTTGAGAGATACAAATGCATGTGTCGTGCACGTGTGTGTAGTCCCATATAAATATTTCTGTGTACAGTGCTTCTAACTTTATGAAGACTTGGCCAAATTTCTTATAATTTTGATGATCCCAGAACCTTGCAGTACATCTTTGCTAGATGATCAACCTTTTCTGATCAATTTCACGTTTCTTTCATTATGCAATTGCATGACCATAACTGGTCTTTGGCTTTAAGCACCAGATAAATCCAGATCAATAAATTCAGATTATTAGCTAACTACAGTGGAGCCTCGGTCTAAAGAGCTCTGACATAACGAGGTATCTGTTATTACAAGGTGATTTTGCTGGTCTCGGCTCTTTATATTCTTCTGTATTTTTTACCCTAATATAAAAAGGTAATTTCCTTGGTCCCAAGGACCTGGTTATAACGAGTTTCTACTGTACACAGCATCACAGCTCAAACGCTAACATAACGGGGTTGGATGGTTAAAGATTCTGATGTCATTTTATGTATGTCCTTTTCCCTTTTGAATGTTACAGTGGACGTGGCGCAGGCCAAGACGTCATCGGACGACAAGGTGTCGCAGCTGCAGAAAGAAAAGGACCAAGCCCTCGAGGACATGGCCTCTGTCGAGAGTGCCTTCAGCGACCTGCACAGAAGATACGAGAAGTTAAAACAGACGCTTGATGGCTACAGAAAGGTAAGGATACGTTTCTGGTTCCAGAGAGTCATATTTAACGGGAGTGTAAACCGACGAATACAAGGGAACGCCATCTGTGTCTCCTTTGGGACAACTGGACTTGATAATTGTAGTCAGCGATTTAATCTCTACATGGTCAGCATTTGCGAAACAGTCCGAAGTTCTCCTCACACTTTGGTTTTGTGTATGTTGCACGCCCGTGATTGCTGCGTTCGCGTCCGTAGTCGTATTTTACCCTATTGGCCCCGAGTTTGGCTATGGGAAAGACACGTTGTCTTGTCAGTTTACACCCCCTTTTAATCTTGTTTACTCAAAATTTGTTAAAGCTACCTTTTTAAAAATGGTAGCAAAATAAGATAAGATAACATAAACATTGTGGTGAAACTTCTGTTTCTGTTTCAAGAGAGTCTTAGCACTCAAAACTTTGTTAAACTATCTTCAAAAAAATATGCTTTGGCAAAATAAAGTAACATAATTGTAAGCATAGTGTTCTTCACATTGTTACAGTGCACTTTGTATGTTCATAATGTATTTTGCATCTTAAAATATTCTGACAAGTCAATCAACTCGGCCAACACTGTTGCAATCAGCGTCCCTTTTTTCACCGTCACGTGGCAGTTATTTGTTCCTCAAATATGTCTCATTTTACATTGGCATTAGTTTTTAGGAAGTTTGCCAAAATCATGTGCAATAGAAGGCTGATCATGAAATTGCCCTTGATGCTTGTATAAATTGAAAAATACAGATATTCAAGCGATGTTTATACTAGTTCATGGATAGATATCACTTCTAACATCTACATGCTACTAGAAATGAAAAAATAAAAATAAACTTGTTTGATCCAGATATATATTTTCTAGATTTGAACAATATTTGTATGTATCTTTTGATTTGAGTATAGCTCCCACTGCAGCAATATGTAAAGAGCACTGGATTTTCATTTATTACAAAGAAATTTTATAACCTCTAACTCTATAATTTCAAGCGTGTTATCTGAAGTATATATTTTTTAAAGGGGCTGTAGCATGATGAGACTACGTGTCTTTCCCGTGGCCTGTTTTTGGGTCAATTGGGTATAGTATGACTACGGGCACCGTGACCGCAGTAGGCCTACATAATTCACGTGCTTGCAACATACATGTATGTGAAGCTTGAGGAGATCTTCAGTCTGTTTCGTGAAGGCTAGCGCGCTCACCTTGTTAATCGAGTCCATTCGTTTAAGTGTAATTGTCCAAAAGAATTCGTAGACGGTGTTAACCAGTATTTACCATGCTACAGCCCCTTCACCAGGTGTCATGGAGTTTGCAAAAGTCTGCAAAAGGGACTTATGCCTTTGCTTATTTCTTCCTTTTTGTCTTTGTCACAGAATGAGGAGACACTGAAGAAGCATGTTACTGAATACCAGGGGAAGGTGAAGAAACAAGAGCAGAGATACCAGACACTTAAATCACATGCAGAGGAGAAAATAGAAAAGTGAGTCCAATCGCTTATAGTGTAATAAATGTTATTGTATAAGCCAACATTTTAATGTATTGATACAAAATATTTTTGTGAGGTTTTTAATTTTTTTGTTAAATTGCTTTTTTAAAGATCAACTCTGGTTATGTAATTGAATGTGTAACAATTTGTGATATTTGCAAAAATATCACAAATTTGTCCATAGTGGTCACCTATATTGTCTCCTTTAGGAGGAAACATGTGTTGAAAAATCTGTGTAAAAAGGTCACCACCTGACTAAGAGTGGCTACTTTTTGTGTTTTCCCTTGGGTGGCCTGAATGGACCTGTTCAACTCTTGAAGTGAAAGACGTAGAAATAAACTTCTCATTAATTTTCTATATTCTTTGTGTTTTTCTGCGCAGAGCCAATGAACAAATCACCAAGGTCACCAAGAGTTACCAGTCCGAGATTGCAGGTCTCCAGGCAAACCTGAAGAGAGAACAGATGAATGTAGAAGGTCTGGAGAAAACCATTCAACAAAAGGTAAGATTCATCTTGGTTACTTGTTATGTGAGTCCAAGAAAAATGGAGTTCAGGGCCCTCTCTTATAAACAATTGATATCAATCACAACTTTGCGATTGATATCAAACACAACTATTCACATAAGAGATAGGAGACTGTAAACTTGTGATTGATTTGGATCAATCTCAACTCTTTATAAGAATGGCCCTCTTCTTCCTCTTCTTCAAAATAATCTGCCTCCTTCACTGCTGAAGATTCTTGCAGATGTGTGCCCTGGTCATGTGATTACATTGTAAAAGAAAGAAACTGTCTGGAAGCAACTGGGAAAGGTTAATGATGTAGCACATTGTGATTGATGTAAACTGGGAAGGTTTAGGATCGATCAAAATTAAAGATAAAGGTGAGTTCTGGTAATGCGATTGCATTGTGAAAGAAAAGGTGTGGAATGGATCAGAAACAGTTGATCATGTAGCATGTAAGTATTTGTGTGCACTGCAAGGTTCTGGAGTCATCAAAATCATAATAAATTT
>BEXV01000048.1:497243-508995 GCA_003118195.1 Hemicentrotus pulcherrimus | reverse complement strand
ACGGACTACCATTGCTCTTCACTCAGGATGGGAACTTGAGGAGGTTATCACGTGATGAGAAAGTCTTTGCATCAGAATTCTGCGATCTTTTCAAGCCTCAGATTCATAGGTTTTTACATATCAACTTTCTAAACACTCTACCACAAAATGCCGATGTCTTTTGTAAGCTTGATGTGAGAGCAGTATCTGCGCTTCTTGATTATTGCCACCCTTATCTCGAGTGTGCTTCAGATGAAATAATAACGCTCCGGAACAACCTTTCATCTAAATGGTTTGAACGTTTGTGGAGTCTTCTTGAATCCTTCTGCACAGAGGCGAAAAAGTTAACTGATGTTGCTCACGATATCAGAGCTGAACTTGGCCGTTGGGCGATATTACCTGTCACTGAAACAAAAACTCAGTATCCTCAGGAAATTAAGCTTGTGGCACCTATCAGTTTATCCTCTACGATAATAGTCCAACCAACCGAGTCGGAAAAGACATGCTGGCCAATCTACTCAGCACTTGAATCACTGAACGTCTACAAGGTCGAAAAATCCATTCTTCGCGAATACAATTTTAGGTTAATACATCATCTCGTCACGCACAAGGGCGATAGCACGAGGGTCTTAGATGCTTTGATTTACTGGGCTGATAGAGACTTCGGAAGATTCGGAAACCTCAAATCTGATCAACATGAAGAAATCCTGAGATTCTTTAGAGACTGTGAAAGTCCATCTGATCTCACGAGATTGAAGAGCCTGCCCTGTTTCAAGTCGATTGCAGGTGACTTTGTCAGTATCAGAGAAGTCGACACAGTTCTTGTCCTCCCAAGCAAGATTCCCCAAAAGGAACAAGATAAATGGGTTAGTACTACTCGCGCTATATTTCTACAGTTCAACATATTGCTTAAATCTCTATACAAGAAGCTAGGGTTGACTGATACAACAGAAATTGACGTGTATGCACAGTACATTCTGCCGGTCTTTGACCAACTCAGCGAGAACAGTCGTCTTGAACATCTTGTGCGGATCAAACAATTACTACAAGAGCTTCCCCCTTATAACCCAAAGAAGTCCTTTAGTGGAACTAGGGAGGAAGCTAGTCAGAGATTAAGATTAAGTCACCTGCGTTTCATAACCGGTGCAAATGGTGAATTGCTGAAGGCCGGGGACTTCTATGACCCAGAAGTCGAGATATTTTCTCTTATGTTGAACAAGGTCCAGTTTCCACCCAAGCGCGTCATATGTTGTTTAGGCCTTGCTTTCCTTCGAGAAATAGGACTACAAGTTGTCATTACTAGAGAATTATTCCTCTCCTTTGCCCAGCAGGTGCAGGGATCACACTGTGACCTCGAAAAGATGAAAAATAGGTCATATGCCCTTGTGTCGGAATTGAGAAGGAGATGTGACCTTCACACGGACTCTTCTTTCCTACAGCAAATTGGTGTGCTTGACTTTCTTGTGAGTGACGGGATCAGCCAAGAGATGAAATCTATCCACCCACCCTTCATGAAGAAAGGAACTCTCATGAGGTATTCTGGATCAAGTTCTTACAAACACGCACAACTTATATGGTCCATCAACAGCATCCTGCCAAAATATGCGGCCTCATGGAAATGCTATTCTTGTAAAGAAACGTTTGATGAGAAAATAGGCGTTGCACAGGACCCTGAACTTATGAGCGTTATCCAGCACTTACGGAATATATGTAACAGACTCCAAGAGAAGAATGACAAGAAGACACCTTTCCCTGACAATCTACATAGTGTACTACAGGAATTATTGACATTCGTTTCCTCCAAGTGCGCAGGACAAAACTGTTGTCAGGAACACCCCTGTGGAAGGTGCTGTATTATCAGAGATGAGTTGCAAAACATTCCTATCGTCTTTTTGGAGCTCGAGGATGAGCATCGCTTAGTCAAAGCAGAACACATCTCTCGTACAATGGAAGGAAATCTAGCGCCTTTTCTCTACCAGCTGCCAGACAAGTGGGTTCCTTTCTTCAAGTTATTTCAAATTCTTGGTGGAACGTTGAAACCTTCCATACGCCAATATGCTTTTGTTCTTGAAAGCCTCTACCAAAGGGGACAGAGTGCATGGTCAAACCCTAATGTAGTAAACATGGTAGTCAGGGCCACGTCTGGTCTTTATGAAGAGATAATGAAGACCGATCCTGAACAGATAGCTGCTGCATTTGTTCCAGGACACTCCCTTTATCTACCTTCATGTCAGCAAAGTTTGGAACGATCAGATCACCTTCTAGTGAATGATGTCGACCACTTTGCAAGCAGACTTTTAAAATCTAATCAACCACTCGTCAAGATCTTTCCAAGTCACGAACGAATCGCGCGAGAAGCTATCGCCAAGCTTCCTGAAAGGTTGAAACCAAAAGCAGTAAGTACAGAAGTGAAAGAAATGTTGAGCAAGACTGGCAACGATTCGCGGAAGTGTTTCTTGAGTGGAAGCGAACCATGTGAGTTTGAAAAAAGACTTCAAATCCTGAAGTCTAAGGAGTTTCTTGATGCGGTTTGCTCCATAATGAAACACAACAGGCGAAAAGTGGACGAGGAGACTAGGAAACAGTTTAGAGATTGCCTAACTGGACTGAAGATTACATGTATGCAGCAGTTACATTCGATTCTGCAAATCAATGGCCAAGACATAGAAGATAGTCAAACCGAAGTGCCTTCCTTCATCAACGGTGAAAATGAGTTGTTTGTTCAGCATAGTGAAGAAGAAAATAGGATGGAAACACTATTAAGCGTTGCAATCCATGTCAACCAAGTCCTTGGAAATGTGTTTGAGGATAGAAATTATATGTCGATCCTGCTCTCTCAAGAATCTCCAGCTACTATCCCGAAGGCACTAGCGAAGTTCAGTATTTCCGTAGAAATAATGGAAGACGACACAAGTTTTAAGTTGCCCAATCCTGGAAGTACTATTCCAGAACAACTCTACCACCTCATAGAACAGAACCCCTGGACATCTTTCAGCACAGGCGATTACGTAGGGTACGCACAAACCGATGAAGACGGTGACTACTACATATACGCAGAAGTGATCAAGAGGATACGCAACGAGTCACTCAAGTCAGTTTATCTCATCGACATTGGAAAGGACAGCCCCATAGAGGCAAACGTGTTGGACATGCACAAGATTCACATCCCGAAGTCCACATCAGGTATGGAGCTTGTTCCATCTGATAAAGTAAACTCAGATGATGGTGGACCGTGTCTTCCTGGTCATCGGGAATCATCTCTTCCGACTGATGTTGAAGAAGCAAAGCGACAGGTGACTGCAGAAATGGAGGAGATCTGGCAGCTTCCAGAAGATCAGAAAAGGAAAGCTCTCCGCCGACTGATGCTAAAATGGCATCCAGACAAGCATCCAGAAGGTCCGAAGGAACTGTTTGACGAAGCATTCAAACATCTCCAGAGTGAACTTCTAAGATTAGAAAAGGGTCTTTCAAAAACAAGTTCGTCGTATGACGACCTTTTTAAGTCAGCTGAGCAGAGAGCAAGGGAAGACCGACGACGGTATACTCACTTCGGAGGATTTGCATCAGGATTTTATGGAGGAGCAGGTTTTGGAGGAGGAGGAGAAAGAGGAGGGGGAGGGGCTACATGGGGTTCTGGATCAGCTAACTGGAATATCTTCTTCAATTATGCTTCGAGATCACCAGATATCCGCAATGCACGCCGTTGGCTACGCCAGGGACAAGAAGATCTCCGCGCTGCCATACACGATCTTAACCCACACGATGAGCCGTCACTAGAGTGGGTGGCTTACAAGTGCCACCAGAGTGTAGAAAAAGCCCTCAAAGCTGCTCAACTTGCCATCAGAGGATGTTACGATAGTACCCATAGCATTGATGGTCTAGCCCGTGACGTTAGTGAACACTTAAACTCATCAGAACTTCGCCAGAACGTGTGCCAGCTCAGCTCTCTCGTGGATGATCAACGGGCTCGGTACCCGGATAGATGCGCCTCCTCACAGATTCCTCACGAGGTCTTTAGAGACCAAACCAAAGGTGAGGAAATGATCCAGCTCGCCCGTAAAATTATTGCAGTGGTTCAAAAATCATTGGTTCTGTCCAGATCATGAACACTAGGTTCGAAGTATACGTATATAGGTATACTCAACTATCACTTTCGTTTTCACTGCTTTCACATAAACGACGTTCCTGCATTGTGGAATCGAAGCAAGACGTGAGTGACCATATTCTTCTAGTGACTCTTGCGAGAAGATTTGTACTTATGAAAGCGGTAACAGTATTTGTAATCGCGCTAAATAAACCAGTTTGTGGTTAGCCCATTATACGCCTGACCCCCAATATCCACAGATCTTTTACACATGGAGCTCTCCGACTTTGTGCACTTTAGAATTATCCCTGCCAAAGTCATGGATGTACATCTCTCAGCCCTCTTGAGTCGGTGCATACGTGAATACTGATGACGCAACTTTCATGAGCACGTATCCAATATTCGTCTGATCTCTATCTGCACATGCGATGAATCTATGTAATGGGTTATTAATATCACTTTTGACTAAAAACCAATCGAAAAATACTAAATTCGGTAGATTTAGGAATTGACTACTGATGCCATCAGGCCCCTTTCTTCCTCTCACACCGGTCGATATCATATTTCTTTAACTTATGTATCATTCGAACGAAGTACTTTAAATCATGTGNGCCGTAGAAATAATGGAAGACGACACAAGTTTTAAGTTGCCCAATCCTGGAAGTACTATTCCAGAACAACTCTACCACCTCATAGAACAGAACCCCTGGACATCTTTCAGCACAGGCGATTACGTAGGGTACGCACAAACCGATGAAGACGGTGACTACTACATATACGCAGAAGTGATCAAGAGGATACGCAACGAGTCACTCAAGTCAGTTTATCTCATCGACATTGGAAAGGACAGCCCAATAGAGGCAAATGTGTTGGACATGCACAAGATTCACATCCCGAAGTCCACATCAGGTATGGAGCTTGTTCCATCTGACAAAGTAGACACAGATGATGCAGAACCGTGTCTTTCTGGTCATCGGGAATCATCTCTTCCGACTGATATTGAAGAAGCAAAGCAACAGGTGACTGCAGATCAATTGGAGGAGATCTTGCAGCTTCCAGAGGAGCAGGAAAGGAAGGCTCTCCGCCGATTGAGAGCAAGGGAAGACCGACGACGGTATACTGACTCCGAAGGATTTGAATCAGGAGCTGGTTCTGGTTCTAGAGGAGGAGGGGGTAGAGGGGGTTCTGGATCAGCTTACTCGCAGAGCTTCTTCACTGAAGCTTCGAGATCACCAGATATCCGCAATGCTCGCCGTTGGCTATGCCAGGGACAGGAAGATCTCCGTGCTGCCCAACACGATCTTGAACCACACGATGAGCCTTCACTATAATGGGTGGCGTACAAGTGCCACCAGAGTGTAGAAAAGGCCCTCAAAGCTGCTCAACTTGCCATTACAGGAGGTTACAGTAGTACCCATAGCATTGATGGTCTAGCCCGTGACGTGGGTGAACACTTAAGCTCATCAGAACTTCACCAGAACGTGTGCCAGCTCAGCTCTCTTGTTGATGATCAACGGGCTCGGTACCCGGATAGGTGCGCCTCCTCACAGATTCCTCACGAGGTCTTTAGAAACCAAACCAAAGGTGAGGAAATGATCCAGCTCGCCCGTAAAATTATTGCAGAGGTTCAAACATCATTGGTTCTGTCCAGATCATGAACACAAGGTTCGAAGTATACGTATCTAGATATACACAAATATTGCTTTCGTTTCCACTTCTTTCACATAAACGACATACCTGCATTGTGGAACTGAAGCAAAACGTGAGTGACCTATTCTTCAAGTGACTCTTGCGAGAAGATTTGAATGAGTTGATATGTACTTATGAAAGTGGTAACAGTATTTGTAATCGCGCTAAATAAACCAGTTTGCAGTTAGCCCATGATACACCTGGCCCCCAATATCCACATATCTTTTACACATGGAGCTCTCCCACTTTGTGCACTTTAGAATTATCACTGCCAAAGTCATGGATGTATATTTGTTCGCCCTCTTGAGAAAAATGCTTTTACCTGTGTTCCTTAGAACTGTCGGTGAATACATTAATAATGATGACATAAATTTCATAAGCACGTAAATTCGTCTTATCTCTATCTGCACATGCGCAGAATCTATCTATGTATTGGCTTATTAACATCACTTTTGACTAAAAACCAATCGAATAATACTAAATTCGGTAGATTTATGAATTGACTACTGATGCCATCAGGCCCCTTTCTTCCTCTCACACCGGTCGATATCATATTTCTTTAACTTATGTATCATTCGAACGAAGTACTTTAAATCATGTGGATTGACGTTTGATTTAATGTTTGAAATAAAGAGGACCAATGATAAGAAAGTAAAGACTGTTTGAAATATGAGATCACTATTCTATGCTAATCTCAAATAAACTGTTCGGTGATTATTGTGATTGTTACCTAGATGCGGATACCTCCTAATTGCCTTTTCCCCTGGGGCACTACTCAAAATATATTATGGATAGCAACTTATCAAGAATAGACCCATCTGAGTCATACCTTTTTGAAAAGGTGAAATTTTAGTGAATTTGTTTGTTGGAACAAAATGGGAAAGTTATCCCGCACTATACCTCAGATACACTACCGATACCTGCTAGATGCTTTGATTAACGCAGCAGATGCGTATTAAAATATCATTAAAAACTGTCTTTTTATGTAAATTGATTAGATTTAATGTTGGATATCATATTTCTGTCATCCGTACAGAATCGACTTGTTAAAAAAGATAGAAATACTATTTCTCTTTAAAAACAAATGTTTTTACTTTTGTCAGATATACTGATATGTACCATATATTATTGAGTTTATTTGTAATATCAGTACCATCGTATCTCTGAGGCCCTCATTGAGTAAATGCAATGATAGCTATTTTAAATGCCCATCTCTTACTGTTGTAATGGGAATTTTAGGTTTATCTTGCTTTGAATTGTGATACAATGAATATTTAAATAATAGCTATTCAGTTTAGATGTCTTTATATGTATTTGCAGCATTAAACAAAATTAAATTAAGTGCACACCCTTTCTGTGATACAAACTTTCTTTGTTTTTGCACTACTGTAGAAGAAGCGTTATATTTTACAGATACTTGTATACATCGTAATCTTTGTGAATATATATTTTACAATGTTAAAAGCAGCTAAAGAACATACTAATGTATGGAAGTTATGAAGACCGTAATTGATGTACTGTATTCTCACTGACTTATTCACATACATAAGTTGCATTGATATATTATATTTTTGTAATGGTGAATGACCTTTTGATTCAAGTGTCATATGATGGAGGATTTGATTAATATAAATAGTTTTCTACTTTTGTACATAATCAATAGTCTGCAAGACTCTGAAATATTTTATATCTATTCTGATTGCGTCAAAACATTCTATCAACAGAATAATAAGGAACCCATTGGCGCCACAATACAATGTATTGATTTAAATGTAGTATCTTCCAGATTTTATATCATACAAATATTGCATACTATTTTGTGCATATGTATATACTGTCACTAATGTAATATTATTGATATATCATTCTTTGTTGACAAAGATACTTTCATCTACAGAGAGCACATTGTGCATATTTATATCGAAGAGTTTCGCATTATTCATTAAACACTTAAAGGTTGAACTTTTTCAACACAACAACATTCACAAACATATTAACTGTATATAGTCTACCTGTCATATACACCCATTATATTGTAAGAATTGAGCTGATTTGCGAAGAAAAGGGTCGTGTGTTTCCCTTCACTCGTGCGAAAGTTTTATCATGGCAATTTGCACTTACGGAACTTACCAGATCATGTTAGTAATCTGAATGGGTTTAGACAAGATAAGGGATGTACTCTATTCTCCTAAAATATATCTGTTACATGAACTTCATGTTTAACTTTGCCTCATTCAACTAATAGTGAATAATATTTTTAAGACTTTTTTTTTCCTTCAAAATAAACCGACAAAGACATTTCGTGGACGCGTTGAAAATGATGCATTTAAGAAGGTGAATTCATATATATTGTATATATACACGTATATATATTGCATGCTTGTACAGAAGTGAAGAAATAACATTGCTTGTTGCCACTTTTTTAACTTGGAGGTATTTACATTATTTTGATTGCACGATGAAAAGTGAATATATCATTCAGCTACTGAATTATGAATGTATTTAAGAAGGTGAATTACTAAATGTAAATCAACTACTGAATTATAACGATGTATATAGAAGGTGAATTCATTTATACATATATATATATATATATATATACATATCGTATACTTGTACAGAAGTTGAATATCAACTGCAGAAATAACATTGTTTGCTAACATTTTTAAACTTGAAGTATTTACACTTTTTTGATTGCACGGTGAAAAGAGAATATATCAATCAGCTACTGAATGATGGATGTATTTTAAGAAGGTGAATTCAAATATTGTATGTTTGTACAGAAGTTGAATATCAACTGCAGTATTTACAGTAATTTCATTGCACGTAGGAAAGAGAATATACCAATCAGCTACTGAATGATGGATGTATTTTAAGAAGGTGAATTCAAATATTGTATGTGTGTACAGAAGTTGAATATCAACTGCAGTATTTACAGTAATTTCATTGCACGTAGGAAAGAGAATATACCCATCAGCTACTGAATGAACGAGTTTATGATTTTGTATATTTCGCAAACATCTATTCGCAAACACTGTTGCTTTAACAGTACTGAGAGGAATAAATCGATTTTAAATAATGGGTATTTAGCTCACAGTTATGATGTACAGAACATTTTGTGATATTACAACTAAGTTATATACAAAGTACAATGTATATAGTTATGTAACCGGAACTATAATGTAATGATATTGAATTTCACTGAATTTGTTCAACACGACATATGTTTTCTTGTTACAAAAAGAGTATTTTCCCATGAACTTGTGCTCAAGTTAATGACCGAAAATTTATCTCAAATAATGTATTTCATGATTTTCTAGAATCTTTAGTGACTCTTTTGGTAATACTGACAATATGATATCGCAGTTCGTATTTTTATACAGAGCATACCACTCCTGTGAGCTTACGGGGTGTATGTTTTGTCATTATCATAATATGTATGTATATATTGATTATGATTTACATTTAATACATGATGTAGTGTAACCTTTAAGAATTGAAGGGAAACGATAATTTCTCTACTGATTATATTTGAATATTGGTTTGTACTGAGCATACGTGCATGGAATCCCGATCTAAAATAAATTGCAATTCGGTTCCGTTTCGAACAGAATAACTTATGATCTTTAATAGTTTCCGAAGACTCCAATTGTCAATAAATTGTATGCGTTCTGTTACAAATGTGATTTAACTGTTAAGAAGATTGTTATTCATAGCTAGTATTTGTGCATTTGTGTATATAATTGATTTTATTTCCTGTATGTGCAGATGAGTCAGTAGAAGAAATAGGATAAAGGAAAATATGATAAAAATATACAATGTTGGTTTGATATTTGCATGATTTTGTATAAAATATGTTACAGTTAATTTGAGGATGTTTTTTCTTTTCGTTTTTCACTTTATTTACCATGTCAAGAAAGTCACTTAACCTGTTGTTCGGTTGGATCAAATCTTAAAGTTCAAAGTTAAATGTTAAGTTCAAGTAAGTACAGAAGATGAGTGTTATCTTTTACAAATTAAAAGTATTCTTTTGTACATAGCCTATATAATGTTACTAAAAATGCTTTTACAGAATACTGAAAGAATTCATGCTAAACCTCTTCGAAGAGGAACCCCATTCAATGGTTTTGTTTGCCTATATGTACGGATTGTTTAATTGCTGTTGTTGTTGTTGTTTTTATCACACTGACATGTCTGCCCGAATCGATTACTATTAACGAGTAAGTATTATGCAGTATTCTTCGTGAGATTTTGAAGATTCCTTTGTTTTTGTGATTGTCGCTACACTGATCATTCCAATTACCTGGAGAACATACTGTAATTTTTCATGTTCAATTCATACACTAGTTGTTATACCCTTGCAAACATGTTTCCAGGCTTGTTTACAAAACATAATTTGATATTTTACACAATTACAGACATTAGTCTGCTTTTTTTCTTCTTGCAGAAATGTTTGAGAATTACATAATGTCGATGATGAAAACAATATCATACCAAGAGAAACAATGGAGTCTTTTACATTTTACATATATGAGTGATAGTTTGTTTCAAAATAACAATGTAGTTTGGTGTGATAATACCATAGTTGTTAATATTGTTTTTTTTTTCATTATATTCATTTCATACATCTGACACCAATGCTTCACTTAAAATATGTGTCAAATATCGCCATACTGAGCAACAGAAAGAATATTTAAATATTGAGACTATAAGCCTAGCCAAAATTTGTGATTTAAACGGTTTCGTTTGTTTGTTTTAGCGTTAACAATTGAAATGGCTGTATTAAATGGGAAGAAAGTGTTATGTATATGATGATATTTTGATGTTTGTTTCAAGAGTTGTGAAACCTCACTTTTTTGTGGAACATTTTGTATATAGTGTTATATTTAGTTGTTTATATAGATTTTGTTCTTCGCCTCAAGTATGTATGGCTTTTCTTGAGACTTCCGTACAATGCTATCTAGTCACACAAAAGTTTTCTTGAGTATCATGTTCATGTATTATAGTTAATGAGCGACTTCAGAGATACTGTCTACTTGTATATTGGCGATACGTTTTTTGTAGAGTTTCTTGCAATTAAATATGATTAGTAATCCTGATAATGCTTTTTCAAGCACGCGAGAGAGAAATGATTACGTGGTGATAAAATGATTTTGTATGAATTAATAATGAGGGAAGTGTATATTCTACATTTTGTGACGGCAAGTATCTATCGTTTTATTACTCTTTTTCTCAGTTCATATGTGACATGCAAATGAAAGAAATATAGTGTAATATAACAACATTAAATCAAAGAAAACTTAAGTGACATTTAACATGTTAAATGCTAGCTACCATGCAGTATTTTGACTTTCCATATCTTTTCCGAAAGATACTATGTTTTTATACTTTTAGTTTCTGTAGTTCTTTTTAAAAATTCTATCAATCGTTTCACATGTTTCATTCACATTACACTTGAAGTGTCATATATTATGTCAAAGTAGAAATTCACTGCTTTCGAACCGGATGTTATTGTCAACTTTACGTGTCGTTTTGAAACCAATTTTGATGAATAAAAGTTTGCTAAATTATAAATTGCTCTAGGTGACATTGTGCACTTTTTGGATGTGCTTTCTGTGTTTGCGAAACGATGAGGGAGAGATAGTTATGCTGAGAGATAGAAGGATAAATAGAGATAGAGAGAGGGGGAGGGGAGGGGAGGGAAAAAAGAAATAGAGAGAACGAGAGAGACTGAAAGGGGTGGGGATATAGGAGAGGATGAAAGAGAGAGAGCGAGAGAGCGGGAGAGAGAAAAAAAGAAAGAGAGAGAGAGAGAAGAGACGTCGGTATGCATGAATTCATCTCCATTCGTTTGTTGCCTCTCGACTCATCCCTTTCTCCGTCCCTCATTCTGCAGTTCTAACCTCCCTTTTCTAGAGCTTTTGCAATCCATCATTTTCCTTCTCTATATTTCTTTCATTTTTGCCTTCTACTATTTTTACCAATGTTTTCCTCTTTTTA
>BEXV01000048.1:452364-479979 GCA_003118195.1 Hemicentrotus pulcherrimus | reverse complement strand
TAAAAAAAAAAAAAAGATTTAAAAAAAAAAGTACGAGCGGCCCGAAAGAGACGCGCGGGCGGGTGAGGACAACCAAATGATTTTTTTTTTGGCCTAACCCTAATTCACTCTCGTATGAAATTTGGGGCATTGACTTCGACCTACTACAAAGAATTTTTTGTTTAAAGTATGAGTCAGGTACATTCTTAACTTCTTACATAGGCGGACCCCGAAGAGGAATGAGGTGTTATTGGTGTTAATTTGAAGTTTCGAAACGTGAAGAGAACAAGTTAAAGGTACATGGTCGTAGACTTTTTTTTTTGGAAGGGCTCAAGCCATAGTAAATTGACGCTGCTTTGCCTTGCAGGAGCTTGTTCAGAACGCCGAGGATGCAGGCGCACATACTGTCAAATTCCTGTATGACGTACGACAGTTTGGGACTGAGACGCTGTACCGAGATTCTCTAAAGCCTTACCAAGGTCCAGCTCTTTACTCTTTCAACAACGCCAAGTTCAATCAAGCCGACTGGAATGGGATTCAGAAACCTGCCTGCAGCAACAAGAAGACAGATCTCCTGAAGATTGGACGTTTCGGCATTGGATTCAATTCCGTGTACCACATAACAGGTGAGAAGGAAAAGTACAAATGGATAATTATATCAACATATGGAAACGCACAAAATATACACATGTTCTCATAACGAATTTATTTGCTATTCTCAAAATAGTTCATTTTTGTGATACCAGTATTAAAGCTGAAGTGATCAGCCCCTCCTGAGGGCCATACTCCGGTGTTGTTTTCCGCCTATTGGCTATGGAAACGTGCTTTATAGAAAGGGGTTTATCTTTGTAATGTGAGGTAATTACTTGTAATTCTAAGACGAAACTTAGTTAAGTTTGAAAAAGACAGAGGGAATCATAATAGTAATAGTTGATAACCGTGATTCAAAAGAAATAGGTGTCATCTTAGGTTATTAAATACGGAAACATCAATCTTATCAAATATTTGTGTACGTACATTAGTTATTTTCATCATCATTATCATTAAAACAATTGTACTATTCTTAAAATTATTATCCTTTCGATTACTTTTCAGATTTACCGAGCATCATGAGCGACGAAAAGTTGGCATTCATTGATCCATTAGAGGAACATTTTCTTGAGCGAGGTCGGGTCAGAACTGGAAAGCAATTTTGTCTCAGATCCGACAGCGACATATTCTCGAAGAACGAAGACCAGTTTCAACCCTACCACAACATATTTTCAGGAATAACAGGAGGGATTCCTACAGGATATTTCGACGGCACGTTGTTCAGATTTCCATTGCGGCATGACGCAAATAAGTTAAGTGACAAAACCTACAACGACGAAGGCACATTAATTGAGCTTCTACAGGCTTTTCGAGCCGATGCTGATGTTGCTATGCTGTTTTTGCGCTCTTTGAATAACATCGAGGTGTTAAAGAGACCATCCGATTTGCAAGAGCCATCACTAGTTGTACGAGTTCAAAGGGAACACGATCCAGAAACGCATCCACAGGGAAAGGAATTTTATTCTAGTCTAGAAACTTATTGCTCTGATGTCAGTGGGCGCCGAGGACAGATCGAGATGATTGATTGCGTGACATTTACTACCGATACACCGACATCATCAAAGGCACAACGCTGGATTGTTAGTCACCATATCGCGGGTGATAGCATGTGTCGAGAACTTTCTGATTTGGCCAAAAAGCAAAGTCATCTCCCGTGGGCAGCTGTTGCTATTCCCGTGAGTTCTTCAGAACCAAGCAATGTAGCAGGTGAAGCAGAGAATAACAACATTGGGAGAGTGTTCTGCTTTCTCCCCCTGCCACCTGGTGAGGAGAGTCGGACGGGTTTACCAGTTCATGTGCATGGATTCTTTGCTGTCAATAGTGATCGCCGCGGGATCAAGTGGCCCGGACCTGACCAAACGGACACTCCAGCACAATGGAACCAACTTCTTGTGAGAGAACTTATTCCACTTGTATATGTCGACGCGATCAAATACGCCATTAGTAGTCACACCTCCCAGGACAAAGTGACCGCCGATTGCATCTATCGATCGTGGCCAGATCATGAAGAGGTTCGTGGAAACTGGGACATCCTCTTGGAACCCTTCTACGATGCTCTCTTCGAAGAAACTATCATACATAGCGACAATAATGGGTGGATGAACATCGCCGATGTCCACTTCAACGAATTGAATGTGGATGAAGATATGGAAAAGGCCATCCTCAAGTGTTTCAACAGCAAAGGCATTGCATACGCAAGGGTTCCCAATGTGTGCAGACAGGCCATCAGGAAGTTCTACAAGGATCAGATTTCCACTGTTTCTGCTTCTAGCCTTTGCCGTTGTCTCCGTGAAGATCCTGCGATTTTGACCAAGCTCAATACTGATGAGAAGCTTCTAGTCCTTGAGTTCATCTTGCGGGAGAACGCCAGACAAGATCTGGAAGGAGTATGTCTTCTTCCTCTCGATGATGGAAGCTTCCACTTCTTCTCGAGTTCTGATGAAAAGAAAGTGTACATACCAACCCCTAAGTTCCAACGACAGCTTGTACCAGGAGGAAATCATCAATTCATCAGAACGGTACCAGAGGACAAGCCGCTTCATCAACTCCTGTCCAATTTCGGTGTGTTTTGGTTTTCATTATCTTATCTTCTAACCCAATTACCTGTGGTAGAGATGAGAAATTCAGCAAAATTTATTATAATCGAAAGTGACCTTATTTGAAATCATAGATTGTTATTTACACCCTGAATCATTCTGTTCATTTCGTTCTATTTATCCTGTAGAAACTGCCATGCTTCTTTAATATTTTTTGCAAAAAAAGTTTAATCACCAAAGCAATATCTGTTTTTTGATTTACTAGATTTATATCAATTGCATCACAGAGATTAACATTTGGGACTCTATTATTTGATGTATTTACTTGGGTCAAGTTGAACTTATTCAGCTTTTGAAATTAGACAAAATATTTCGACGGAAAATGCATAGCCTGTATTGTAATATTTTCCTACTATTTGAAAGTGATGCCAAATTCGACCTTGTGAGAATATTTTGATTACCTTTTGTTACAGTTTATCGATTTTCTTTAACGAAACAGCCATATTGTCACATAGCGATTAGAGAAACGATTAACTTTTGTGTAAATTTATTTCATATGCAGGTGGGCTTTATCAGCTGAAAGCATTAACCCTTGATGCAGTAGCAGAGCTCTTAAAGACCAGTATGAAAACTCGGATAGACGGTCAAGGATCCTGGGTACAGGACACACATGGGACTTCTCTAAATACATGGCTTGAAGAAGTCTGGTCAATGCTGTACAGAGAGAGTTCAAGTAAGTTACTTCTCTTTGAAGGTATCCATCTTGTACCATTGTTTGAGGCCGATGGTGAAGCTAGAAGACTACTACCACTGTGCCCAAAGTCGGCAATTATCCAGAGAAGTCACCAAACATCTGACGGTTATCTCACATTGACCAATGTTCTGGCAGACATTCTCAAACAGATTAGAGTGACAGTCACAAACTGTCCTGATTATGTTCTCCGCCATCCAGCTATCATGCGTGACGAATATATCAAGATGCCAACATCAGAAGGGGTAGTTAAATGCCTTCTGCTTTCAAATGTTGAACTACTGGTCCAGAGCTTCCATTCCTTCTCCACCATTGATAGAGATGTTCTCGTAGAATATCTTGCACAGGCAAAACTCTCCCATGATGGTAAGAAACTTTTAAGTTGCCTACCACTATTTGAAAGAGTCGATGGAACCGGAAGTTCAAACAAACCTTTAGTCACTATTGAACAATGCGAAGGGTACATCGATTGTTGCCAAGACGATATTCCTGTTCCACTGAAGTTGACGGGGCTCTTGATCGATGGAAGAACAAAATCTAAATGTCTGCTAGAGAAGTTAGAAGTCTGTCCATTATCGAAATATCAGGTGATAATGAATGTCTTGGAAGACGTTCATACAGGGCAGTTGTACACAAAGCAAGAAAAACAGCTCGTCTTGCAGTGGATAATGGAGCACTGGGAAGATATCAAAGTTAACTGCAAGTCTAGCGTAGACATTCTGCGTCATCTGAAATTCATTCCGAACAAGAATAATTCTTTATTGTCCCCCTGTGAGCTTCTCAATCCACATGATCCATTGCTTGACGAACTGTTTGCCTCTCAAGGAGTATTTCCAGTTACACCATTTGATTCGCCTCAGTTCATAGAAGCTTTCCAACAGCTTGGCATGCGTGGACCAAGTGAAGTTACTTCATCCGAGTTGATTACATGTGTTGAGATGGTTGATGATTCTCAAAGCCCAGAAAAGGCTCGAATGCTACTAGAGCTCCTCACAAGTAACCAAAGCCTTCTCGAAATATCTGTCATTGATCATATGAAACAGAAGCAATGCATTCCTTGCCGACAGTCTCCTCCAGAGTATTACCCCTCAGCTATTGAGTGGTATGGTAAACGTTCTACGAGACTGTCAAGTCCCCACGAAATTCTTAGGGAAAAGAAGCTAGCTGTACTGACATGTGGAGCCTCTAAATGCTTTACTTCCCAGGAGGACGAGAGTCGTTTCTCTACAGTCTACACAAAGATTGGAATGAATATCCCATCTCCAATACTTTCGGACGTCATGACACAGTTAGAACACTGTGTCAGGTATGCAGAAGACAGAACTGGGGAAGATGTTACTGATATAGTACCAATGATTAAGGAGATCTATTCATTTCTAATGGAAGCGTGGCGCCAAGACAAGAACACCAAGAACTTCATCCTCAATCGAGCTAAAGTTTGTATCTGGAATGGAAGTGGCTTTTCAGAACCAAGCAAAATGTGTGTGGTAGAACCTCCTTTTCACCTAGCTCCTTACATGGCATCTATTCCGCCATCTACGTCTGCATTTGCAGAATTGTTTGAAGCGCTAGGAGTTAAACAAAACATGGCGGCAAACTCAAATGCTCTGGTTGACATACTGCACGAGATCAAAAAAAGATGTGACGATTCAGAAACTGATGTGGCCTTCCAACAAGGACAGCGCCAACTTGTACTGCAGATCCTTCACCATCTACACGCCGCAGAAGAGCTCTCAGAAGAAGCTCGGGTACGCTTACTCGTTCCATCTCATAAAGGAGAATGTCATCTCATTCCAGTTGATGAGAGCGCATACGTGGACAGAGACTGGTTGAGACAAAGCACCGACAATGAGGAGATGGATGACGATGAAGACTTTTCTTTGATTCATTCAGATATCTCAATGGTCCTTGCAATTTTCCTTCATGTCCGACCTGTCAGTCGACTTCTTCTAGACTCGGAAGAATTGCCCGTTTTTACACAAGCTGGGCAGCATGAACCCTTGACTACTCGCTTGTGGAATATTCTCAAGAACAACTATGTGGACACCGCCATCGTTAGTGAAATGATACAGAATGCGGAAGATGCAGGAGCTCAGGAAGTTCGCTTTCTCATTGATATGAGAAAAAACGAAAATGCTAACCAGAAACTATTCGATCCTGAAATGAAGTCTTGCCAAGGACCAGCCCTTTGGGTATACAACGATGCTGTATTCTCAGATCAAGACTTTGAGAATATTCTCCGGCTTGGAGGGCGTACCAAAGAAAAGGACTCTGAAAAGATTGGGAAATTTGGGACCGGTTTCAACTCGGTGTATCGCATAACTGATGTTCCAAGCTTTGTTAGTAGGGACTACATGCAGTTTTTCGACCCTCATACCACACATCTCGGAAGCGTTCTCCCGAACAAGAGTCAGCCCGGTGTACGTCTCAGATTGAATAGCACCAAACCACTCCGGAGATTCCCAGATCAGTTCAAGCCATTCAAGGGAGTGTTCGGGCTCAATTTCAGTGGAGGAAATGAGCCATTCAACTACGACGGAACACTCTTTAGACTGCCCCTCCGTTCGAAAGAAGCTGCACAGAAAAGCCAAATATGCAAGGAGAGCTACGATGGGGACAAACTGATCAACCTGATGCAGAAAATGTGGGAATCATCATAAAACCTCCTGGTTTTCACCAAAAAGGTACAGAAGGTTGCCCTGTTCTACCTTTCTGAGTATTCTAGCGATCCTTCGAGTGCTGAGGAGTTACTCACCATACAAAAGACCATGCATTCTCCTAGGATGAAGGACGATACTACCGTCATTTCAACTGAATCAATCCACTGCACAATGACTGCAAAGGGAAATGAAATGATGTCACAGTTACCAGAAGTTAGTGAAGACCTGGACATAGTCAAAGTAATATGCAAGACTTCAGAACAGGCAGCATCTCTTGCAAAATCTTCAGATGGCAAAGAGTGTGGACTTTCACCTGAAGGTGCGGTTGCCTTTCCTTTTCATAGACTACCAATGTCTACATTTGAGAAGCAGATCTACTGCTTTCTTCCCCTCTCAATTAACAGCATGCTCCCGGTACATATCAACGGATCTTTTGCTGTAAAAGAGGATCGGCGGAGTCTTCATATGCCAGTGCCCGATGGAAGGTTGATATCTGAGAAATGGAATCACATACTTCTAGCAGATGTGATATGCAGAGCGTACGTTGCACTCTTGTCTGACAGTAAGTTTATTAAACAAGTGAAGGACACATACGGCTCAGATATGTCTCTTGAGGAGTTGTGGCCAGATATTGATGACGTACCAAATAAATCAGAATGTTCGGCTCTGTTTGACGCTTTCTACAAAGCAATGGTACATGGGTTTGATGGCCATGAACCATCATTGTTCTGGAAAGATGGCAAATCGCATCAGTTCACGAATGTTGTGTTCCTTAGTGCAGAAGTTCAGAAAGAGACATCAGTCAGTGATGTGGTAACGAAGGTACTTCGCGACCACCTCCCCTCAATGGAAGTGATGTCGTTGACCGAGAAAACGTGGAGAGCCCTAAAGAGAGTACAGCTGATAGATGAAGTTCTTAAGAGAACTTATGATTTCAACAGGTTCTTCAATGAAGTTTTTCTACCACACATCAGTCAGATGCCGGACAGCATCCGAAATCAACTGGTTTTGTTTGCACTCAATAACAGTGAAGACACACTACAGCAGAAACTAAAAGATGTAAAATGCATACCAGTAGAGGGAGGATCTGAACTGCGGAAACCTTGTGATCTAGTACACCCGAAAGGCAAAGCTGCACCTTTGTTCTCGGAGTCCGATAAGGTTTTCCCTCTGAGAGAAAAATTCAATGACATCAACATATTGGCGTCACTAACTAAGCTAGGCATGGTGAAAGACTATCTTGATGAGGATATTTTCGTCGAGCGATGCGAGACTGTTCACATTCTACATTCAAGCTGTATGGAAGGAGCTCAAACGAGATGCCATGCTGTACTGAAGTATCTGTCGGAGATGTTGAGGATTGAATGGAATGGGAATCAAAACCTCAGAGAAAGGCTTGCGAGTATCCCATTCTTGCCTATCTTGAGTGAGGGAAACAGAGATCCAGCTCTACCATGGGTGGAAACAGACTGTGCTTATGCATCAGTTAACGATGTGTACTCTCATTCTAAAAGATATTTGGTAAGCAGCACATCAAACGTTGTGGATAAATCAGGAGTGTGGAAGCTTCCAAGGAAAGTCGAGCACTATCTTGGTCTTGCAAATAAATATCCCTCTGTTCAAGGTGTACTCAAGCAGTTCTCGAACTTTCGTAGTCACTACGAATTGACTAATGGCTCCATTTCTCATCATCGATTACAAATGATATGCAAGGCGGTCTACGAGCGTGTGGAAATTGCTTGTAAAGAAAATAGTCCAGACATCTCTAACGAAGATCTTCAGAATCAACCGTTCTTCCTTGTAGATCGCAAGTTTGTAGTGGCCTCTGTGGTTGCCGGTGGAGGTAGAGATCTTCCACCGTATCTATTTAAAGCTTCCCAGTTCCTGAGCCAATATCCCATTCTTCTGGAACGTGCAGGTTTGAAGAGGGAATTTGATGCCGCAGACTATCAAGGTGTTCTCCAATCTATACACGAGAATAGCAGTGGGGAACCTTTAGATGATGAGGTCGTGGAGGTTGCTATCCTAGCTGCCGATCGACTAGCCAGTTTCCTCAAAGATGATGATGATGGGAGACGGCCTCCAGATGCATTTCTCCCAGATGAGCACAAGTACATGAGGCCTATATCAGATCTCTGCTACACTGACGTTGGCTGGTTTGAATACGACGAAATCGAACTCCATAACTGTCACAGGAATATCAGTTTTATGCTTGCAAAGAAGCTAAAAGTGAAGGATGTTCGACAACAGATGCTCCAGTTATACGATATGGGTTTCCCAGGAGAAGAGTTTGGCCAACATGAGAAACTTACAACCCGTATCAAGCGGATTCTTGAATCATACCCGTCTGATGAAACAATTCTGAAAGAACTTCTTCAGAATGCTGACGATGCTGGAGCAACTGAAATCCATTTTGTCTACGATCCTCGATCACATAATGGAAATAAACTTCTAGGAGATAGCATGAAAGCTTTGCAGGGTCCTGCTCTTTGTGTCTTCAACAACCAATCTTTTACAGATGAAGATATTCGTGGTATACAGAATCTTGGAGAAGGTAGCAAAGCTGATCATATGGGGAAAATAGGCCGTTATGGGGTCGGTTTCAATACGGTGTATCAACTTACGGATTGCCCAAGTTTCATCTCCAAAGGTGAACGATTATGCATGTTTGACCCTCTGCTGAAGTATGTTCCTGGAGCAACATATGCCAAGCCGGGTCGTCTGCTAAGAGTGAATAGCAGTGTGCGTTCTTCGTATCCAGATACCTTTCAATGCTACTTGGAAGACATACTTGCAGACGGGGAAGAGGACTTCACAGTTTTCCGTTTTCCATTGCGGAAGGAAGCTTCAACACTCAGTGAAAACGTATGGCGACCTGAGGAGGTTCGGAAGCTACTACAAGACTTTGAGAATGCTGCATTCGAGAGTCTTTTGTTTCTGAAAAACATCACTAAAATCAGCATCTCAGAGCTAACAAGCTCGGGAGTTATTGGCTCTACTCATGTTATCAATGCAGAGCTTACCCCAACTGAATGTGCCAAGAAAAATGATTTCTTGCGCAAAGTTCAAGATATTGGTGGCGCAGCAAAGGATGACAGTACCTGGCAATCCGAACCAGCAGAAGTCATTTACCAGATGAGATTGAAAGGAAAAGGAAGGGATGAGGATTGGGTGATATGTCAGCAAGTAGGAAGTGCAGACACGGCTGAAGAAAACATAATTCGAAAACGTAAACTACTTCCAGTGGGAGCTGTTGCTGCCCGTCTGACAGATAAAAAAGAAGTCCTCAAAGGAAAGGCTTACTGCTTCTTACCCCTTCCCATTGCAACGGGACTACCAGTCCACGTGCACGGATACTTCGCCTTAGACCATGAGAGTAGAAGACACTTGTGGGAAGGTAGCGAAACAGATGAACAAACATCGTGGAACTTTCACATCATCCAGAAAGTTATTGCGCCGGCTTATGTGAAGTTGCTGTTGTGGATACAGGAATTTTTTGTCCAGAGATATAAATGGTCAGGATCGATGTCATGTCAACAGAAGGCTCACACTTTGAAACTCCTTCAAAAATACCACACCTTCTTTCCTCTCAACAGCGACAAAGGGCCGTACTGGAAAGCGCTTGGAGCCACCATATACGAAATTGTTGCCTCGAAATCCCTGATGCTATTTCCTTCTCTATACAGAAAAGATGATGACAACAACGACTTTTTTCTAAGATGGAAGACCCCTGTCGTACACATGCAGTCTCCAGAAGAATCAAAGGTGGGATATTTTAACACACTGCCAAACCAAATGAGTGACCACTACACATTACCTACAAGTAGCTCCTTGAAGACTGAGATGCAAGAAAATGCGATAAAACTGAAGGAGACACTGATCGAAATCACATACCCAATACTAGAGTCTCCGACATGGGTAATGGACAGTCTCCGTAATGCATGCAAGCATCTCAATCAGGAAACCATGAACCATGAATCAGTAACCTATGAAGTTCTTGAAGTTTTACCTTCAAATGTGGTGTCATTCCTTGGCGGAGACAACCCCCTTCAGAGGCAATTACCAATAACACTTTCAAAATCAAGGATCCACGACGAAAAGAGACTGAAGGGACTCATAAATTACTGCAAGAAGGGAACAAAATCTAACTTCAAAGACAGTCTCCACGGACTACCATTGCTCTTCACTCAGGATGGGAACTTGAGGAGGTTATCACGTGATGAGCGAGTCTTTGCATCACAATTTTGCGATCTTTTCAAGCCTCAGAGTCATAGGTTTCTACATATCAACTTTCTACACACTCTACCACGAAATGCCGATGTCTTTTGTGAACTTGATGTGAGGGCAGTATCTGCGCTTCTTCATGATTGCAACCCTTATCTCAAGTGTACTTCA
Organism: Hemicentrotus pulcherrimus; assembly: GCA_003118195.1. Taxonomy (NCBI): domain Eukaryota; kingdom Metazoa; phylum Echinodermata; class Echinoidea; order Camarodonta; family Strongylocentrotidae; genus Hemicentrotus; species Hemicentrotus pulcherrimus. The sequence continues at coordinate 469,567 of BEXV01000048.1, read as the reverse complement.
GATGAAATACTAAGGCTTCAGCACAACCTTTCATCTGAATGGTTTGAACGTTTGTGGAGTCTTCTTGAATCCTGCACAGAGACGAAAAGTTTCACTGATGTTGCTGACGATATCTGAGTTGAACTTCGCCTCTGGGCGATATTACCTGTCACTGAAACAACTTCTCCGTATCTTTAGGAAATTAAGCTTTTGGCACCTTTCAGTTTATCCTCAACAATAATAGTCCAACCAACCGAGTCGGAAAAGATATGCTGGCCAATATACTCAGCACTTGAATCACTGAACGTCTACAAGGTCGAAATATCCATTCTTTGCGAAGACAATAATAGTTTAATACATCATCTCTTAATGCACACAGGCGATAGTACGAGGGTTTTAGATGCTTTAATGTACTGGTTGCATAGAGACATCGAAAGATTCAGAAACCTCAAAGCTGATCAACATGAACAAATCCTGAAATTCTTCAGTACCGGTAACTGTGAAAGCCAAGCTGATCTCAAGAGATTGAAGAGCCTGCCTTGCTTCAAATCGATTGCAGGTGACTTTGTCAGTATCAGAGGTTTTGACACAGTTCTTGTCCTCCCAAGTATGATTCCGAAAGAGGAACAAGATAAATGGACTAGTACCGCTCGCGCTATATTTCTGCAGTACACCATAGGGCTTCAATCTCTATACAAGAAGCTAGAATTGACTGATACAACAGAGATTGACGTGTATGTAAAGTACATTCTGCCGGTCTTTGACCAACTCAGCGAGGACAGTCGTCTTGAACATCTTGTGCGGATCAAACAATTACTACAACAGCTACCCCCTCATAATAAAAAGAAGTCCTTTAGTGGTACTAGGGAGGAAGCTAGTCAGAGATTAAGATTAAGTCACCTGCGTTTCATAACCAGTGCAAATGGGGAACTGTTGAAGGCCAAGGACTTCTATGACCCAGAAGTCGAGATATTTTCTCTAATGTTGAACAAGGTCCAGTTTCCACCCAAGCGCGTCAAAGATTGTTTAGGCCTTACTTTCCTTCGAGAAATAGGACTACAAGTTGTCATTACTGGAGAATTATTCCTCTCCTTTGCCCAGCAGGTGCATGTGTCACACTCTGGCCTCGAGGAGATGGAATAGAAGTCACATGCCCTTGTTTCTGAATTGAGAAGTAGATGTGATCTTCACAGAGACTCTTCTTTTCTACAGGGAGTCGGTATGGTTGACTTTCTTGTGAGTGACAGCATCAGCCAAGAGATGAAATCTATTCATCCACCCTTCATGAAGAAAGGAACTCTCATGAGGTATTCTGGATCAAGTCTTTTCGAACACATACGACTGTTATGGTCCACCAACAGCGTCCTGCCAAATTATGCGGCTTTTTGGAAATGCTTCTCTTGTCGTATAAGTATCCATGAGAAAATGGGCGTTGCACAGGACTCTGAATTTATGAGTGTTATCCAGCATTTACGGAATATATGTAACAGACTCCAACAGAAGAATGACAAGAAGATATATCACCCTGAATATCTAGCTGATGTACTACAGGAAATATTGACATTCGTTTCCTCCAAGTGCGCAGGACAAAACTGCTCTCAGGAAGACCCCTGTGAAAGGTGCTGTATCATCAGAGATGAGTTGCGAAACGTTCCTATCGTCTTTTTGGAGCTCGAGGATGAGCATCGCTTAGTCAAAGCAGAACAAATATCACGTACGATGGAAGGAAATCTAGACCCTTTTCTCTACCAGCTGCCAGACAAGTGGGTTCCTTTCTTCAAGTTATTTAAAATTCTTGGCGGAACAGTGAAACCTTCCATACGCCAATATGCTTTTGTTCTTGAAAGCCTCTTCGAAAAGGGACAGAGTGCATGGTCAAACCCAAATGTAGTCAACATGGTAGACCGGGCCACGTGTGGCCTTTATGAAGAGTTAATAAAGACCAATCCTGCACAGATAACTGCTGCTTTCGTTCCCGGACACTCACTGTATCTACCTTCATGTCAGCAAAGCTTGGAACGATCAGATCGCCTTCTAGTGAATGATGCCGAACACTACACAAACCGACTTCTTAGATCTAATCTTCCACTCGTCAAGATATTTCAAAGTCACGAACGAATTGGGCGAGAAGCTATCTCCATACTTCCTGAAAGTATGAAACCGAAAGCAGTAAGCACAGAGGTGAAAGAAATGTTGAGCAAGACTGGTCACGATTTGCAAAAGTGTTTCTTGACTGGAAACGAACCATGTGAGTTTGGAAGAAGACTTCAAATCTTGCAGTCTAAGGAGTTTCTTAGTGCGCTTTGCGCCATCATGAGGCACAACAGGCGAAAAGTGGACGAGGAGACCAGGAAACAGTTTAGAGATCGCCTAACTAGACTGAAGATTACATGTATGCAGCAGTTACATTCAATCCTGCAAATCAATGGCCAAGATATAGAAGGTAGTGAAACCGAAGTGCCTTCCTTCATCAACGGTGGTAATGAGCTGTTTGTACAACATAGTGAAGTAGCAGATATTATGGAAACACTCTTAAGTGTTGCAACCCATGTCAACCAAGTCCTTGGAAATGTGTTTGACGATCAATATATTTCTATCCTGCTATCTCAAGAATCTCCAGTTACCATACCGAAAGCACTAGCGAAGTTCGGCATTGCTGAAGAAATAATGGAAGATGACACAAGTTTCGAGTTGCCTAATCCTGGAAGTACTATTCCAGAACAACTCTTCCATCTCATCGAGCAGAACCCCTGGACGTCTTTCAGCAAAGGCGATTACGTAGGGTACGCACAAACCGATGAAGACGGTGACTACTACATATACGCAGTAGTGATCAAGAGAATACGCAACGAGTCGCTCAAGTCAGTTTATCTCATCGACATTGGACAGGACAGCCCGATAGAAGCCAATGTGTTAGACATGCACAAGATTCACATCCCGAAGTCCACATCAGGTATGGAGCTTGTTCTATCTGACAAAGTAAACTCAGATGATGCTGGACCATGTCTTTCTGGGCATCGGGAATCATCTCTTCCGACTGATATTGAAGAAGCAAAGCAAAAGGTGACTATTGAATTGGAGGAAATCTGGCAGCTTCCAGAAGATCAGAAAAGGAAGGCTCTCCGTCGATTGATGCTAAAATGGCATCCAGACAAGCATCCAGAAGGTCCGAAGGAATTGTTTGACGAAGCATTCAAACATCTCCAGAGTGAACTTCTAAGATTAGAAAAGGGTCTTTCAAAAACAAGTTCGTCGTATGAAGACCTTTTCAAATCAGCTGAGCAGAGAGCAAGGGAAGACCGACGACGGTATACTCACTTCGGAGGATTTGCATCAGGATTTTGGGCAGGAGCTGGGTCTGGTTTTGGAGGAGGAAGGGGTAGAGGAGGTTCTGGATCGGGTTACTGGAAGATCTTTTTCACTGAGGCTTCGAGATCACCAGATATCCGCAATGCACGCCGTTGGCTACGCCAGGGACAAGAAGATCTCCGTGCTGCCCAACACGATCTTAACCCACACGATGAGCCTTCACTAGAGTGGGTGGCATACAAGTGCCATCAGAGTGTAGAAAAGGCCCTCAAAGCTGCTCAACTTGCCATCAGAGGATGTTACGGTCGTTACCATTACATTACTAGTCTAGCCCTTGAAGTGAGTGAACACTTAAAATCATCAGAATTTCTCCAGGACGTGTGCCAGCTCAGCTCTCTCGTGGATGACCAACGGCCTCGGTACCCGGATAGGTGCGCCTTATCACAGATTCCTCACGAGGTCTTTAGAGACCAGACCAAAGGTGAGGAAATGATCCAGCTCGCCCGTAAAATTCTTGCAGTCGTTGAATCATCATTGGTTCCATCGAAATCATGAACGGGTAGGTCTGAGGTATATGTATCTAGGTATAAACAACTTTTGCTTTCGTTTTCACTGCTTTCACATAAACGACATACTTGCATTGTGCAATCGAGGCAAGACGTGAGTGGCCGTATTATTCTATAGTGACTCTTTAGAAGATTTGAATGAGTTGATATGTACATGTACTTATGATGGTGGTAACAGTATATGAAATCACGCTGAATAGACAGTTCGTAGTTAGCACATGATACACTTGACCCCAAATCCACAGATCTCTTACCCATTGTCATGTCCCACTTTCTGCATTTTAGAATTATCACTGTCAAAGTCATGGATGTACACTTTTTTTTTTTCCCTTTTGAGAAGAATGCTTTCTCCTGTGTTCCTTAGAACCGTTGGTGCAAACATGGATAATGATGACATGGATAATGATGACATGGATAATGATGACTTCATGAGCACGTATCCAATATTCTTTTGACCTACACCTGTCTATAGACAGGTTCTTTCTGTGAAGTGGCTTATTCATATCACTTTTGACTAAAATCCAATCGAATAATATTAAATTCGGTAGATTTATGAATTGATTACTCCTGCCATCAGGCCCTTTTATCCCTCTCACACTGGTCGATATCAGATTTCTTTATTTGAACGAAGAACTTTAGTTCCTGGCATTGACGTTTGATTTAAAGCGCAATCCAACTCTTGTGATATCTTCATTTGTATGAAAAAAATAAGAGAAGGTCACTTTATATATAAGCGTGAAGAAAATGGTCTAGGAACGTGAGACGTGTCATGTCAGAGTTGAGAATTCTCGCACTTTTATATATATATATATATATATACATATATATTTTTATATATATATATATGTTTGTACAGAAGTATAATATCAACTGCAGAAATAACATTGTTTGCTAACACTTTGTTTTACTTGAAGTATTTACATTATTTTTATTGCACGGTGAAAGTGGATATATCGACAGCTACTGAATGCTTATGATGTATTTTAGAAGATGAATTCATATATATCGCATCTTTGTACAGATTGAAGTTGAATATCAACTGCAGAAATAACATTGTTTGCTAAGACTTTGTTTTACATTATTTTTATTGCACGGTGAAAAGTGGATATATATCATACAGCTACTTAATGTGAATGATGTATTTTAGAAGGTGAATTCATTTTGTTTGTACAGATTGAAGTTGAATTTCAACTGCAGAAATAACATTGTTTGCTTACACCTTTTTTTTACTTGAAGTATTTACATTATTTTTATTGCACGATGAAAGGTGAATATATCGAACAGCTACTGAATGCTTATGATGTATTTTAGAAGGTGAATTCATATATATCGCATGTTTGTACAGATTGAAGTTGAATATCAACTGCAGAAATAACATTGTTTGCTAACACTTTGTTTTACTGAAGTATTTACATTATTTTATTGCACGGTGAAAGTGGATATATATCATACAGCTACTGAATGCTAATGTATTTTAGAAGGTGAATTCATATATATCGTATGTTTGTACGGATTGAAGTTGAATATCAACTGCAGAAATAACTTTATTTGTTAATACTTTGTTTAACTCGAGGTATTTACATTATTTTATTGCACGGTGAAAGTGGATATATATCATACAGCTACTGAATGCTAATGTATTTTAGAAGGTGAATTCATATATATCGTATGTTTGTACGGATTGAAGTTGAATATCAACTGCAGAAATAACTTTATTTGTTAATACTTTGTTTAACTCGAGGTATTTACATTATTTTATTGCACGGTGAAAGTGGATATATATCATACAGCTACTGAATGCTAATGTATTTTAGAAGGTGAATTCATATATATCGTATGTTTGTACGGATTGAAGTTGAATATCAACTGCAGAAATAACTTTATTTGTTAATACTTTGTTTAACTCGAGGTATTTACATTATTTTATTGCACGGTGAAAGTGGATATATATCATACAGCTACTGAATGCTAATGTATTTTAGAAGGTGAATTCATATATATCGTATGTTTGTACGGATTGAAGTTGAATATCAACTGCAGAAATAACTTTATTTGTTAATACTTTGTTTAACTCGAGGTATTTACATTATTTTATTGCACGGTGAAAGTGGATATATATCATACAGCTACTGAATGCTAATGTATTTTAGAAGGTGAATTCATATATATCGCATGTTTGTACAGATTGAAGTTGAATATCAACTGCAGAAATAAAATTGTTTGCTTACACTTTGTTTTACTGATGTATTTATGGTGATTTAATTGGACCGAGAAAAGTGAATATATCAATCAGCTCCTGAATGAAAAGGGCCTATGTTTGTATTCTGTATTCTTCGCAAACATATATACGCTTACACTGCTGCTTAGTACTGAGAGGAATGGATCGCTTGTAAATAATGTGTCTTTAGCTCACAGTTAGTATGTACAGAACATTTTGTGATATTACACAAAAATTATATACAATGTACAATGTACACGTATAATTTTATGCACACGGAACTATAATGGAATGTTATTGAATTTCACTGAATTTGTTCAACACAACATTCAGGACACCACTTTCTATATATTAATACACACCAGTGTTTTTAAAACGAGCATTTTTTCCCCCTTAAACTTGTGCTCAAGTTGATGACCGAAAATTATGTGCGGTTCATGAACATTGGCACATTTCGTTTTATCTCAAATAACGCATTTCATGATTTTCTATAATCTTGAGTGAATCTTTTAATGGTTTTACTGAAAATATGATATTGCACTTTGTATTTTTGTACATAGCATACCACCCCTGGACGCTATGGGGTGTTTTTTCTTCATTATCAGTATGTTTATGTTAATATTAATTATGATTTACATTACATAATGTAGAATAACCTTTAAGAATTGGAGGAAAAACGGTAATTTTTCTACTAATTATGTTCAAATATTGGTTTGCAAAGAGCATAAATGTATGTAGCCGTTCCATTTCGAACCGAATGACCTGTGATCATCAAGATATTCCGAAGACTCCTTTGTTTTCCACGTACATTAATGTATAGGACGCTTACAATTTTTAAGAAATTGAACGCTTAAAATGTTACAAATATGATTTAACTATTAAGAAGATCGCTATTTATATTTTTTATAAATCATATGTGCTGATGAATAAGTAACAAGATTGAAAAAAAAAAATACACCGCAAATATTATAGAAATGCAATATTGGTTTGATATTTCCACGATTGTGTACGAAATATTTGACCTTTATTGTAAGAAATTCAAATTTCGTTTGGTTTATCTTTGTTCACGTTATTCACCACGCCAAGAAAGTTGCTTAACGTGTTGTTGAATTGTTCGAATCGTAAAGTTCAAAGTTCAAGGTTTAGTTAAAGTCAGTACAGTAAATGACTGTTATCTTTAAGAAATTATAATAATTCGTTTGTACATATATATTTATGTAATCATACCAAAAATGCTCGAACAGAATACTGAGAATATTCATGCCAAACCTCTCCACAGAACAACCCTTTATTTTATGGATTTGTATTTCTTCATGTATGATTTTTTAATTCTTGTTGTTGTTGTTGTTGTTGTCACGCTGACATGTTTGCCTGTATCGTCTACTAACGGCTATGTATATATTATGATGCAGAATTAATCGTGATATTTTGAATATTACTTTTTTTTCTTGATTGTCGCTACACTGATCAATCTAATTACCTGGAGAATATACTGTAATTCTTCGGTTTCCATTCACCGGAGTGTTGGCTCAGTCAGTAGAGCGTCCGCCTCACAACCGGGAGGTCGTGGGTTCGAACCAAAAGACGTTAAAAGATGGGAGTTGTTGCTACCTTGTTTGGCGTTCAACAATAAGGGATAGAGCAACGTCGATCTGGCGCTGCACAGTGGCTGCCGGGCTCACGATCAATTGGGCAAAAAGAATTTCCGTTTCGGTTTAATAAAATTTGGAGTGGACTATTTGGCTATATTATTATACACTAGTTATTACCCTTGCATTTTCATACACAACATAGTGTGATATTTGAACGACCACAGACATTTGCTTGTTACTTGTAGAAATGTTTATTAAATACAGTATGCCAATGATGCAAACAATATCATACCTACAGAAACTGTTGTAGTTGTTTTAAACAAATCTATGAGTGATAGTTTGTATCAAGGTTATATTGCAGTTTGTTGTAATAGTTATGTTTAATACAAGACTTGTAAATAATTGGGAGTTTCACATGATATTCATTTCATTCATCTGACACCAATGCTTCATGTACAATAATTGAGTGTCAAATATCGCCATACTGAGCAACACAAAGATTGTAAAATAACTGGCATCTTATTCTGGAATTCAGATATTTTTGATGTATATTTTGTACGAGTATGGAATATTGAGACTATAAGCCTAGTCGAAATTTGTGACGTAAAAGACGAAATTTTACGTTTTTTGTTTGTTTGCTTTTGATTTAATATCAAAATGCCTGTAATGGAGAAAAAATATAATGTAATAATTTGTCCATGTTTGTATCCAAGAAATGTGGAATCTCGTATTTTTAGAGGCCTTTTGTATACAGTTGTATATATAGTTTTGTATAGATTTTGTTCTTCGCCTCATGTATGTATGACGTTTTGAAGCTTCCGTACAATGATATCTAGTCTAGAATTTTTTTCAATACGTTTTATTGAGTATCATGGTCATGTATCATAGCTAATAATCGACTTCAGAAATACTACAGTGTATCTGCTTGTATATTGGTGATACGTTGTTTTCTAGAGTTTCTTGCAATTAAAAAAGTTTAGTAATCATGAGAATACGTTTAAACGCACATGAGAAATTATTACGAACGATCATTTTCGTGATGATAAAATGATTATGTATGAATTGATTATGATGGTAGTGTATAATCTACATTTTGTGACTGAAGTTTTATGTAATTTTTGTACCATTTTTCTCAGTTCATAAGTGATACTCTGATGCAAATGAAAGAAATAAAGTGTTATGTTTCAAATTTAAAAAAACAAAACAAACTTTAATGACTTTAAACACGTAAAATGCCTACCATACGGTACTTTGTCTTTCTTTTTCTTTCAAAAAGAAACTGGTTTTATTCTTTTAGCTTATGCTGTTCTTTTTTTAAATCGTTCTTTTTTAAAATTCTGTCAGTCGTTTTACATGTTTCATTCAAACATTATGTCAAGGTAGAAATTCACTTCTTTCAAACCTGCAGTTATGTCGTTTTGAAACCAAATTTGATGAATAAAAGTTTGAAACTTGATAAAGTGCTGTTGGTGACATTATGTACTTATAGGGTCGGCCTTGTGTAATTGCGAGAAGATGTGGGGAAGATAGTTATGCTGGTGGAGGGATAAATAAGAAAATGTGGAACGGGGATGGAGGAAAGCCATAGGGAGAACGAGAGGGACAGAGAGGGGTAAGGACAAGGGAGAAGGGAGTAGAAAGAGAGGGGATGTAGGAGAGAAGAGAGGGTGAAAGAGAATAGAAGGGGGTGAAGATGAAAAATTTAAGATGATCATCATGATTGCCACCGTGATGCTATTTGTGATTGTGGATGCCCGTCAGATATGTTGAGGACAAGTACCCCTGTGGCCCTGTTCATTAAAGGGTCAGTCCACCCTGATAATGAGTTGGTTTTGATAAAAGCAGAATAGATAAACAATAAGGTGAAAGTTTGGGCTAAATCTGTTTAGAAATGGGAAAGTTATGAGCTTTTGAAGTTTTAATCAGTGAACACAAATTGGCAACACTGTGACGTATTATGCGAGCTCCTCTCCAAGTTGGACCTACAGAAAATTTCATAAACTTTCATTTTCTTAGTTATGACGGAATAGATTTGTTTCATCAGTGTTTGTATGAAATCATATTTGAACTAATTTTACTCAGGATGAATGCATGATTGAATTTTATTCTGATGGAAGAATACAGATTTTTGAAGATTTTTAGGACAGATCGAGTTGCAAAATTGTGTTTGATTAACTGCACCTTCAATAATGCATGACTTTCTTATTTTTAATCGGTGAAAGTTCTTCAAACTCTAAGCCAAACGAAGGCTACAAACAAAGTAAACGCAAACACAGTCACCCAACCGCGGGTCCTGGCTGTATAGACAAATGTATTTTTTTTTAGCGAGAAGTTTTTTTAGAAGAGGTAAATAAAAGTCACCACAGAAATATTTCGGAGGGTAATTGTTCTCAGGGCTGGTTTTCCTTGGGGATAATTGTCTCCGAGGTAATAGTCCTAGAGGTCCCGCTCATCCTCACAGTTACCTTCTCGGCCAATTTCCTTCCGCATCCCCCTCACTCCTCTCTATCTCTCTCTCTATCTATCTCTCTATCTATCTCTCTCTCTATCTCTCTCTCTCTCTCTCTCTCTTAGTCTTCTCGCCTCTCTCTCTCTTTACACCCGGATGGCCATGTATATCTCTTTTAATACAATCATGACAAACGATAACATAAAAGAAAAAAAAATCTGTTTTTGCGTGTGATGGCATAGTTTATATTAATATCATAATGCACTCCAATATTTACAAAAATTATATATAATGTTTTATACACGAAGGCTACACCATTTTCAAAATAGAAAGATCACCTCCATAATCTAGTAAACAACATTGACAAACTTACAAAAAATACGTACAAAAAATGTAATTACATAAATTATAGTAGGCCAATAGCACTTATATAGCTCATATAATTTTGTTTCTGATTCAGCTCCGACATCAAGGTTCTATTAGAGTATATATAGAGAGTGCATGAAGTTGTTCACGGATTGTTGAAAACATTTGTTCACAATTTCCATTTGATGCTGACAATTTTCATTTTATATAAACTACTCGACTTCGGTTCTTTAACACAATATTAGACATATTTCAAGAGCTTAAGAATAAACATTGAATATATTTTTATAAACATATATACAGAAAACAAACCCATTATGATATAGTTTCCTTTGGGAATTATGTGTTACTTTGCAATGGCTTAAAGAATCACTGTGATCATAAGGATAGACCATTTCGTAGTACCGTACCGCTAGAACATGGTTCAAATTTATGGCCTCAAATATCCACAGATCTTTTAAATATATAAGGTCAAACTTTGTGCATTAAAGTAATCACTGCCAAAGTCATAGAGGTGCTTCATGAATACCTTTTGTTTGCCCTATTGAAAAGAATACTTCCATCTGTTTTCCATACTTCCATCTGTTTTCATGAACACTTATCCACTAATATTGTCTAGGTACCATTTTGGTAGACATGGCCATTATCTGCCCATGCGCGGATTGTATCTACTTCTGTCATATACGATATGGTAATACCCAATACATATGTTTCCCTCATAAATTCCAAACCTAGAATGAAATGCAAAAATTCTAACGAATTCCGGAAATGTAAGTGGCCAAAAAAGCAACATCTAGTTTCCGGGGCATATTAGTCGTTTTGGCTTTAATATATCAACTGCACATTAAATCCAGGGGGAGCAGGGACAAATGCCCGGGAGGCGTAAGCACCTTTACGGGCTTTTTTTNGGGGTGGGGGGGGGTAAATGGGTGACATTCCCTTTTTTCTGTTAGTACTCTACAGATAATGCTTTCATCTGCTTGTACAATATTCTTTGTAGTTGTTCTATATCTTATTGTGTTCATGGACATTTAATATTTTGTTATCACTGTTGCCAATAAAGTTGGAATAATATTCATGAAATTAGTGTGACAATGGGATTTATTCCTGATAGATAAAGTTTATAGCTAAGCTTTATTAATCAATACAATTCTGAAAACATTATGAATGTTACCTATCAATAATAAATCAGTCATTTCATTAAAAGAGGTTGAACAAATTATTTCAATTTTATGGGCAACAGTGTATGCCTAGTTCTCATAATCCCATTCAGAAGATTATTCAAAGTAGCAACGGGTTTCGTCTGCTCTAGACCGACTTAGAAGTAATTTTGCAAAAATTATTTTCACAAGCTGAACTCCGACCAATGTAAATATTCCATCTATCACGTCCTATTTATTACTGATTTTGATCTGTGATGGATGGAAAGTCCTGGGAAAAGCGTGCTTTTTCACGTAATGATGAACAACCTTAAATTATTGGTTGCATTAAAATGGGAGGTTTTTTTTCTTCTTCCCCCTGTAGCAGTCTTAACAAAATGCCCCCATCACACTCAAGCTACAAGCAACAGGACCCATATTCTTTATTAGTGCTTACATGAGTAAAAGGATGAAATCATTCGGAAATTGCTACTCTGTTCGTTATGTCATCCTCGAGTAAACGACACACACGTGCTCACAAATCCACCAATTGTTATTGATAATACCATGACACAGCCTTATTTTTCAGACAACGGTGGGGAATGCCTGAAATAGCAACGACAATGTCCAGTTGAGGCGGGTTACGTGGTAGTACTTTTTAAAAACATGTGGTGCTATTGTGACCATGGATGCCCCTTGAGATGACACCAAGAAAACTAAAATAGTACACAGGGCGCCATTTTGCTGACGGAGAAGGAATGCAGTAATGAGCTACTTGCGCTGTCTTGGGACAGTCATGTAAGAAAGACAGAACGAAATAAACAGTATACAGACGTTACTTTGGCGTATGGGTCTTAGTGGGGTCTTATAGCTTCATAGGCTTGAGTAGCAAATGTTATAATGCAATGGAAAGTACATATCGCGTGCAACGTTTCTCAGACGATTTCCTTCATCAATTTCTTGCTCACTCTCATTTGCGTCAGTGTGGTCCTTAGCATGCTAAATGGTTTACGGACCAATGACTGCTGCACTGTGGAACTACGTGTTATACTGTGGGATAATCATGATTTGTTAATAGGCAGACTAGAATGATGGCATATCATGACAGGTGAAACAAATGGAGACACTTCTTAAGGATTTAAAATGTGTAGTAATCCAACTTGCTAGCGTTACTGACTGCCCAGAATATGAAAGCAAAGGCGGTACCCCCATCAAACATGGCGGCGACCGTGACGAAAGACAGTACGGAGAGAACACCCATGCCTGAGAGCCCGTGTCCGCTGAGAGGAAAGAGAGGAGAAAATGGTTTCCAGGTTAGTTCAAGTCGCAAGTATTACAAATTATCAACAAAGGCGGTTCTATAATATGAGGGGGTGGGGTTATAGGGCTTGGGGGCTCAAGCTTGATCCTCCCGCCACCAAAAACAAATGGCTTTAAGCGGGGGACATGTAGAAATTAAATGAGTCTCTATAGGAGCAATCTTGCAATTCTGATTATGTGCATCTTAATGAGAACATTCAGCTTTTTTAACAATAACGACTGCGTAAGCATTTTCAGTCATTGACAAAGGAGCAGTTTCCCTCTCTTGGGATTTGTTTGGATGGTGTGCTCTGTAAGAGTATGTCTTCAATAAAAACATTCCCAATGGGGAGCAGCAAAGTTGAAAAGCAGACGATTTTGGTGATATGAAAATGTATTATTACTGATTTGCACACTTTCGCACACACCCATGACCTTATAAAACAATTAGAAGGCCACGATCTTTATACGCCCTGTGCGATGTAATTCTGGAATATTATGAGGAAATTGGGGGAAACGGGATTTTGAATCACAAACAATCAAAACAAAACCTATCTGGCAATATCAACATGTTTTTCAAAAATAGAACACAGTACTCGGAACAACAATTTCCAACTATTAACCGGAACTGCACATCGATTTTCCATGATTTAAGCGATTCATTATCTTCTGCGCATTTACATTAGCATGTTTAAATTCACTATCTTGATTCTGTCCCGGCTTATTGGCGGTGACCATCATGAGATCAAAGTGAAGAAACATGTACGGATTGTTGTTGAGACGACATTGTCGAGACAATCACAATGAATTCGTTAAGAAAACGATGACTGTCCATTCGTAATAGGTCCATGAGCGGAGCGTCTTCCAAAGTGTGGGGGGGACCAAAAAAGGGGCACTTATTTCCAGAAAAAATGGAAACCTACAAGGGTAAGTTTAAAGTGAATATATTAAATTTTTTGACAATGGTATATACCCTACATTGTAATGAGTGTGCATTCGACGGATGATTTTAATATGTGATACTAAATGGTCCAAGATACTGCTTAAAGGACAAGTCCACTCGAAAAATAACTTACTTTCAATACAAGCAGAAAAATCAGACAAACCAACCAAAAAAAGTTTGAGCAAAGTCGGATAACTAATAAAGTTATGAATTTTTGAAAAAGTATGTAAAACTATAGAACAATGAGAATCACAACACAATTTGCCAAGATGGTTATCAGTTTGTGACGTCATGTCCTCACAACTTATCAATTACTTTATATAGTTTAATCCCATTGATTTCCCTTTTTATCCCCCAAAACTTGATTTCCCCATGCCTTTGCCCAGGTTATATCATTTGTATCATATTGCGTGCATGACATTTCCCAACATTTTTAAAGAATATTTAGGAATTTATACTAATTTTTGAATATTGTATTTCATAATTATTGATTTTTATATAAATAGATGATCAAAATTAAATTTTTCATGATTTAACTGGACATACATTACTCCTTATTTGTGCATAAATATATTACTAACAATCTAACTTGGATGCTGATGTGAAGAAATAAGATTCTTAGGGTGAAAATAGGAAATTTATATTATCAATATAAAGAAAATAATAAGTGGGTAGTGAGGACCATATGACACAGACTCATGAGTGAGTTGCGAATTTGTGTTGTGATTTTCAAAGTTGTTTATGTCATTGCAAATTCATAACTTTCTCATTCGTTATCCGATTTTGCTCAAACTTTTTTTGATTGGTTTGTCTGATTTTTCTGGTTCTATTGAAAGTAAGTTATTTTTGGAGTGGACTTGGGCTTTAAGCTTCATTCTTTGTAGTTGGGTGTGATGGTCTGAATATTCATCTGCGAGAAAGATGATAGAACCAAGAACACAAATCATTACAAAACATGACATAGTATTTTTACCACGATAATGTCAACAAGTAATTGGTTCTCGCTTTATCATCGTGCAGACCCATTGAAGATAATAAAGTTGAGTTCTGGTCAGGCAATATTATTGCATCGTGAAAGAAAATGTCTACAACCGACTGTAATAGGCTGTTTATTTGCACATATAATAATTGGTGTGTACTGTAGGGTTTTGGAATCATACAAATGATAAGAAAATGACTCGATCGGTCTTCCTGAAAGTTACTGTGGACATAATTTGTAGTAATTAGGACTACAACCACACAATACATGAAGGTTTGGTGCAAATAACGCTCAAACAATTAATTTTTATAAGTTGAATATATATAAGGGAATTTGAAGAGGAATCCTTATCAGGGGAACAGAGTTTGTTTAATTCTAGGATATTTTGACACACCAACATAGCCAGAATGAAAAAGCTAGCAAATTAATTTGTCACCTTTCCCAGAACTCAACCATCTCTTNCGTTATCCGATTTTGCTCAAACTTTTTTTGATTGGTTTGTCTGATTTTTCTGGTTCTATTGAAAGTAAGTTATTTTTGGAGTGGACTTGGGCTTTAAGCTTCATTCTTTGTAGTTGGGTGTGATGGTCTGAATATTCATCTGCGAGAAAGATGATAGAACCAAGAACACAAATCATTACAAAACATGACATAGTATTTTTACCACGATAATGTCAACAAGTAATTGGTTCTCGCTTTATCATCGTGCAGACCCATTGAAGATAATAAAGTTGAGTTCTGGTCAGGCAATATTATTGCATCGTGAAAGAAAATGTCTACAACCGACTGTAATAGGCTGTTTATTTGCACATATAATAATTGGTGTGTACTGTAGGGTTTTGGAATCATACAAATGATAAGAAAATGACTCGATCGGTCTTCCTGAAAGTTACTGTGGACATAATTTGTAGTAATTAGGACTACAACCACACAATACATGAAGGTTTGGTGCAAATAACGCTCAAACAATTAATTTTTATAAGTTGAATATATATAAGGGAATTTGAAGAGGAATCCTTATCAGGGGAACAGAGTTTGTTTAATTCTAGGATATTTTGACACACCAACATAGCCAGAATGAAAAAGCTAGCAAATTAATTTGTCACCTTTCCCAGAACTCAACCATCTCTTTAATTGGTAAAAACCGAATAGAAATATCTTAATGTATATATACCTGGTACATCCCCCTGCAAGCCTGGAGCCGAAGATGAGCAATACTCCGCCAAGAAACGATGACATGAGACTAACACCAGGCGTGCTGCCTAGGCTGCCTGAAGCTGCAGCGGAGATGCAAGCACCAGCGATAGCCCCTGTCACATAAAACACCTGCAAACAAAGAAGGATAATTCATGGAATCGATGCATATCGCAAAGACACTCTCCCTTCATGATATTGCTAAGGGACATTATGAAGATAGATACACGATATAAAGTCATAGGCATACGAAGCTGGAGCTATATAATGGCAAGACATCCCCGATCCTCCCTCCACCCATGGGTGTCGATCTCGGGGGGTGGGGGATATATCCCCCAATATTTCAGGTGGGGGAAGGCCTGTACAATCATCCCCCCCCCCAATAATTCACCATCAAAACAAAAAGAAAATGAAGAAAAAAATGAATGATGATAGCCAGATGAGAGTAGTTAATGGTTATTACTCGCAAGATGACCATCAATATACACATTTTGCTATCTCATTTTCATAAAACATATGTAAATGAGACAACCGTATATGAGACAAGAATAACTGGAATTCTCGCACATACGGCTTCATCAGGAATTAATTAATTTATTCAATTTATTCAATCAACAGCATTATAGAAATGCAGTGCGCCAAATGCAAAGCCGCAGCGTTAAAAAGCAACGAGCTAAATGTTAAGCGCGAAGCGCAAAAGTGCAAAAAAGAAGTAGAGAGTGGGAGAGAGAGATAATGAGAGACAGAGATGTTGCAGACGCGTAGCCAAGGGGGCGGAAGAAAAAAGATTTAAAGTCGAGAATGGTGCAACGAATCGTCTTCTTTCTGTAGTAATTTAATGAAACGTCAAAAGAAACTGAATTTTTGACTAGGGTTAAGAGTCGAGAATAGTACATCGAATCGTCTTCTTTCCCTAATAATTTAATGAAACGTCAAGAGAAACCGAATTTAGACAAGGATTAAGAATCGACAACGGTACAACGAATCGTCTTCTTTCTCTAATAATTTAATGAACCGTCAAGAGAAACTGAATTTAGACAAGGATTAAGAATCGAGAACGGTACAACGAATCGTCTTCTTTCTCAAATAATTTAATGAAACATCAAAGCTTCCGCGCTTCGCGTGGAACGGGGAAACCCCTCACTGCAGCCACCCCCCCCCCCCCCCCCC